>CM042561.1:16511945-17099445 GCA_023630585.1 Cranoglanis bouderius
GTTTTGTACATTAGTTTGCTAGTTATTTGCTAGGAAGTTAGGTTTCCTTTGAGAATTGACTTGTCAGTCTTCACGTTATTAGTCTCTAACAAAGCTGCTGCTTCTAAACCAGGCTTACGTGTGATTACGTTGTTTTTGAGTTATATAAATATAAATACTGTGGTATAAATTGGATTACTAATGTACAAACGTAACGTAAAGGTTAGTAAAACGAAACAATACTTATAAAATAATAATAATAATAATAATAATAATAATAATAATAATAATAATCTCCCGCTTTTCCCCCAAAGTCCTGGAGTGGTAACTTGTCCGTATAAATCACTCTGTGATTAGCTGGCCTTGTTCTTATTTTATTTTATTTTAATATAAATATAATTACATTTCAGTTACTTGTGAAATGTAAGTGTTGAGAGATCATTTGTAGTGATATTGTTGTATAGAGACATAAACTGTGCAATGCTAATAAGTACTACTGTATTATAAAATGCGTATATCCTGTACCAGAATGTTTACTGTAGTATTTATTTTTGTTTAAATATGTATGAAATTTTGAAGGTATGTATGAAGGTTTTAATTTTTAGAGAATTCTACTAACAGTACTAACATACATTGCCTAACGTTACCTGAAAAAAAAAAGGCCATTTGTAAACCAACTAAATAATTACTACACAGCTATATATAAATCAAGGAGGTCAAACTCAGTTTAGGTAACAGGCCACATTACACATGGTGCACATGTCCAGTGGGCCAAACCAAAAATCTCCCCCAACTTTTACACGTTGGGATTATATATCACATTTTTAGCTTTCTAATGAAGAATTACGTATCATTACAACATTTTGTCAGTAGCTGAGTTCCTGGCGCCGGGTTTCCTGCCCTTAGGATGTGCCATATGGCGACACATATCGCTATGTATATCAGTACCTCCAGGATTTTCTCGATTTTTGCAATCTCAATTAACGCAAAATCAAGCAAACGTGCAGATTTTCCGCCGATCTGGGCCGAGACGTCACGTGACGTCATCACAACGTGCATTCAGCCAAAGATCTCGATTCACGTGCGTCGAACATGAGCACGGCTAAAAAAGTCTCATTTAACAACAAGCATCACTGTGAGAGACTGTGCAAAACAGTTTTGTGCAATTGGGGTTTTGCCAATTCAAGTATTTTTTTTTGTTTTTTGCAAAAAAAGCACAAAAAACTCTGCGAGTTGCATCGCAAAATTTTTAAAAAGCCGCAGCAAAATCAATCATTTTTGGCCACAAAGAAACCCAACTGGTATATACGATGGAAAATGTCTATTTATAGATATTTTCCTATATCATCCATATCTTGCAAAATATCTGCCCCGCCCAGTTTTTAAAAATTTGGTTACAGTCTACAAGAAGCTTGTAAACTAGAACATGGGTTGTAAATTAATTTGGATTAGAAGTTCCATCAGGCTGTATGTTTGACACCCCTGATAGAAGTCATAAAAGCAATGTCTGATTTCTCTTGTGCATTTGTCAGACCCTCGAGAATGGGTGAGCCGCAGCAGGTCAGCGCCCTCCCGCTGCCACCGATGCAGTACATCAAAGAATACACAGATGACAATGTACGGAAAGGACTGGCCCCTAAACCACCTCCTCCTATTCGGGATAATTACATGATGTTTGGCAATCCGTTCCAGTGTGATGACCTCATCATCCGACCCCTGGAGAGCCAGGGCATTGAGAGGCTGCATCCAATGCAGTTCGACCACAAGCGAGAGCTGAAGAAGCTCAATATGTCTATCCTAGTTAACTTCCTGGACCTGCTGGACATTCTGATCAAAAGCCCAGGCAGCATTAAACGTGAAGAAAAATTGGAGGACCTGAAACTTCTGTTTGTCCACATGCACCACCTGATTAATGAGTATCGGCCTCATCAGGCCCGTGAGACACTGCGAGTGATGATGGAGGTGCAGAAGAGGCAGAGGTTGGAGACAGCTGAACGCTTCCAGAAGCACCTTGAACGTGTTGTCGAGATGATCCATGGCTGCCTTGCCTCACTGCCTGATGATTTGCCCCAGCCTGACACCTCTAGCATGGCTGGAGCAGTGGTTTCAGGTTCAGGGGCGGATATTAGACTGAAAACTGAGCCCATGGATGTGGAGGATTCTGGGGTTAGCTGCATGGCAGAACAGACAGACAAACATGTACCCGCTACTACAAAGGAAAGCGTATGGGATAAAGATGCTACAATGTGCAGTATCATTGATGAAATGACGTAAAATTAATTACTTTTTTTTTATTTTTTTTCATTTTGTTTTGTTCTGGGGTAAATATCAGATTGATAAAAAATGTATTACAGCACAGAAAGTAGCAAAGCCATTCAAGCTTTGGAGGGGAACTGATTTTCTTATTAAATGTCCTTCCAAATTCTGTAAACAATTAAAAAAAAATTAAAATAAGGTATTTTTTTCATATTGTTTACATCTTCTATGCCCCTCCTTGTTTGCAGAAATTGTCAATTTCTTGTTTCTAATAAAAACTTATTTCTAATTACTTTAATAGTAAGTCTGCCTCTGGGTTTTTTCTTTTTGTAATCTGCACAAACCTGAATTATTTACATGTTAAAACATGCAGTGGATATAAATTTATTTATTTTTTTTTAAATGAAACCAAGTTAAATTATGTCAGAACCCTTTTCAACTTTTTGTGAAATTCCAGTGAAATTGTGAAATTGCAATTCAAGTGACAAACACCCAGAAATGTTTTTTTGGGGGAAAAAAGAAAAACAAAAACCTTCCAATACCCAGCTTGCATAAGTGTGAAACACCCTTTTATAATTGGGAATGTGGCAGTGTTCAGAATCAACCAATCACATTAGTATACACCTGCCATCAATTAAAGTGTCTGATTAACCCCAAATAAAGTACAACTGTTCCTTTAGGATTTTCCTGACATCATCTTGGTAACATCCAACTGGAGCTTACGAAGCAGGTACGGGATCTCAATGTTGGAAAATATCAATCAGGAGAGGGTTACAAAAAAACTTCCAAGGCATTGGATATACCATGGAACACTAGTGATTACTAAGAACAGGATGTCCCTCTATAATTGATGAGAAGGCCAGGAGAAAACTGGTAGGGACGCTGCCAAGAGGCCTACAGCAATATTAAACTAATTGCAGAAATTTCTGGCAAGTACTTGTTCCCTACAGTGTTTTAGTAGAAGCCTGAAGCTTTTGCGCCAAAATTGACGGGTATTTGGAGCTAATCGTTATTCTCTCCACCCTGATTAAAGCCCCCAACTCCAGCTGAAGAAAAACAGCCCAAAAGTATGAAGCTGCCACCACCATGCTTCCCCGTGGGGATGGTGTTCTTTTGGTCTTTTGTTGTTGTTGTTTTGTGCCAAACATATCTTTTGGTATTATGGCCAAAAAGTTTAACTTTGGTCTCATCCGACCATAACACAATATTTCACATGCTTCTGCCTTGCCACCCTACTCCATAGCACAGAGATATGAAGAATTCGGGAGATTGTTATCACATTAAGCATAACAATGACCCAAAGCAAACCTCCAGATCAACAAAGGATTGGCTTCACCAAAAGAAGTTCAAGGTTTTGGAATTGCCCAGACAAGAGTCCAGACCTAAATCCAGTTAAAAATCCGTGGGGTGACCAGAAGAGGTCTGTGCACAGGAGATGCCCAGCCAGTTTGACGAGTCAAGACGTGCCAAACTGACATGACTCTTACCCAAAAAGGTTGAATGCTGTGATAAAACCTAAAGGTGCATCAACTAAGTATTAGTTTAGGGGTGTGCACACTTATGCAACCAGGTTATTGTACATGTACATTTGTATTGATTTTATTATAATCACATCATAATTATGTTTCACTTTCCCCCCTAAAATGATTCTTATTGTTTTTCACTTTAATGAATAGGTTAAAATTTCACAACAGAGGTAGAAAAGGTTCTGACATTTATCTTGGTTTCATTTTTTTTTTGTTTTGTTTTTTACATTGCAAAAACCTGCCATTTTATCAGGAGCGTGTGGACTTTTTTATATCCACTGTAATGCTAATGATCATATAATGTTAATATATAAGCTCTTATGACAATGATTGTGTTAATCATTGTTGGTAAGCCTGACGTTTTGTAAAACAAAAAAAAAAAGGAAGTGAAAAGAAGAGTGACTGCATTTTATTGATTTAACTGAACTACAAACCTATTATAGGAAGGGCTCGTGCGTTTTACATGTTACATATGATGCAGTTTGACCACAAGCGAGAGCTGAAGAAGCTCAATATGTCCAGTTAACTTCCTGGATCTGCTGGACATCCTGGCCAATATTACATATAACATATAACTAAAAACAGGCACTATATTGGTTGTTTCTTAACTTAAACTCGTTAAACGGGATTTGAACGTTATTAAACAGTGTTATGAAAAAGCCTTATGAAACGACAGGGCGGCACGCGCAGCCCGCAGCCAATAGGAACAGTGCCGCTTCGTCACGTGGTTTTATTTATGTAACTTCGGTGTCAGTATATAGCTCAGAATTTACTGTAGTGCGGCCAGCGACAGGTAACAGATGTCGATATTCTAATAAAATATCCACGCAAATACATTAAACTGATCGTTCTTTCCAGCGCTGATGGAGTAGGTCGGATAGAACAAGGGGAAAGCAACATCTCTCGGACTGAAGCGGTGAGAGCCTATTCACAAACGGAGAAACTGGATTCTTTTATTGTTAGAGAAGAAGTCTCTATGTCGCGTTAAAAGGTTATGTTGGCTGCTGAAATACTATTTCCGAGAAGCTTATGTTTGTAACTGACACTTGACCTTCCTCAGCTTGCCACCTCGGCTTCTCTTCCCTATAGGCTTCTGTTATAAAAGACTGTACGCATTCATACTTCACTGTGGTTTTACATGAAAAATCCGCGTAACATGGAGCATCTGGAGTGTCCCATATGCCTGTTTCTTCTGTGTGAACCAGTAACGATGACTTGCGGTCACTCGTTCTGCCGCCGGTGCATTATGGGAATCTTTGTGCCATCCAGATGCCCAGCCTGCATGGAGAGACTAAAGCAGAGGGACGCAAAAAACATAAAAAACAACGTTTTGCTCTTCTGTATAATTGAGAAATATTGCCCCGAGGAAACCAAGACGAGATGCGAAATACAGGAGACGCTGAGGGCTCGCGACTTTACGAAAGCACTACGTATGATTGAAGACAGGATAGAGGCGGGCAAAGGTTAGTGTGGGACATGGTAATGTTGCATTGATAACACCACAAAATGATTACAGCAACGTCTTCTCACAGTGTAAATGTTCCGACACGGCTATTAAAGAACGAGGCAGGCTATACTGCAAAAGAAGTTGGTTCTGTTTCACACCTCAGAACCTCATAGGGGTGGTGAATACCAGCTGGATACTTTCTTGTGCGCGTGCGCAAGCATGCCGAGCTGTTTAACCACGTCACGGAGTCACGTGTCATACCGCTAACCTCGGGTACGTCTCAACCAGTTCCCTTGTTCAGTAGGTAGTGAATCTGTATACGAGTTGGTGCACTGGTAACGACCCTGGCTTATTTTCTTTCTTTTTTTTTTTTTAAATAGAAATTTTTATGCATATAAATAACAATAGTGCGTAAAAAAACAGCTTTCAATCATATACATATAAT
The DNA here is from genome assembly GCA_023630585.1 of Cranoglanis bouderius. NCBI lineage: Eukaryota > Metazoa > Chordata > Actinopteri > Siluriformes > Cranoglanididae > Cranoglanis > Cranoglanis bouderius. The sequence continues at coordinate 16,517,599 of CM042561.1, forward strand.
CCCAAGCAGTTGTATATACACACAAACAGTAACAATACCACCAAGAACAAGAAGAAATAAAGGAAAGTATATATATATATATATATATATATATATATATATATACAGGTGCATCTCAATAAATTAGAATGTCGTGGAAAAGTTCATTTATTTCAGTAATTCAACTAAAATTGTGAAACTCGTGTATTAAATAAATTCAGTGCACACAGACTGAAGTAGTTTAAGTCTTTGGTTCTTTTAATTGTGATGATTTTGGTTTACATTTAACAAAAACCCACCAATTCACTATCTCAACAAATTAGAATATGGTGACATGCCAATCAGCCAATCAACTCAAAACACCTGCAAATGTTTCCTGAGCCTTCAAAATGGTCTCTCAGTTTGGTTCACTAGGTAAGCCACAAACATTCATTGCCAAAGAAGCTGGCTGTTCACAGAGTGCTGTATCCAAGCATGTTAACAGAAAGTTGAGTGGAAGGAAAAAGTGTGGAAGAAAAAGATGCACAACCAACCGAGAGAACCGCAGCCTTATGAGGATTGTCAATCAAAATCGATTCAAGAATTTGAGTGAACTTCACAAGGAATGGACTGAGGCTGGGGTCAAGGCATCAAGAGCCACCACAAACAGACGTGTCAAGGAATTTGACTACAGTTGTCGTATTCCTCTTGTTAAGCCACTCCTGAATCACAGACAACGTCAGAGGCGTCTTACCTGGGCTAAGGAGAAGAAGAACTGGACTGTTGCCCAGTGGTCCAAAGTCCTCTTTTCAGATGAGAGCAAGTTTTGTATTTCATTTGGAAACCAAGGTCCTAGAGTCTGGAGGAAGGGTGGAGAAGCTCATAGCCCAAGTTGCTTGAAGTCCAGTGTTAAGTTTCCACAGTCTGTGATGATTTGGGGTGCAATGTCATCTGCTGGTGTTGGTCCATTGTGTTTTTTGAAAACCAAAGTCACTGCACCCATTTACCAAGAAATTTTGGAGCACTTCATGCTTCCTTCTGCTGACCAGCTTTTTGAAGATGCTGATTTCATTTTTTAGCAGGATTTGGCACCTGCCCACACTGCCAAAAGCACCAAAAGTTGGTTAAATGACCATGGTGTTGGTGTGCTTGACTGGCCAGCAAACTCACCACACCTGAACCCCATAGAAAATCTATGGGGTATTGTCAAGAGGAAAATGAGAAACAAGAGACCAACAAAATGCAGATGAGCTGAAGGCCACTGTCAAAGAAACCTGGGCTTCCATACCACCTCAGCAGTGCCACAAACCGATCACCTCCATGCCACGCTGAATTGAGGCAGTAATTAAAGCAAAAGGAGCCCCTACCAAGTATTGAGTACATGTACAGTAAATGAACATACTTTCCAGAAGGCCAACAATTCACTAAAAATGTTTTTTTATTGGTCTTATGAAATATTCTAATTTGTTGAGATAGTGGATTGGTGGGTTTTTGTTAAATGTGAGCCAAAATCATCACAATTAAAAGAACCAAAGACTTAAACTACTTCAGTCTGTGTGCATTGAATTTATTTAATACACGAGTTTCACAATTTGAGTTGAATTACTGAAATAAATTAACTTTTCCACGACATTCTAATTTATTGAGATGCACCTGTATATATATATATATATATATATATATATATATATATATATATATATACACACACACACACACACACACACACACACACACACACATATATATATATATATATATATATATATATAATTTTATTCATTTCTTTTTGAAATAAAAAGAAAAAAAAAACACTTGATACTCACGACACATGAAATATCTCAGCATAGTAGAAAAGAAAAAATTTTGGTAACCTCAAGGATTTAATTAAATACTCCATTTCAGGTAAAAATTCCACAAACCTACATCATTTTTTTAAGAAACCTTTGCTTGTGAAGATAAAATTTTGCCACAAGAATAAAGAAATTCACAGTAGCTTCTAGCACCTTGTTTTTATTTTGAAAATAACAAATATCCTCCTTTATGCTCAACTCATAACTTAAATTAACTTAAATTATAGAAACAGAAATTACTCAATTCGCTCCAAAAAAATTAAGACACTTTACATAAAAAGAACAAATGACTCAGGTTTTCACTCTCACCATTACAGAAGTTACATGTATCAGTTACATCACAATATCTTGATAATAATGCGTTGCATGGGTAGATTTTGTGCAGGATTCTAAAATGAACTTCCTTAATTTTATTTGGTATGCAACACGTATGGCAACAACCAAGTTTTCCTCCACTAGATGTTATGAATAAAAGACATCAATGAAATTTTACTCTTTGGGCAATTGAGGTTCGAGACTGGTATAATTGGCACATAAACTTGTTATTGCAAGCTTTACTTAAAAGCAAGACTCCTGCCAAAGATAACTGAGGCAGTTTTTTGTGACACGACTCATAGGTAAGGGATGATTTCATCAAAGAGATTATGCCCAAGGGGATAGCGTTAATACCAGAACGAAATTCCTTAAATGGAACAGGATGTTGATAAAGATCATAAAGATCTCATATGATAATACATCACCTTTACGGTCAAACAGATCTGCAACAAAAGTTATGCCTTTACTAAACCATTCGTCCAAAAAAAAAAATTTGGTTCTTGGTTTCGGATAACTGAATTTCTGGCGACATGACTACGTACTCGCGTTATAAAACGTCACCAAAAATTAAAAACTTAAAAATATTTAAGTTTTATATGTCATATAAATTTGTTAGCTTGATCACATGCATTTCTGTCATAATATGTCAAGCAGGATCATAGGCATGCTAGTGGATTCAAAAATCATTAAACACTTAAAAGTCATTAGACTCAAACAAACCGTATATAGAAAGTCAAATAAAGTTAAAATGTAAACGTAATAGCGTTTTAATAATAAAACACTGACGTAAGTAATAATTTGAAAGTTACAACAACAATAACAAGCTACTTACATTTCTAGCTGGAAGTTGGCTGAGAGTTTGTCTCTCTCATACATGTTAAGACAGGGGTGTCCAATCTTATGCGGAGAGGGCCAGTGTGGGTGCAGGTTTTCATTCCAACCAATCAGAAGCCACACCTGGGGAATCGGGTGTGGTTCCTGCTTGATTAGAATGAAAATCTGCACCCACACTGGTCTTTTGCAGATAAGGTTGGACATCCCTGTACTAAGAGTTCAACTACACCATATGGTAGGAGTTCCCAAACCTTTTGGGCAGACGACCCAAAATGGACATGAATTTTCTGCAGCCACTACCCTTGACCACTCAACATTGAAAAAAAAAAAATTAAAAAAAAAATCTAGATTCATATTATAGGACCACTACATTTGACCATTTTATTACGGTATAACATACGTATGTATGACATAAGTAACTAAAAACCAAAGGAATATTCCTTGCACTGACTTATCAGTCTGTTGTGTAGATATAATAAACCATTAGGAGTTTGTGATGCAAAGAGGAGGAGCCTGCTTTATACTTATGATTTATGATTGAATGGAATGAGAAAATATACTAAATAAAATTACGACATGATCTCTACACTTAAATTTTGAGTGGATGCCTGGGAGCGGTGATAGCATGAATTTTTTTATTTAATCATTTAAGGCATGATCTACCACCAACCAATTCTTGACATATTAATAACTTTATTAAATACCTTTATGACAGTACCACTCAAATGTTTACAATAAGATGCTAGTAACAGGGGAACATTTACATTTTATCATTACATATACATTTTATATACATTCTATTTACATAACATTTACATTTTATCTTATAAAACCAGATCTGCCCTTTTTTCCCTACCTCTGGAACTAGCTGGTTTTCATACCGAAACAGAAAAAACGTGTGATCCTGATCTGTCTGTCTGCTCTGGATCAGACAGAAATAAAACTATGTCATCTCCATATAATGAATCTTGCGCTCAACACCACCCGGAATTCTGGATTTAATTAGCATGTGTTCTCTAATACTAATATCTAGGGGCTCAATTGCTATGGCAAAGAGGAGAGGGGACACCCCTGGCGGGTATCTATGTCAATAGAAGGGAGCTGAATGTTCTTGGTTAGTTAAAATGTAGGCAGATGGATGTATGTATAACATCTGCACCCATGCAATAAATGAACGGCCAAATCCAAACATCTCATGAATCCGTTACCTATATATAATGCCACTCCATGTGATCAAATGCCTTCACTGCATGAAGACAGAGAACAGCCTGTTTGGATGACTTATTTGTGGTACCACAGATTCATGAGCCATCTGAATAATGAATTAATTTATTAAAGAATTAATTTTAATGAGGAATTAAACCAGTCTGGTCAGGGTGGATGACAGAGGAGATATATGTATTCAGTCTGTTCACAAGTAAGTTTGTGGAAAATTTTTAATCTGAATTTAGCAATGAAATAGGCCTAAAGCAAACTGATTGCATTATATTCTGTCGGGGAGGGGGGAGTGTTCCCATCTCAGTCAAGTTAATGTACATTCTCATCAAAACAGGGGCAATCTGACTAACAACTAAAAATAAAATAAAATAAAATTCAATTCCAAACCCGTCCAGGTACATCTGTTCATAATACTCTTTAAAACAGTCATTTATTGCATGGGATTCTGTAAGCAATGTCTGTTCAGGTGCTATGATGTGATGGATAGTCCTACTGGCTTGTAGCCCTCTAAGCTGACTAGATAGTGGTTTCTGGGGTTTATTTCCAAATTCCAAGTGTTTTTGTCTGATCCGTAGGATCTGATTATAAATATACAATTGTGAGAGCTCTGATTCTATTTCCTGCAAAGTCAAGAGTTCTCTGCATACGATGCCTCATATGCAGACATTTTATGCCGGTCACAACCACTTTAAATGTTTCCCATAAAGTGCAGTGTGAGCTTTACTAGAGAATATGCACTGAAATATCTGATTTGCCCAACTACACTGTAATCTGACTCGCTGAGATGGCCTATGTGTCTCCTGTAATGTCTATATGATGTCTGGTGAGAGGGATTTCAGATGAGAGAATACTTTTAATCTGGTCACCCAGATTTGGAATCTGGTGCTGATAACTCTCAATATTAAGTCCAAAAAGTTGACACTGGCCATCATAAGGCTGGGAAATCAAAACAAGCCCATCAGAGAGATAGCAGAACCATAAAGTGTGGCCAAATAAATTATTTGGCACATTCTTAAAAACAAAGAATATGCTGGCGAGGTCAGGAACACCAAAGGTGCAGAAGACCATGGAAAACAAGTGTCCAAGTCACCAGGCATTCAAGTAGTGCACAATAAGTGATATAACAATGATATACTTAAAACTTAATTAGATTGTTGCTTTAACCAGTCCATCTGCTGGGCTGCTTAAAACCTTGTTGGGCCCTTATGTCAATTGTTTAATTTTGAGTGATTTTTATGTCTTTACTGTCGATTGTTGAAATATGAGTGGGCGCATGATGATTGCATAATTATGCATGCATAACCGGCTTTCCAGTGAAGTCTGTCTTTTACCCCACGCACATGCAATTATCCAATGACAGGCAGGGCTCTGCATGTCCATGTCCTGTACTCACTATGTATTTCACTGCTTGTGTAATCTTGTTTTGCATGTTTAATAGCATCTGTTTGTTATTATGTACATAGAGCATAAAATGTTAACATGCTTGATATCTAAGCACCCTAGTCCTACTCTATAACATAGCTTCATGTATCTGTCTCTATGTTTCTGAACCTAAACCCTGGGACAGTTACGCTTAACTCTATTACATAGATTGCTTACACAATCCAACTCCAAATAAAATAAGGTGTGTGTTGTACTTTTGCAGAAGAGAATCACTGCTGTCAAAGTGTGGGAGGAACTCTTCTGTAAGCATATGCTACTGAGAAGATGCCTGTAGGCACCTGCCGTCACTTTGAATAACATGTAACACTCAAAACTAAAAAGAAAACTAAATAGAAAACTAAACAGAATTTACCTGTTGTTGTTGTTTGTCTCTTTTTATGCTCTACTTTTTCTTCAGTTCCTGATGATTTGAGAATGAAAGCATGGAGGGCAGAGGCCAACATAGGGCTCCGGTGCTTTTCCGACGCTCTCCGTGACCTGGAAGATTTGTGCTCTGCCAGGCCGAACTGGGCTGAGGTAAAAACTCGAGTGTGTTCTCAGTGGAAATATTTTTTGGCTTGTTGTTTTAGGGGAAGCATATATGAGCATTTTAGTACCTGCTGCAGTAGTTGAAAGTATAATCAGCCATCACTATATCCTGATGAATGGCTGTAATTGTTTCAGATTTCTTCACTTAACTGTTAAGTTTGAAAATAAATATTGATGTACTATATATTGGCAATGCATCATAAAATAGGAATGCTGCTCTAGAATAAGTTTTCCTAAGTCTCTTAATCCACCCCTATCCTTTAAGATATCAGGAAAGCATGAATTTTCCTTAGTTATCTGAAATAAAAGAGCTTAATGTAGTTTGTATACATATTAAGTTTGAAATGTACCACTCACTGCTGGATACAGTGTTAATTCCATACGAATCCTACAAACATTCAACCACTCATTCTTGAGATATCCGCTACCGAGGACATTATGCCTCTGCCACCTAGTGGCAGAGACATAAAAACAATCCGAGTCTTGTTTCTTCAACATCGCAGAAACAAACATGTTAAAATTTACCCACCCATTCTCTTCACAGCCGGCTAGCCTCACCCACTCACACTGTAGCAGTTATTGGACTGAAAAATGTCACACCAAGCAGTTAAACACTGTGCTGTTCCTGGCTGTCAGGAAACATAGGAGTATCTATATAAGGACTCAGACATTCCAAACGAGAATCTGAGGTTTATATTTTTGTGACGTCTAGATTTGACCTAGCCATTATTTATATCCCGTAGTTTCTTAGACAGTTCTACCCATGTTATAGGCAGTGGTGTAGTGTGCCTCATTTCACTTGTGAATACAGCCTGTTTAATAGGGATAAGGAGAAGTTGGAAAATGGTTATGCAAAAATGAATTATGAAGGTTTTTGTACATAATGTATGTTTTTGTACACAAAATGTTATAAATGGACTTCAGGGAAAAAGATAAAATGTGAAATGTATGATATGGGACTATTGAAAGAGTGAGAGGTTATGACAGGGCTGATACAGGAAGCCTAAGTTTGTCACATATGATGCTCAAAATATGCAGGAAGGGTAATTTGACTGTTGTACTGCCATCAGCTTGTTTTATTTTCAGTAGGTAGTAGCTTGTTTTGAACAGTTGCACACACTACTGCAGCAGTACAATGGTCAATGAACAGTTTGTTTTTTATTACTTAATTTTTGCTAAAGATTTGTAGAGATCAGAAATGTTATTCAGTAAGTCCATCACCACAGGCCTTGGATTTATTGGTCTTTAGTAAACTCCAAAAACATAAAGAGCATGTGGACAAGTGTGTTTTAGTGATGCTATACAATGATGTAATATGCAAATGTGTTACATGCATTACATTTCTCTGTAAAGGCTTGCTTGTCTACCCTCTTGTGACCATTTCCCTGCATGGTTAGGCTTTCTTCCAAAAAGGGAATGTGCTGCTGGAGATGGGGAGACTGACTGAATCTCTCATGCAGTTCCATCACTGTCTGAAACAACAACCTGAATTTGCTGCCGCTAAGAACCAGATTAGGAAGGTATGGGAGGTAAACAATCTTATGCCAACACAGACCATACCAACTTCAACATTAAACTCTTTACTGATCATAATTAGTGAAAAAAAGTGAAATGTTATGAAACATTTACAGTATATAAATCAATTTATCAATTTAAAATTCAGATCCGAAATTTATATATTTCTGTAAAGCTGCTTTGTGACGATGTCCATTGTTAAAGGCACTATCCGAATAAAACTGAATTGAATTGAATATGGTAGCAATACAATCTGATATCTTAGTTTTTATTGTCTCAGATGCAGTGTTTAAGTGAGGTTGTGTTAATTGTGTTTATGGAAACATGAATGGCCCACTACAACAAAACTATTCTGAAAAATCCAGAAATCCACATTCACAGGAAAATTGATAAATGACTACATATAAATTGAAAAACTAACTTGATTAAAAACAAACCACAAAAGAAAAGAAGAGTGATGATATTTCTCAGGTGAAACCCATGGAAAGTTTGGTTAGTGGCCAGTGCTAAATGTAATTCAGTGTCATTTTGGAGTCTCTTGTTAGTAATTGTCAACACATGAAGGAAATACTGATATTTCAAAGGAATATTAAATGAGACCATTTTGTGTCATTTTCAATTTCACATTCTTTGTATAAATACAATATACAGTGGATATAAATGGTCTACACACTCCTATTAAAATGCCAGCTTTTTTGTAATCTAAAAAAATGAAACCAAGATAAATCATGCCAGAACCTTCACCCTCAATGTGAAATTACAATGTATAAAAATTAAAGTGAAAAACAATTAGTAACATTTTAGGAAAAAACAGGAAAAATAAACTTACAATAACCTGCTTGCAAAAGTGTGGACACCCCTAAACTAATACTTTGTTGAAGAATCTTTTGATTTTATTACACCAATCAGTCGTTTTGGGTAAGAGTCTATTAGCGTGGCACATCTTGGCAATATTTTCCCACACTTTCTTACAAAAACATTTTAGATCTGTCAAATTGTGACAGACTGTGCACAGTCCGATTCCCTCCACCTTGATGAAAGCCCCAGTTGATGAAAAGCCCACCACCCCATGGTGGTGGCAGCCCTAAAGCATGATGCTTCACCGTGTGTATGGGCTTCTTTTTTTTTTTGGTGATGTGCTTTTTTTGCACCAAACATACAGTGCTATTTCAAAGGCTCTGGGACTCCAAAGGACCACAGAGAGAGCCATTATCTCCAAATGGAAAAACTCGGCACAGTAGTGAACCTTCCCAGAAGTGGCCAACCTTCCAATATTCCTTCAAGAGCACAGCAACGACTCATCCAACAAGTCACAATAGACCCAAGGACAACATCAAATGACCTACAGGCCTCTCTTGCATCAGTGAAGATCACTGTTCATGACTGTTCATGAGAAATCAGGATGGGGGCAAATACTTTTTCACAGCACTGTACCTTTTGGAATGATGGAATTATTATACCTTTTGGAATACCTTTTGCCACATTGTTTATGGTGATTCAGTTGGGCTTGGATGTTTTTTGTGAGAAAGGGCTTCCATTTAGCCACCCTACCCCATAGCCCAGACGTGAAGAATATGACAGAAACTTATAATATAAACAGTACTTGTCAGATATTCCTGTAGCTCTTTTAACGTTGCAGACGGTCTCTTGGCAGACTACCTGGTAAGTTTTTGTCTTGTCCTTTTGTAAATTTTGGAGGGACATCCTGTTCTTGGTGAAATCACTGTGGTGCCCCATTTTCTCCACTTGTTGATGATGGCCTTCATGGTACATGGAACACCTGATGTTTTGGAAATTATTTTATACCCCTCTCCTGATCGATATCTTTAGACAAGTGAGATACCATACAGGCTTTGTAAGCTCTTTGTGGACCATGGCTTCAGCATTCGGATGAAACCAAGAAGATGTGAAGAAAATAATACCGAAACAGCTGGTTTTTATTTGGGGTTCATTCATAATAAATTCATTGATGACAGCTGTATGATAATTACTTTTGAACATGAGATTGAAAGTGGTTGGTTCATTCTGAACACAGTCACATTCCCAATTATAAAACTGTGCACACTTATGCAACCAGGCTATTGTAAATTTGTTATTTTTCATATTTTTTCCCTAAAATGTTTCTGATTGTATTTCACTTAATTTAAACATGTTGTAATTTCACAATGATGGTGGGAAGGGAAATTTTCTGACATGATTTATTTTTTATTTTTTATTTATTTATTTATTTTTTTACATCACAAAAACCTGCCATTTTAACAGGGATGTGTAGAATTTTTATATCCACTGTATGATATATGCTCAAAATCCATTCCATATTTCCCACTGCAAAAGTGGGAAATTTCAGTGGCATTTCAGCAAAGCATTTCAGTGAAGGACACTAACAGAATGAACAAGTTCATTAGAAAGGCTGGCTTAGTCCTGGGGGCTAAACTGGACACAGTGGTGATGGTGGCAAAGGTGTCAGTGATCATGAAGAATCCCTCCCACCCAGTCCATAAAACACTACAGGGACAGAGGTGTACACTGAGCGGCAGATTGCTCCTGTCCCGTGGCAGGAAGGAACGCTTTCACAGGTCATTTCTCCCAGCAGCCGTCAAATTGGACAACTCAGCACTCTAATCCGTCTTTTTATACATTTTTCATTGTACATCTATGCATTATCTCCACTGGACACAATATGGCAACCTTAACTAACTCATCTATGGATAATACTGTATACATAACTATTACACTGTATAGAACTGCAACACAATATACTGTAATTCCTGCACCTTAGCATAGCTGTAGATGTATATGATACATACTATATATGTTTACTATTTATATTATATCTCTGCTATGCATACATTTTTATATTTTTACCTTTACATTTTATTTAATTTTTCAACCTTTTCAATATTTATTTTACTTGGTCTTATCTGTGGTTTATTCTTACTTTATTTCTTATATGTATTCATGCCTTATCTTTTATGCACACTGCTGGAACACTCTAATTTCCCCTTGGGATCAATAAAGTGTTATCTTAATCTCATGACCCATTATCCTGTGCACACCTCCACATGTCAAAAGCATGTATTTACTTCCACTTGAACCAACAGTGTTTGCCTACAATTTCACATCCACAAAAAATATATCATGAATTGATATGTTGCATGACAGCAGCGATACAAGCATTTAAAGATTTGTTTGCAGAAATACTTGCATGGTAAAAATGGTATTTTCTAAGGGTTTTTTTTGTTTATTATTGTTATTTTTATTAGCAGGCTACTCTGTTAAAATGAGAAAAATGCAGACTATTTCTAAAGGATGTGAGAATTATTATCTATCCCAATACATTAAGGTTAATAGTCTATTGTTATTACTATTTCAGATTTCATTATAACAGCATTATGCTTTACTGCCATATCAACCTATTGCTACACTCATAATGCATTCTGTTATTCAGCTTGTAGCAAAACAGGAATCTTTCAAACATTTGTCATTACTTGATTTATGTTGGCTTTCTCTTGTTGATGTTCAGATCTTGGAGATGGAGGGTATGGCCACACCAGAGGAGGTGCCCCAGATCCTGCAAATTGTGGATGGCTATCTTAGAGACTGTAGTTCACAAACTAATACTTTTGGTTCTTCACCCACCGAGGGCCTGAAGTTACCCTGGAACCAACTGAACGAGAAGTTTAACTGTGAGCAGGTAAAAAAGGCCTGGCCTCTGTTGTACCATTTGGATATTAATGGACTATACTTAGTGCCAGTTCTGCTGTACTCTTTATTATGCGATTGCCATGACAATGTGGCATTTACAACCCCAATTCCAAAAAAGTTGGGACGCGGTGTAAAATGTAAATAAAAACAGAATGCAATGATTTGCAAATCTCATAAACCCATATGTTATTCACAATAGAACATAGAAAACATATCAAATGTACAATTTTAAGAAAAAGTAAGGTAAGTGTTACTAAAAAGAAACAGCTGGAGGAAAATTCTGCAACTAATTAGGTTAATTGGCAACAGGTCAGTAACATGATTGGGTATAAAAAGAGTATCTTAGAGAGGCAGAATCTCTCAGAAGTAAAGATGGGATGGAATCTGGATGGAAGCATATGTTGCTCTAAAACCTGTATATACCTTTCAGCATTGATGGTGCCTTTCAAGATGTGCAAGCTGCCCATTCCATAGGCACTAATGCACCCCCATACCATCAGAGATGCAGGCTTTTGAACTGAGCACCGATAAAAAAGCCGGATGGTCCCTCTCCTCTTTAGTCCTCTTTAGTCCAGAGGACACGGCATCCATGGTCTCCAAAAAGAATTTCAAATTTCGATTTGTCTGACCACAGAACAGTTTTCCACTTTGCCTCAGTCCATTTTAAATGAGCTTTGGCCCAGAGAAGACGGCGGCGTTTCTGGATCATGTTCACATATGGCTTCTTCTTTGCATGATAGAGCTATAACCAGCATTTGTGGATGGCACGGCGAACTGTGTTCACAGACAACGAGTTCTGGAGGTGTTTCTGAGCCCATGCAGTGATTTCCATTACAGAATCATGCCTGTTTTTAATGCAGTGCTGCCTGAGGGCCCGATGATCACGGGCATGCAGTATTGATTTTCACCCTTGTCCCTTGCGCACAGAGATTTCTCCAGATTCTCAGAATCTTTTGATGATATTATGTACTGTAGATGATGATGATGAGATGATGAGATATTCATAGTCTTCGCAATTTTATGTTGAGGAACATTATTCTACAATTATTGTTCCACAAATTGTAGATGCAGTTTTTTGCAGATTGGTGAACCTCTGCCCATCTTTACTTCTGAAAGACTCTGCCTCTCTAAGATACTCTTTTTAAACCCAATCATGTTACTAACCTGTTGCCAATTAACCTCCAGCTGTTTCTTTTTAGTAACACTTACTTTTCCAGGCTTTTGTTGCCCAACTGTTTTGAGATGTGTTGTGGCCAGCAAATTCAAAATTACCTTCTTTTTTTTTTTTAAATGGTACATTTACTCAGTTTAAACATTAGATATGTTTTCTATGTTCTACTGTAAATAACATATGGGTTTATGAGATTTGCAAATCATTGCATTCTGTTTGGAATTGGGGTTGTAGAAAAGAACATGAGAATCTAAAATGACCTAAAGTTGGATATGAATGAAAACAAGCTTGTTTGATGTAAACACTTTATTTAATTTGTTGATTGACCATGGCCGATATGTATAAAGGTTCTGAGAATTATTCTCAAAATAGTCTCCGAAGTCTACTTAAGAATGAAAGCTGGGAGTAAATATGTGTTAGAAACTATTTCAGAACACAAAAGAATGCAAAAGAAAACAGTTTGCTGTGAAACTGTAGAGGCAATTAATGCTTTGTAGCCCTCTGTGTGGCTGACCACAGCTGAGTGTGTGAAAAGAGCATTTAAAATTACAAGAAGCCACAGACAAATGAAAATTATTTCCACATTGTAAAACAACTGACTGTATTAACACCCATAAATAAGGTTTATATCAATATTGGTTGAGACCAAATTTACCACTCTGTTTTTACTCTGAATGGCTTTATACATACCAGTCTTTCTTCCCATCTCCAGCAGACTACATCTCAAGTAAAGCACAACTCCAGTACTGAGTGCTGCTTTAGCCTGCGCCAGCCTGTGTCTTTCCTTTCCACAGCCCAGGAGAGTGAGGAGGTGATGGTAAAGAAGGAGGATACACAGATGAGAGGTGGGAAGATTGTATAGCCACCTTACCACTGTACATAGCTCTGCTCTGTCAGTTAGTAGTTAGCATCAATAAGACATTTCAATTTTAAAGGGAAATGTGTGCATAAAGATTAGAAATGTGTTTCCATTCTGTACACACAAAAACCTGAGCATATGAACACGCAATGATGATGAGATTTCACAACATTTTAACTAAAGTGATCTTAAACTCTCATCATATTTGCTAGAACTGCCCACAGTTTCACTGTCTATGTGTTGAGTACTATGATGAAATCAGTGTTGTCTTTTTCTGGTGTCCTTGCATCTTGTAGTGGACCGGGAGTCATCCCCCCTGACTGTGTCTGACTTTGAGTGCCCCCTCTGCATCAGGTCAGTGCAGTTATATGCCAAAATAACCCCTGGTCTGGAATTATTGCCACTAGTAGTGTAGCGTCTTGGCATTGATTAGTTAATATATTGTTCACTGCTGTCATAATTTCCATAGTATTATTATCACATACTACTGTATATCTCAGTATATATGTTTTACTGACACTGTATAATGCTTTTATGTATTCAGTATGATGTAGACAACATTATGTATGCCTATGGTCGCTGTTACATGGTTCTTGGCCCTCAGGCTGTTCTATGATCCAGTTACAACACCATGTGGCCACACATTCTGCAAGAACTGTATTGAGAGAAGTCTTGACCATAACCTCCGCTGTCCACTCTGTAAACAAGCACTACAGGAAGTGAGTCTCAAGCAACCTTAAAGCCTCAAACACTCACTGATCATTTTTTTTTACATTTAGTCATTTGGTATAAAAGTCATGTTTGTAGAGTTAATAATACTCTACATCTGTCTTGTTTTAGTTTTCTTTTTTCCCTTATCTTCTAAATGTCCTTAAGCCACTCTGCGTCCTCTTTGTAGCTAGAGGATTGGCCTTTCAGAGATTAGAAAAATAAATACACATTTAATATAAACTATGTTTCTGTGCATTACCGGTCCTCCTCTATTATTGTAGATAATAAAAATTTATTTCTCACTTCCTGTACTAGTATTTCAAGAATAGGAAGTACAACCCCACGGTTCTGCTGCAGGAGATTATGACCCGCCTCTTTCCTCAGCAGCTGGCTGAGAGAAAACAGGTGCATGATGCAGAGATGGCTGAGCTTTCCAAGTGAGTCAGACATGATACAATCAAACAAGACCTACAGTGTATATACAAAGTCTACACACCCCTGTTAAAACAGCAGGTTTTTGTTATGTAAAAAAAAATTAAACCAAGATAAATCATCAGTCAGATCTTTTCCCATCTTTAATGTGATATACCAACCAACAAAATTCAGGTGAAAAAACAAAATAGACATAGAAAAGCTTTAGGAGTAAAAAAAAGAAAAAAAAAAGAAAAGAAAAAATTAGTAGCCTGATTGCACAAGTGTGCACACCCCTTAACTCATACTTTGTTAAAGCACCTTTTGCTTGTAATACAGCACTCAGTCTTTTTGGATTAATGTCTACCAACTTAGCACATTATTATTTAGCAATTTGAGTCCACACTTTTTTTCAAAAATGCTCCATATCTATCAGATTGCAAAGGGGATCTCCTGTGCACAGCCCTCTTCAAGTCATTCCACAGGTTTCTGATAGGATTTATATCTGTGCTCTGACTAGGCCATTCCAAAATATTGATTTTCTTAAGAAGCCATTGTTTTGTTGAATTGCATTTGTGGGTCATTATCATTGTTGGCTTTTTTTGACATATTTGGACAAGCAAACATTTAATCAAGGAAAATTTGCTTTTTCAATCATTTATTCAACAGAAATATCAATAGATGTGATATTCTTCTGTGGAAAAAGTAAGTACACCCTTGGCCTCAGAAGCTAGTATTGCCCCCTTTAGAAG
This sequence comes from Cranoglanis bouderius, assembly GCA_023630585.1. Lineage (NCBI taxonomy): Eukaryota > Metazoa > Chordata > Actinopteri > Siluriformes > Cranoglanididae > Cranoglanis > Cranoglanis bouderius. The sequence goes on from CM042561.1 coordinate 16,532,872, forward strand.
AAATAACTTCTTGTAGGCATTTTGCATAATTGTCCACCAGTCTCTGACATCAGCTTGCTGGAATTTTTGACCACTCTTCCATGCAATATTCTTTCAGTTGCAAGATGTTTGAGGGTTTTCTTGCATGTACTGCCCGTTTCAAATCCCCCTACAACATTTCAGTGGGATTCAAATCCAGGCTTTGACTAGGCCATTCCATAACCCTCCATTTCTTCTTTTTGAGCCATTCCTTGGTGGATTTGCTAGTGTACTTAGGATCATTATCTTGTTGAAAGGTCCACTTTCAGTTCAACTTCAGCTTTTGGACAGATGGCTTCATATTATCTTCAAGCACTATTTGATATGATGCAGAATTCATAGTTGAATCAATGAATGCAAGCTGTCCAGTCCCTGAGGCAGTGAAGCAACCCCAAACCATAACATTTCCACTACCGTGCTTCACAGTTGGTATGAGGTGCTTCTCCTGAAAAGCTGTCTTTGGTCTGCGCCAAATATGTCTGTTGTTACTGTGGCCAAACAACTCTATCTTTGATTCGTCTGTCCAGAACACATTATTCCAAAAGGCCTGGTCTTTGCTTATATGCTCATTGGCAAACTGTAGTTTTGCAAAGGCTTTTTCCTGGCACGCCTCCCATGCAGGTCAAATTTGTGCAATCTCTTTCTGATTGTAGAAGCATGCACTTTGACACCAACAGTTGCAAGAATCAGAAGCAGATCCTGTGATGAAATTTTGGGGTTCTTGGAGACTTCTTTTTGCATCAGACGGTCTGCTCTTGGGCTGAATTTGCCGGGACAGCCATTCCTGGACAAATTGGCAGTCCTTTGAAATCTGCGCCATTTGTAGATTATTTTCCTTACAGTGGAATGATGTATTTCAAATAATTTGGAGATCTTTTTAAATTCCTTGCCAGACTCATAGGTATCCGCAACCTTTTTTCTGAAGGCCTTACAGAACTCTTTAGTTCTTTAGGCATGATGACACCACACACCTCAATAGCAAAGGCACCAGACACTCAATATGAGAGCGGTATAAATAAGACGGGTTCCACCTGCACTCCCTGAGCAGGTTCTAATAACTGGCACCCGATCTTGAACACCTGAGTCTATTTATATGGATGTGAAGGTGTGATACATGTAGGGGTGTACTTACTTTTTCCATGTGACTGATCTGTTTTTTTTTTTTTTTTTTGTTAATTTAAATTGTGAAAATTACTACAAAATGTCAATTTTATGTCATTTGATAGTGCATCAACTTTATTAATAGGCACTATTTCAAAGAGGATCAAATGTTTGCTTGTCCAAATATGTCAAAAAAGGCAAGAATTTCCATGGGGATGGATATATATATATATATATATATATATACATACACAGTACAGGACATTTTCACTTAGGGGTGTACTCACTTTTGTTGCCAGGGGTTTAGACATTAATGGCTGTATGTTGAGTTATTTTGAGGGGACAGCAAATTTACACTGTTATACAAGCTGTACACTCACTACTTTACATTGTAGCAAAGTGTTATTTCTTCAGTGTTGTCCCATGAAAAGATAAATATATTTACAAATGGGAAGGGTGTACTTACTTTTGTGAGATACTGTGCATAAATATATATATATATATATATATATATATATATATATATATATATATATATATATATATATATATATATATATATCGTGATGCATTTCATTTGGAAAAAATAGTGTTTTTTGTAAACAGAAAGGCAAACAAATGATGTAATGATTAGGAAGTGTTAAAACCTTTGATTTTCTTGTTCATGTCAGTAAATAATTAATAATCTGTCATCAGAAATGTTTTTCTGTCATTCTTCACCTTCTTTTGACCTCTTATTCCCACAACCTGTTCTTGTCCAGTTTGACCAAAGACATCCCAATCTTTGTTTGTACTGTGGCCTACCCTGGTATCCCATGCCCACTTCATGTTTTTGAGCCACGCTACAGGCTGATGATGCGTCGATGCATAGAGACCGGCACCAAGAAATTTGGCATGTGCAGCTATGAGCATGGCAAAGGGTAAGCAGGTTTCACACTGGATAAACATACAGAGACAATTGATTTTAACATCACACACTGACTATCTTAAAAATATATATTTAAGCAATATTACATGAGCAAGAGTGCATTTATATTGAATATCAGCACGGGTGTGAATCAGCTCTAGGCGTGAGCCCGCAGTACTGTAGGTAACCACAGCCATGGCGATATAGAGTACAGCTGCATGATTGTAAGTGTGATATTGCTTTTACACAACAGTTCTGACATTTTGGACACAATATGGCCAAATGTTCTGTGCATTTTTGCTCTGCTACCAGAAATGGAGCCCAAAGAAGCCACACTCACTTTATAGCATGCCGGCTAGCTGGTTAGCTAGCTCACATTGATTTGTACATTCCTGTTAAGGGTGCTTTCAGTAAAATTGGCTTCCCTTATTCCTTTTCATCTTCGACTGACGAGCTTTCATAATTTAACCCAAATGTTATATTCCCGAAAATTATCTGTAATGATTCCAGGCTGGGTACGGAGGAACCAGACAGGAGACAGGCTGACTCCAACTTGCAACTTTTTTATTTTTTGTATCACTCTTCACACACACACACGCACGCACACATGTGGCTCTGTGTCGGCGTCACTCTCTCTCTCGAGGCGCGTGTCTCTCCTCCTTTTCTCCTCACTGCAACACAGAACACTCATTAGTCTCAATTTCCTACAGGTGTGGAAACCTTACCACTCGCTTTCTCCGGCTCCGCCCTCCATTCACAAACCGGTGCTCGACCACGCCCCCGCCTCCACAGTATCGTTTGCCATGTCCACTGGTGATGTTGTTAATGCTACTCTCTAGTAACTGCTACAAACTGAGACGTGAACACAGACGAGTGGAGTGATGCACACAGTGAAACGTCCCAGTGCCATTATACTAAATATAAGTACTCTTGGAACACTGCTTGACCAATCAAATTAGTGGACCAGAACTGTTGTAGAATTATTCATATGTATTTTATCTGATATTTTGTGAGCAGATAAAAATCTTTTGCATGTCTATTTAAATGGTGTTCAGTCATTAAGAAAATTCTAGAGAATCTGCATTGACATAGTAATGTTGTTCTGAAATCAGGCATAATGTGTGCCTGAAAAGCTTGCTTAATGTGTTTTAGTTTAACTGAGATATCAAGTAAAGCTTTTGCCTGTTAGATCAGAACTGTGTTTTTATTCTATACTAATTGTTTTCTAACTGTAATGTTGTATTTCATAAAAGTCCCAGTAAATGCAATAATAATTTAAATCATTAGGTCAATACAAAATGACACGTAAGTCAAAACATGTCTGGGTTGATGTATTTGGCATGGCCCAGGTTTGCAGATTATGGCTGCATGCTGGAGATTCTGGACCAGAATGTGCTCCCTGATGGCCGCTCTTACGTGGAAACAGTGGGAGGAAGCCGATTCCGTGTGCTCCGGAGAGGCCAGCGGGATGGCTACCAAACAGCTGACATTGAGTACCTGCAAGACCATAAGGTCTCCTTTTACAGTGTTTCACAGCTGAGCTTAAATTACAATCCAGCTAATACTATGCAAGCTGGCATTTAGTCAGATTTATAGAAATATTTATTTCAGGATCTCTAAGCAGGAATGTTTTCAATAACAGGAGTGAGAAAGTTATTTTCAATATCATATAATGTGTATGCGTTTGTATGTTGGGCTAAATATAGGCACATGATGCTGAGCTTGAAATGCTGCAACGCCTCCATGACAGTGTGTATCAGCAGGCCAGGGAGTGGTACCAACGGCTCAACAGCCGCATCCGGGAGCAGATCAACCACCAGTATGGAGACATGCCTGAGAGAGAGGATAACATTCAGGTTTGAACATGCATACATAAAATTACTTTTTTTTTTAATTCATATTTTTGTAAAATTTTGTTTTTACAAAATTCCTTTCCCATTTCACATAACCCTAACCCATATAACACTAATTATGTCCTCCCATGTCAGCATAATCAGGTTACTTCTCCCAAATAGTCATTAATTACAGACTAAATTATTTTTATCTGGCTTTAAAAATTGGTTAAACTGTAAGTCGTTGTGCTTAATAAGAAGTGGAACTAAAATATCCTTGAATTGGCCTTTGAGTCTCTGATATTCTTCCTGTATTCATCACTGATCATTTTCACATTTATTGTTTTCTTGCCTTTAGATCATTGGATTAGCCTAATGTTGGTAAATTTATCTGCTTGACTATTTTTTAAACTATATTTTAACCCTGAAATCTCTGAATTAAAAATAGAAAAAAAAAACTTACTAATTTATAATAATAATAATAATAATAATGATAATAATAATAATAATGATGACGATGATGATGATGACGACGTACTCTGTTTCTTGTGAGTGCGTGAGTCGGGCGGGGGTGTTGGGGCGCTCACTGGCGCCCCCAGGCTGGTGGCACCCTAGGCGACCGCCTAGTTCGCCTATGCCTAGAAACGGCCCTGGAGGTTGTATTCAAGTCCCTCTGTTTATGATGCTACCACAAAAATATTGATGTGAAATTTTTCATGGGATAGATAAAGCAGTGTTAGGTCAGTCAGCTGGTTAATCTTCTAATATTAAAATCAATAGGTCAGTTTGAAAATGTCATTGTACTCCACTGTGCACACATTTGTACATTCACATTTTTACAGAATTTCACAGACACCCTTATCCAGCGTGAATTAAGATGTGTTTTGTAGACTTTATCAAATGTATATGCTAGCACAAATAGGTAATGGTTCTAAGAATACTATCAACCTAAAACCCTGTTAGTAGTACACGCACACACACACACACATTTTTTTTTTTTTCTGTTTGTTTGTTTTTTTAAATAAGTGCCCATTTAAGTGAAGTGGGTCTTATCTTTGTCTGTTCCAGTGACTCAACTGTTCAGACCACCAGGGGATGTTCATTCTACCAATACTGGCACACAAATGGTAGAATGAACTTCTCCTCGCTGCCTGAAGAGTCTTAAAGCATGTCTTGCTTGTATCTTGAGGGATGGCGGGTCAAGTGAAACCATATTAGAGGCTTGACGGGAGCGTCCATCTTTGGCTTTGCAAAGAAAACAAATATTTTTTTAAAAAAAATAAGGGATCTTGATATTGCAGCATATGTAACCACATTTTTAATAATGTATTCAGTCAAAGCCAGCCACTTTATATAGTTTTGCCACTCATTTGAGTCAGAAGAATTTACACCAAGGACAGGGATGGGCAATATAGACTTAAAACTATATCACGATATTTCATGGTACTTTTTGAGGTACTGATATAAATGGCGACATAAAAATAGTAACATTCAACACTATCTTTTTGACCACAAGTCACATCAGCATACAGTGGCAAATTTGATGTGTTTCCACCCTTTGTTGACATGGGTTTTTGATTCACATCTGATCTTCTGTATCAAAAACACTTCCATATTACGGCGAAAGCTCCTTTTTTTGGGAATTAATTCTTCTTTGTCGTCTAGGGTTGGAACTCTGCCTTTCTCCACGTTTGTTCTCATTCTACGTGTGTGCCCACGTTGCGACGTGTAAACACATCAACTATATCGTCAATATCGTAGGATGACAAATTCTTATCATGGGGAGGAATTGTACCGGTATATGATGGACAATACAGTTATTATATAATCTTTTTCTTTTGGCAGGCATCTGCTGATGGTCCGGCCTGGTGCTGGTGGCTGTTATCTGTGCTCCAGTTAGATCCAGCCTATCAGACAACAGTTCTGTCTCTTACCTCACTGAAGGACCGATTAGGACATCTGCGCATTGTATTGGAGTACTTTTCTCAGAGATAGGTCACACACACGCACATACACACACACACACACACACACACACACACACACACTGTGAGGACCTTCCATTTACATATTTTTTTTAATGCAGTTTATTAATGCTATGCCCACACTTAAACCTAACCTTAACCTCAGTAACCAAAAGGAAACATTTTGGCTCTTTTAGCTTTTTAAATAAAAGCTACAGTTTTAGATATTTGGTGTCCACCAAAACAGAAAAACATAGTCACACACACACACACGCACACACACACACACCCACCTTTGTGTCCTTCTTTGACTGCCTTAGAAAAAGATAACATTTTTGCTGTACTGGTATATGTGCAGTAGGTTTGGGTATTTTGTATATTGAGTTTCCAAATATAATGGATTGATTTGCTTTTTTTTATTGTTTAGCTGAGCAATTAATTTAGAAACAGCAGGTAATTCGGGCGAAAGGTGTGCACGGGGATTGGGATCCCACAAATCACGTTAATCAACCTTTTTCTTTTTTTTACTTTTATGTGGGTCTGATATGAAGCTTGCGGTATGAAGAAAGGCCATGTTGATTATTAACATACTGGGTTTTGGCATGGCATTTGTTTATATTTAGGGGCAAATGACAAAGTATATTAGAAAAAAATTGTGAGCAGGTGCAAAAATTGTTTATTTATTGCAAACAATAACAGTAATTGCAGGAGTGGGCTTGGTCAGAATTCCTTCAGGAGATGCCAGGAGTGGGATTATGAACAAAACCCTAATTTACACTGGACGAATACATACAGGAATAGAGGATGAAGGAATCATTAATGCTTTCATATCGATGAAGCTAAAAACTTGACCATGTACATACAGAACATCTATCGTTGTAGAAGTCCTGAAACAAATACATGCTACCCTCTGCAAAATGTCACCTGCTGCAAGATTGCTTCCTTGTGTGTTTTGCGACAGCGACATTCTTTACAGAATTGGACTGTCAAAATGATATGTGACTTTTTAATGCTGCTGAATAATGCTGAATAAGACTGTTTGTCATGAGCATGCTAAATCCATTGTGCCATTTTAAAAGTAGCTAGCTTCATTCACTCCTAATTCGCATACTCAAAGTAGTGATTTGATTCATTCTTAGAGGCAAATTAATATTGTGATAATAGTGATAGGGAATTAATACAATTTTTGAACAATTATTCCTTCTTTCCTTTATTTAGGCTGAGCATTAATTTCAGAATTTCAGGTATGCTGGGGATCAGAGAACAAAAGACATTGAACTCTGTCAGTAATGTGGAGAGGTGTTTGATGTCCCAAGAACTTCTCAGAGTGTCCCACATCTTATTTTGTGGTCCTGAGGGTTTTTTTTTTTTAAGAGTCACTCTATCTGGTTTTCTCAGCATCATCTTGAAAGGGATTTGTGCCTTTGGGTTTAAAGTCTTAATCTGGATGAGTAAGATGCACACTTATGTACATCATTTATTTTGTAAATAGACTGAATGATTAAACAGCTACAATAATAATAATAATAATAATAATAATAATAATAATAATAATAATTTGATAATGAAGATAAGCTTGAATGAAAAATAATGGTTTTTTTTTTCTACTGTTAATATACCATGTTGAAGTTATTATTATTATTTTTTAACAACATAAAGGGACAATACTGCAGGTGTTAGATGTCAAACTAATCACGTCTGCGATCCTTGATGTTAATCAACAAATTTGTCATATAGTGCATATAATCAGCCAGCAAGAAGGATTTTTATTTTATGACTCTAGTAAAGGGATTCTAAAATTCTGGGTTTATATCTATATCTATATCTATAGCTATATCTATCATAGCAATAAGAATGGAAGTCAGACGCACCTTGATCAGCCTGAGAAGGACAGACAAGTGTGAATTCTAAGATTTCTTGTAGAGATTTCATTAAACTTGTTTCAAGTCATGCAGACCTTTGAATATTACAAATATGTGGTTTTGGACAATTTTTCTTCTGAATAAAACTAAGCAATATTAACTATTCAAAAAGTGCATGTTTATTATTACTGTAATAACTATTTACATTTTTCTCCTTCTGTTTTGGAAATGATTTTAAACTTGCATTGCACCAAAATCCAAAATGTCAAACAATTTCTATCGTTAATTAGAATAAATTAATGTTATTATTAATTGATTACTAAATAATATTAATAAAAAAGTAAACTTTAGCATATTTTAGAAGCTTTATTGCAGCATTCAAGAAAATAATGCCAAATGCCTGGCAAATACCAGATCAGCCACCAGATGGAGATATAATATCACTAAATTTCACAGAATAGGGCATAATCTATTATGCTGTCTATTAGAATGAAAATAATTAATGACTTGAGCTTTGCATTAATAAGTTAGACAGTTTTGTTGTAAGCTTATATTCAGATAGATTTTGCACCCAGTTCTGAAGGTTTCTTCACCAAGTAAGTCACAGGGTCGGTCCAGAGCATTAGACCATGCTACATGAGCTGATTTCTTGTTATATGGATGGGTGCACACATGGGTGCTAGTGCACAAAGTTATACAGGTCAAAGGCAGAAAATCAATGTGAAGAATGAGAGAGAGAGAGAGAGAAAAAAAGGAGGAGAGAATATTGCACATTATTGAAGACCCTCAGCCTATTGATCTGGAGAAGTGACACCAAGATGAGACAAGGAACAAGAAATAATGGAACACTGACATTTTACATAGTCATTAATGAGAGCTGGTGAAAGTGGTGTAAATTAAAATATCTAGACATTGGACAGTCATTTCAGGAGTTCCTACAAAATGTGAAAGATGTTCGCCTCTGCATGAGGTATATCTGTAGGGCTTAGTTACACCAATAATGTTATTTTATACATACATACATGACAAAAAGGGTATTTCCAGCTGAGAAATATAGGTTACAACTTTTTTTTTCTTTTTAAGTATGGTTTCTTTTTAAGCTTGCTTCTCACATGAAATATTTCTGTATTGATTCTCCAGCCTCTTAGCAACTCGGCTTTCCTAATCCAATCTTTAAATGCCATTACATATACTAAAAATAGTGATACCGGGTTGTACCATTATCATTTGTTGAATAATTCACACTTTTCTACCTCTGAGAGTGAACACCTCTCATATGAACATGAACATGAACATCAAATCTCATTAAAAGCACTAGCATAAGAGTAGTGCTGGGAGCTGAACTGATCCATCACTCCCCTTGAGCTGTGCTGCCTGCGGCTCTTTGAGCCTCTCTGAGGGTGACAGCCATTTTGTATTTAACACGCAATTGTGCACAAAGGACCCGCTGATCAGGTGTGTTTGAGGGGGGCACAACTATAATAGCTCATCAGTGCATGATGTATAAATACTTATAATGCAGTGTAGATTAAGGTAGGAAAATTATCTCAAAATGGTTGTAATGTCTGGGATACAAAATGAAGGGAATTTATGTTGTGCAAATTAGTGGTAGAAGATGGAAAAGTGGCGAAGTGAAGCAGTCAGTAAGGATTACATTTGTGACTTTAAACAATGTGCCTTTTATTTCCACACTAATCCATCCCTTACAGGTAAGAGGCAAAGTCAAAATTCATAAAATGAGATTATTAACTGGAATTACTGGCTTGTCAGGCATACTTGTTTATGCTCAACGGGCTGTGGGATGAGATGCTAATACTTGGAAAAATGGATTGTTCAGAAAACTGCCAAATTATCTCTCTCTCTCTCTCTCTCTCTCTCTCTCTCTCTCTCTGTGTGTTAGTGTGAGGGGTGGGGGTGGAAGGAAAGGGACAGGCAGCTGATAAACCTGCCTTGTTTCGCACAATCCTAATCCCCCGCTTGCATTAATACACAGATAAAGCTTAAAAAGGCAAGTGCAACCAAGTGGAGGGGGACATATCAGAGTCCTGGCACTCCATCTTCATGGAGCTAACTGCAATTAGACACAGAAATGACAGAAATGACAAGATGGCTTATGCTGCTTCATGTTGCCAAGGTAGGACTGTAATTGCCATCCCCACAATCCAAGAGGAGAAGAAAAAGTTGCAGGAAATAATACGCACCCAGAATAGATCTAGATGTGTTGATTTGGTTCTCAGTGTGGCAGGTGGAAAAAAATACGTCTTTTATAGAAGAGATACTATAAGAAACACTGCTGAAAACTCATGATGTCCTTAAAAGGCAGTTCCAGATAATATGAATTTAAAAAAAAAACCCAACAGGGAATATGAAGAAGGAAAAAAGAAGTGTGTACATCGGAGAAAATCTCATGTACTCAACCCCCCTCTTCACACAGATTCATTTACTGGACTGTTGAACTGGAGGGTTGGCATGGCAACAACCTATCTCCCCACAAACATATGTACATAGAATATAAAACTGATACTGACTGTTAAGACACCCTTTGAGCAGTGAAGGAAAAAAAAAATCCATAATGCCAAGAGAGGTGAGAGAAAAAAGGGACAAATTTGGAAAATTTCCTTTTCCAAATACGATAAGACCTGAACAAACACATTAGATAACCATCTCTTTTGGGTTTAGCTAACATTTTCCACCAACCTGCAAGATCAGCAATCTCCAGTGTAGATCTACAGCTGCTGTGTGGAGAGTTGAGTTTCACAAAGCCAAGGTGGATTTTACAGATAACACCAACTGCAGCCTGGATGATTCAGATAAAAAATAAAAAAAAAGCAACAACTTAGGATCACTGATTGTGCACAAAATATTTGTAGTACGTTCTTAGTATAATCTAGGTGTATGAATCAGCAATAGAGCTAAGTGACCTTGACTGTAAGGTGGGAAAAAGGAAGAAAATATACTATTGTGGTTACATTAGCAAGCATCATATATTCATCTTTTACTTGTTATGGACAATTAAAATATATATATATATATATATATATATATATATACACATACACAGACACACACATATATACATATATACATACACACAGTACTGTGCAAAAATTTTAAGCACATGCAAAGAAATGCTGTAGAGCATATTATATATATATATATATATATCTTCTATATATATTCTATATATAGCATATTTAAATCAAGTACGTTTCAAATGTTAAGGAAAAAAGCAATGAAAGTCAGTTTCATTAAAAATAAAATAAAATATAAAAATGGGTCTTTTTTGGCATTTGTATTTCTAACTGTAGCCATGGTATGACAGTTGTGCCCAATTTTCAATTCTATAGACATGAATTCTTATTATGCTGGAGCCAGGAGTTAAGTAAGGCCAGAAGATAATAAATCATGGATTTGATGGAATATACTTAATATCATCCATCCATCCATTTTCTGTACCGCTTATCCTACACAGGGTCACGGGGGGCCTGAAGCCTATCCCAGGGAACTTGGGGCACGAGGCAGGGGATACCCTGCCAACCCATCACAGGGCACAATGGCACACACACACTCACACTCAATGGACAATTTGGAAATGCCAGTCAGCCTACAACGCATGTCTTTGGACTTGGGGAGGCAACCGGAGTAAACAGAGGAAACCCCTGAAGCATGAGCAGAAAATGCAAACTCCGCGCACACAGGGCAGAGGCAGAAATCAAACCCCCAACCCTGGAGGTGTGAGGCAAACCTGCTAAACACTAAGCCACCATGTCCCCAACACTTAATCTACAGACTGAATTATTTAGCAGAATTTTTTTTTTGTTTGGACATGTGGACATATGATACAAAATGCCTAACCTGATATATTCATTTGTGGCTATGCTGTAAATAAACTCCTTCAACTTGCATACATTCCTCTTTTAGCTACATACGATTACATAGGTTTACCATTACATAGTGTATATATAATATATATATGGAATTAGTAAATGATTCATAGCAGTTGCTCAGTACTATGCTTTGAGATGAATACCTGAGGAATAAGGTTTAAGCTTTAAGGTTTAAAAGCGAACAAACAAACAAACAAAGCCTTAGAAAGGCAGTATCTCTATGACACATGCCACACATGGTTACAGATTGGTGGCCAGGCAGTTGAGCGCTCATATTTGGCCTGACTGACCTCTTTGGCTCTGACTGATGAGAACACACTCATCTATTTTCATCAACGCAAAGAACATTCGCTCCCAGCATTCTTTTGGCCAGACATCATCATGGAGACAGACCTGGCAGTGGTCATTAGGGCGTTGCAGAATGCAGAGCTGAAATCAGATTACCCTTCTTCAATCACAGGTCCTCTGCTTGGTTTAGAGACAACATATAAAAGCCAGCAGATCGATGGACAAATTAAATCCTGTCTTTTCTAATATCACAGTGACAAAGGGTGGGACAAAAAGAAATCCACTTGTGTCTAAGGAACAGAGTTATTTATGAATTGCAAGAAGAAAAACAAAGCAAGAGAAGAAGCTTTCTTTTGGTTCTCGGTCCCCTTGTGTATCTTATACATGTGGTGCAGATTCTGTGTGCATGGAAGCAAACCACATGAGACTCTTCTGTGTAAGGGGATGCATCAATAATGCATAGATTCAGACCTCTGAAGATATGTCTTTCATCCAGCACACAAAAATATTTTTAATCCTGCACCATGACATGAGACCCAATGTGTGCCACATTGCACATATGTGGGTGTGTGAATCTTTTAGTATGTGAGTGAGTGAGTGAGAGTGTGTGTGTGTGTGTGTGTGTGTGTGTGTGTGTGTGTGTGTGTTTTATAAGGATGGAATCATGTGTGCGAGGATTTGGAACCAGACTGCTAGGGATATCTATTACTGATGCACAAACATTCTATGACAGATTGCAGTACAAACTCAGAACAAAGGGAGCAACTCATGGATTTCTGAATCACGTAGAGTGACAGCTGCTTGCTCTACCTCTTAGCTTCTACTCATGATTTTAATGCATATTATTTCCATAAATTTCCCCTATTGTACAGAGCTTCTGCTGCACTTTGCATTCATCAGATTAATCATCAAAGATGGGATAAAGTCCTAACTACATTATTTCTCATGGTTTTGCTAGCATGTATGATGACTTTATTATTGCCACAATCATTTGTAAAATGGTAAGTTCTTTGTCTTGTGTGCTATAAAACATTTATGTAATTTCTAAAATAAAATACTGTGTTCAAAGCAGTATGATATTCATAATGTGTCGTACAAAACAGTTTAAGCAGCCTGGGAAACCGTGGCATACCCAGGAATGAATATCGTTCATTTATCTTCAGTAACCGTGTTTGTTATTTAATCATTTAAGGTACAATCTGCCACCAACCAATCTTGCTTTATTTATACTGTTGCCACAAAATATGTTATGACAGTTCCACTGAAAATGATTAAAATAAGGTGCTAGTAATAGGAGGGAAATTGCATTTTATCTTATAAAACCAGATCTGGAATTGTTTTTCTGCTGCAGTAGCTACCTCTAGTACTTCACAGGCTGTCATCTTGATATCGTTATGCTCAGAGTCTAGTTTTCAAAAAGAAATGTGAAAAATGCATGATTCCTAAAGGCTAATCCTGTTTCTTATCATCAGTAGCTGGTAGCCAATAAAATATGATTAATATGATTATGACTCTTTTGACCATTTATGTTCAGGGTCTCCGAGATGATTAGAAAAGCTTACTAAGCAATTTCCTCATAAAACTGTATGAAATGCACATGTAACTCCTGATGCATTTTAAAGGCAAAGATTATCACACCAAATATTATCACACCAAATATTGACTTTGTTTACTATAATTGTCACATCAAAGAAGGAGGGTGCCCACCTGATGACCCTGATGACATACGTACCCTCCTTGTCAACACCTCAATTCTACTGCTAACATCGAGAGTGTCAAATTACCATAAAGGGATTGGAACATCAAGTCCTATTAGCTCTACTGCTCTTTATAGCAGATGTTTTATGTTAACCATCCAGGAATTAGCAGTCAGTACTGGAAAATATTTCAGGGGAGGTTCAAACACAAACTCTACTCCCCTAGCTACACCACTGCTGGAAACATTATAGGCCTTACTTCATGGCTGTTGTAACATTGCATTAACTACAGTACTGTGCAAAAGTTTTAGGCACCCTATTTTTTTTTAGTACAAACGTTGTTACATATTTTTTTATTTTATGACTTCTACATTATCAAGTCAGTACAAAAAACATTTTAGATTCCCAAACATTAGTTTTCTAGCACAAAATTATATGTTACTGAAAAATGTAAGGAAGAAAGCAGCATATTATGTAAGAGACAACTTTTCAGACAAAAAACACAATGAAGGCTGCTGGATTTTGCTGCAAAAATAGAAGCAAGTGTGAGTCAAAGTCTCCAGAAGAACTGTGGCTGGTTCTGCAAGATGCTCAATAAAACTTACCAGCTAATTTCCTTATAAAACTGCACAGATTGTACCTGAGACTACTATTTTAATTTTAATTTTAATTTTTTTGTCACACCAAAATATTGACTTTGTTTCATTTACTACTGTTTACTGCTCTTTACTGTATTTTTTTTTAAACGTCGAAACATTTAATTTAATTATTTTGAAGGCATCTTTGCTCTATAGCATTTCTTTGCATGTGCCTGAAACATTTGCACAGTACTGTATATTGTAATAACAGAGTAAAATATTAACTTTAAACCTAGTCCCCAAAATCACGTACAAGATGCAGCAAAGGTATTTCATCTTTAATGGCTAATTTTCTTATTTTGTGTATTTTGTTTTGTTGACTTTTGATAAAACGCTGGTTACGGATGTAACTGTGGTTCTGTGAATTCTGGGTGACTGCCAGAGACTGTGCTACAGTAGTGGATGATCGCAGCGCCAGCCAGATAGGTCGAGAAAATAAATACCAACGAAGTCACGTGGTGACGTGAGCTGAGCGGAGGTGATATAAGCCACTGCAGCTCAGCACTCCACCTTGGAGCGTCTTCTCGCTCACTCCAAGTGACCAGGAACTCTGCCGGTCATCCGGAATTCACAGAACCACGGTTACATCCATAACCAGCATTCTGTTTCATTCTTCCTGACCACCAGAGACTGTGCTACAGTAGTGGGTGACCCATACCAGAAAAGTCACGAGGAGTAACTCACCAGACAATACCCAGGGGTCACCGGAGAAGCACAGCCGAGCCCACAGCCACTGTTTAGACAGAGGGGCAGCCTTCTTAACATGTCCATAACAGACAAACAACTGTTCCAACTGTCTTAACTGCACCGTAGCCTCTACATAGCACCTCAAGGCCCGTACGGGGCACAGGAGCAGAGAACGCTGCTTAAGGCCCGTTGTCTGAAGGAACACAGATCAACGGACTGATTAATGAACTGGTGCAGGAGCACCTTAGGAAGGAATGTCAGATTGGGCCATAGGACAACACCGGTACCCTCCGGCTTCCATCTCATGCAGGACTGACTTACGGACAGAGCTGCTGGAAACATTATAGGCCTTATTCCATGGCTGCTGTAATACTGCATTAACTACAGTACTGTGCAAAAGTTTTTTTTAGTACAAACTTTGTTACAGATTTTTTTTATTTCTTCATCCTGGGATGAAGCGATGTTAACATTGTAGAATCTTGCGAAGGTACAGGGAGAGGACCATGTCACAGCACATATGTCATGAAGAGAGACACCCCTGAAGGCAGCCCACGAAGATGAAACAGCCCTGGTGGAATGGCAAGTGACGGACCCGGGCATGGGTTGCTGGGCCTGCTTGTATGCTAAGGAAATAACCTCAATGTGAAGCTCACCAACCAACGACATCCACCTAAGATCTGCCCCCTCCAATAGTTCAAAAGGGGGTTGGCAAAGGGACTCCAAAACCAGAGGTAAACTCCACACCAGAGAACGGGGAGAATGAGCCGGATTGAGGCGCCTTGCACCCTTTAAGAATCTCCAAACCAGATTATGGGAGCCCAAAGATGAGCCGTCCACAGGCGAATTGTGCACAGAGATAGCCGCCACATAAAACTTTAAGGTGGAGGCTGCCCTGCCACTGTCCAAAAGACCCTGCAGGAAACCCAAAACTACAGAGACCGGACATCGTACCAGGTCAAAACCACGAGTCTCGCAACTCTTACAAAAAGACTTCCATCAATAGGCATAAAGCACTCATGTGGAACTAGCCGTCGCATTGGGAATGGTGTGACTGACCGAAGGCTCACAGTCTGCTAAGAGGGAGTTGGCCCCAGAGCCCAGATCCATAACTGTAGGTGGACCGGGTCTGGATGCCAAATGCGGCCACCCAGCTGAGACAATAGATCCCTCCTGAGAGAAAGCTGCCTCGGTCTGCCCCAAAGAAGGTTAGGAGCAAGGGAAACCATGGTCTGGCCAGCCACCGTGGTACAATCAGAAGCACCCTGCGTCCACCCTGAGCAATTCTGTGAAGTGTCTCCCACAGCAGAGGAAATGGAGGAAAGGCATACAGGAGACAATCCGGCCAATCATGTGACAGGGTGGCAGCGCGTTCTGCTCCAGCGGACTGGACGTTTCCATCTGGGCAAACCACAGTGGGCAGTGAGTTGTGTTCTCCGAAGCGAATAGATCCACTTCTGCCACACCGAATTCCTGCCAAATGTCCTGAACTACATCTGGGTGGAGCCTCCACTTGCCCGGATGAAGCAGAGTTCTGGACAGAGCATCTGCAGCCTGATTGGCAATTCCCAGCAGATAAACAGCATTCAGTGATACAAACAGTAGGAGTGACCAGGTGAGGATATCGTGAGTGAGCCGTAGCAAGCTCTCTGACCTCGTGCCCCCTTGGTTATTTAGCTTACACATGGTGGCCTGTCAGCACCGGGAGGAAATGTCTCAGGGCCAGAAAAACTGCACACATCTCCAGCAGGTTGATGTGATCCATGGACTGCTCCCTTGATCATTCGCCACTGACACCCCTGTGGCTCCAAACTGCTCCCCAACCCTTGAGGGTTGCATCGGTAGTTACCACCTCCCGACAAGACGGAACAATCCCCAATGGAACGCCTGCTGTCAAAAAGGCCAGCGAAGTCCACTGTCGGAGGGAATGCACACAACTGCGAGTCACTACGACCCGCTGATGACGATGACGGGATGGTCCAACTGAAGGCTGTTGCTCCACACATGCAGGGGTGGCAGGTGAAGCAGTCCCAGAGGAATTACACAGGTGGCCGATGTCAGCATACCAATCAGCCTCAACAACCCATACTGGAGAGGTGCCCCTAGATGAAACTGGGCAAGAATATTTAGGATATCTGTCGTCTGAGACCGAGACAGAAAGGCTCGCATCGTGGATGAATCGTTCGTCATCAGATGTCAATGGATTGTGCAGGAGACAGCGAGCTCTTTGCCCTGTTCACCAAGAGACCCCAACTGGGCAACGTGGTCTACTAGCAGCTGGGTATCATGCACAGCCTGGTCCCTCGTCTGAGCACAAAGCAGCCAATGCACTGGTAAGTCTGGTTTCTGAAGCTGAAGCGTAGAAACTTCCTGTGATGCACAGCAATAGGAAAATGAAAGTTATGCATCCGTCAGGTCAACACTTGGGAACCAATCTCCCTCCTTCACTGACCGAAGAACGTCAGTCATGTGCAATATGCAGAAGGGGAGCTTTTTAAAGAACTTGTTGAGTCTCCTGGAACCAGAAAATATGTGGAATAGAACCCGTCCCTCTGAACCAGAGGGTGAACCACCTCTATTGCCTGCTTCTCTAACAAGGAACGAATTTCAAGAGATAGAGCCGCTGAACGAACTGGGTCTACCACAACAGTCGGGATGCGTCCCGAAAACATTGGGGGCTGGCATCGGAACTGCAGAGTATATCCGTTGTGCAGCATCGCCAAGACCCTGGGGTCTGACACTGCACCTTCCCAATAACTCATATGACGTGTTGTGAAACGTCCGACCACTGTCCCAAGCGCTTCAGGCCTTGATGCTTCGGCTCCTCGAAGTTGTGGGGGGACGGTAACACAGGCCCCCAGGGGCACGGCAGGGGGGGTAGGGTTACCATGTGGGTGACGCACCTGTACATTATCAGACCCAGGAAAGTGCCTCTGAGCCTGGGGACGGTTAGGAGGCATATGGCGAAAGCATGGCTGCACCGGCACGTAATGACGGTGAACAGGTGCTGCTGGCGCCCTAAAATTTGGAGCATGCTGCACCTGTGTTAGCTGCTGAGTGGTCGTGGACAATTTTATGCGCCCCTCCAACACCTCGGATACGTCTGGACCAAACAAATATCCTGGAACGATGGGAAGGTCTCTCAGAGTCTTTTTATAATCCTCCAATAACCTGGCCCAAGCAAGTCAAACCTGCCTGCGAGCACTTCTGCCATGGAAGCTAAGGTGTGAGCGGTGAGCTTGGAACACCTTTTGGCCATCCCTGGCCGCTTGAGGGCACTTGAGAATTCTGCAATAAAGTCCTTACACGCAGGCATCGCAAATGAGTCATTAGGCGAAGGCCTGCAAAAAAACACACTGGACTGAACAGGGTGTGCAGGGCATTCATCCAGTCCAAGATGGGCCACTGCCATCCAAAGCACCTCCAAAGTGTCATCCATCTGAGGTGGGGCTGTTCCCAAAGAGTGGAGAGAGCCATCACCAGAATCACCTGCTAACGCAGACCCTGCCGGCTTGTCCTGAACCCCAGCGACATCAGTGAGGAGATGGTCCTGAAAACGTGTGTCGGAAGCACATGTAGACATAGCATCATTGTGGGGGCTATGGCAAGGGAGAGGTGAGGAAATAGCCTCCTCGCTAGAAGAGTGCGAGCAAGTATCCCCGGTGGGAGCTGCAGTAGAAGCAGGAACTAAGTCTGTTGGCTGGAGGGTCTGCAAGAGACGTTTCATCTCTGCCATGTCTGAAGACAGGCCAGCTACCTTTGTGATAACATGTGCCCTGCCAAATGATTTCCCACTAGAGCTAGATCTTCTTTTAGCTGTGGGAACGCCAGTAGCTGCTAAGGCGTGGCGTTTCTGAGCTCTCTACCTCGAACCCAAACTTGCTTCCAAAACCTTAGTGTCCTGGTTGTGGTCCAGTCCAGCCAAACACAGCTGTCTCTCAGACATTGGGAACAAGCTACAATGTGGACATAGGTCCGTAAGTGCTTCTTTCAGATGCTGAACACCCAGGCATGATGGGCAAACATCATGTCCATCATCAGGAAGAAGCTCGTTAGGGCAGAGCTTACAATTGAAGGAAAATGGAGCTGAAAGCCATAGCCACTAAAGTGGAGAGCCTCTGGATACAACCATGAGGAGTGCCAGTACAAAATAGTCCAATTAAATACTCCTACACCCGGATGAACCACAAGGAATGGAGAGGAGAGCGCACGAGCTTCGTATAAAAGTCAAAAAACACCCATGGTTAGAACCGGCAGGCACAAGTACAACACAATATACATATAACGCAAGACAACGGGAACACAACTCACTACTTCTCTAAAATTGGGTAATACACCCCCTGGATAGAACCGTGAGGTAAGTGGCACACCATGCTAGAGAAAAACCCAAAGGAAAACGTGCCATGACAAGCGGCCCGTAGCTCGACCACATGTAGCCGCGATGCTAAGGAAAAGCCTATACTTACCAGTGGTGAGCAATCTGGAAAACAAACAAGTTATTACCAGCCAGGCAGCACAATGCCAAACATATCCTCACAGTTTGGGAGGAGGAATTTTCATTGCTCCAAGAAAGCTGCACTTGACTTTGCGATGAAAAAAGAAAACTATGACCTAATCCGAAGGCAAGAAAGCGAAAGAGGTGGAGTGCTGAGCTGCAGTGGCTTATATCACCTCCGCTCAGCTCACGTCACCACGTGACTTCATTGGTATTTATTTTCTCGACCTATTTGGCTGGCGCTGCGATCATCCACTACTGTAGCACCGTCTCTGGCAGTCAGGAGGAATGAAACAGAACAGCATAGCTTCAGTATTATCACTGAACCTGGCTAAGTCCAACAGGTTTAAACAAGGGTCAAAGCCATGAAACATTAGTAGTTAATAGTTGATGTTAGCCTAGCTAGCTAGTTGATGTTAGTTAATGCTAGTCAAGCTAGCTGGAAAAGGTTCACTATTTTGCTATCTAATAGCCTCTTCCTTTAAAAAGACAATATTGCTGATTCTACTGCTGTGTAAATTATGACCAACCATCCACGAAAAACTGGAGTCTCTGAATGATAATGACTGAACTTGCACAATATAATGAACAACCTGGACCAAATGCTAATCAACAGTAAAGGTGACATAATGTTAACACTGCTAGGTACTAGGCACTACTACAGTATATAAATGATAAGTTCCAACTCCTGCCAGTGCAAAACATTCTAAAATTTACAAGCAAAGTTAGCTAGAAAAAATAGTGTTGTATAGCAGCTAGGTAAGTTTGAGTATGTCAGTTAAGTCGTCTTTCTGCATTAACTTTCTACTCTTATTTTTTATCATTCAAGACTGTTACCCATAAATTCTGTCATTATTATTCTCATTGTTCATTTTTAGTATTATTTTACAATCAATTTAATAATATTATGCCATTACAGCCAGGACCAGTACAGTGTTTAACAGCTTTCATTCCAATACTTGGAATGCTACATACTTCAGTTCGAGTGTGTGGTGCTAACTACCTGTTGTTAATGACTAAGACGGGACTAAGTTGCTGTAAAGTAAATGGGCGGGTACATTTAAATATGTTCATTTCTGTGTGAAATAAGAAATCCAAAAGGGATTGTTTTTGCTGTGTTTACAAACAATTTTAAGCCCTTTTATTTCAGAAAATTTAGGAAGATTTGGGTTGCCCTTTAAAAGCAGGTCTCTTTGGTCTTTGTTGAATGAGAATGTATTTGGAAGCTGTTTGTTAGAGCCACTATCTGCTGCAGCACTGCAGTAATGAGGAAGTTGAAAAAGTCCACCCTGGTCAGAGAGAGAGAGAGAGAGCGAGAGAGAGAGAGAGAGAGAGAGAGAGAGAGAGAATCAGAGCAAACTGAGTTATGATGTCCCTCATGTAGCACTAAAGTGGAATTGAAAGTTGGTATCAGGTAGGACATGACTACTGCAAATGACTACTAATGTTCTCCACATGCCCCTGAGGGTGAAGCAACGCTGCTGATAATGACTCTCTACTTTCACACTCAGTTAGAAATTCATGTTATGAGTGTGTGTGATAAAAGGATTATTATGTGCAGAATTTGGCACAGCTAATTTGAAAGAAAGATTTACATGTTCTCAGTCAGGACCAGCTATATAACAAGTGACTAATATACAAGACTGCAAAAGCTTTTCTCCTGTCATAATTTGTCAAGAAGCCACCTGTTAATAAAAGCTGTAATCATTCATATTTAGTGTACTAATTTTCTCACGATTTAATTGCCACTCATTACCTGCGTTGCTATGATAATTATTGCAGCTGTGATTTGACACCATTTATGTTAGCTTACATCCAAGCCTTTCTGAACTTTGCCTGAGCTGCAGAATGTTTAAGAGAAACTGCAGAGACCTTCAGTATGGAAGCATTTCAAGATGTCAAGGCTCTCAGTGTGAGATTTCCTCTATTCACTATAAGATGGTTTTAGGCTGTGGGGCTTGGAACTGGTGAGATGATCAAGGGAATTAGTCAGCACTCGAAATGCAAAGCTGGCTCCTGCCAAGCAATTTAAGCAAGCATCCCTTGCTTGACTACAGTAACTTCTAATCTTCTTAACCATCAGTAAAAGGTCTCAGGGCTAGAAAACAAAAATTAGTTTATTTTGTATAAAGTGGCAGAGGAGTGATTTAAAATAATCACATCAGAGAGACCAGACTGTCCTCATAATTGCATTTTTGCTCTTAGTTCAATCGCTGTCCCCAGTGGAAAAGGGAACTAGCAGGTTTATTAGAGTTGGTGGCCTGTGATTGCCTTTTAATGAGAGAATGACTGTGAAGGCAAGATAAGGAGAAGCTCAGACTAATAGGACCTCAGTGGGATTTGAATAATCATCAAACATGCCATGTCTTTAAAAAAAACACACAATAGGATATGGCAGTCCAGTACTTCCAACCCTGACCAGCCAATCCATTTATATTTCAGTGCAATGGTCCAGTTGATGCCTCTGAAAATAAAATTTGTTCTCCTTTTAAATCTTGCTGTGGTAGAAAAAAAAACTTATGTTCTTATGTGAAAAGAGTGAAAAAAGCTAGAACAATGACTACGTTTACATACACATTAGTATTCCCATATTATTCGGAATTTGGCAATATTCTAATTAGTATTGAGTCACGTAAATGCTACAATCCGATTGCCCGATTCAGATTAAGACAATATTATGATTCTTCAAATTTGGATTCCCACCCATGGAATATTTTTTAATTGGAAATTTGTTGCATGTAAACACCTTATTCAGAAAATCCACTGAAAGGAGATACTGTATATGTGCATTCTCAGTCTACAAACAATTGTGGGTGCTAACAGATGCTTAGCTGTAGGCTAGGAATTTAGGAATGGCAGCTCTGGCATACTTACAACAACCATGTATACAGGAATATTCCAATACCTGTACGCATATAAACATAGCATTCAGAATATGGCTCCAACCCAAATATAGACCTTAAACGGAATTTGATGTGAGTGTAAATGTAGTCAATGATTACTTTATATTGCTTTTATATTATTGTCCACCATTGATCATGAAACATAAAGCAAAAAATAAATCTGCCTTTATTAGGAAGGCAGGCTTGTGACAGTTTGAGTTAAAAATACAGGTCCACAGACAGCAAATGTACATAATTAGTCTTTGAATCTTTCAGATGGGTTAGATGTGCAGGGTATTATTTTTTCACCCTGTTTTCTCCTCAATTATTTCCCACTCAATTATCTTGTTTTTCCTCTGTTACTCCCAGTCTGGAAGGGTTTAGGGCTAACATGGGACTTGAAGCCAGCTACCATATCTAAAGTTTTTATTTTTTTAAATTTATCGGATGAAAAGAATAATCGTCTTTGTTAAGGCTGAATAGGCTGAAGATGATTGATAATGGTAATGATGGTAATTTAAAACCTATTGAAAAGACCATCAGCCTGTATTAGATTTCCAAAGAACCCTGAAATACACAGGTACACAATTAGGTATTTCAAGACCTAATAATTGTTGCTTTTTATACAACTAAATGCTTTTACAGTGTGGGAAAATATTATTTGATCCCCTGCTGATTTTGTACGTTTGCCCACTGACAAAGAAATTATCAGTCTATAATTTTAATGGTAGGTGTATTTTAAGGAGTGGCTCAAGAAGAAGCACATCAAGGTCCTGGAGTGGCCTAGCCAGTCTCCAGACCATAATCCCATAGAAAATCTGTGGAGGGAGCTGAGGAGTGGGACAAAATCCCTCCTGAGATGTGTGCAAACCTGGTGCACATTTAGTGTATTAGATTTTAATCATGAGAAGGTTTGTTGAAATTATGCCTTAGTATATCAAAATATTAAACAAGTGGCAAGAAGAATGGGATACGTGCATAAACAACAAATTACATGGAATCGATCCTAAAATTCCCAACAAACTTTTAATCTCTTTTAAAACAAAATTTGATCAAGTGGTATTCACTAGATGTAGGATAGGGCATTCAAGACTGACTCATGCATTTCTACTAAAAGGTGAAAACCTGACTCTATGTATATTCTGCCAGACCTCCCTTTCCATTAAACATATTTTATTGGACTGTCCTGCTTTTAATGCCAGTAGACAACATTTCTATGTAGCAAAATCACTCAAGGACTTGTTTAGCAAGATTTTACCAGAAAAGGTTTTAGAATTTTTATCATATGTAGAGGTAAAACATCATATATAATCTTAACTGCTGTATTTTCCTTTCATTTGGTTTTATGTTTACTGTATTTATACAACGTTGTAATATTTGTCATTTTTGTAAGCCTGTTTTTGCCATGAAGATAGCCACAGATGCTGACACGGCATTAAAAGCTACATTACTACTACTACTACTACTACTACTGCTACTACTACTACTACTACTAGTAGTAGAAGTAGTAGTATATCAAAATGATTTTTAAAAAAGTTTCTTAAAATGATCATATCTTCGTGGCAAAGGCTGTTACACAAATATTTGCTGCACCTGTATACTTGTGATGCCAACAGCATAAATAGAGACTGTGAAATGGTTTTATTTCACCCTACCCTATGAAGAGAACCTAGATTCTTTGATTTTGTGTTTATATTGTTTTTTGTACAGTTTTGGGATGAACCTCGCAGCCTTTAATTGAGTTTATTTTGCTAAATGACTAAAGGTTTATTCAGTTGGAACATGTCAGTCATTTATTTCAGTTGATCCAGGGGAAAGCACCACTTAGATAGTTTGGGCACATGACATGACCTTTTTTTTTTTTTTTTTGCTTAAGATTGGGTACCACAACAAAAAGAAGAAGAAAAAAGAAAAAAAAATAAAAAAATTTAAAAATATATATATATACATATATATATATATATATATATATATATATATATATATATATATATATACACATACATACATACATACATACATACATATATATATATATATATATATATATATATATATATATATATATATATTTTTTTTTTTGTCAATTTCCCAACCTTTTACCTAACAGTATTTAAAAAGGCATTTATTCCAATACTGTGTAGAAATTATTTTCTGAAACACAATGTTATGTAGTCCATTTACTGACTGAATGATTAGTACTTAAATATTAACAGATTCCTGCTATTATATTATTATGTTTACCAGTCATTTTCTCAAAGTGGCTTGTTTATCTACATAATTTCCTGCTGATTCATATGTCTTCTGGACTTTGACATACAGTAAAAAAAGAAATAAAAAAAATAAAGAAAAAAAGATTCAATCTTGACCCTTTAATGGTTATTTGGTTTGTCTCTTTGTGGGGACCCTTAAAAATTTCATATACTGTAGAACCCTACATGAAACAATTTCAATTAAATCAACAATTAATTTCCCTATTAAGGAAGGTTCCAAGTGGAAGCTATGAACTAAATAACCCAAGAACTCTTGAAGAACCTCTTTTTCTACAAATTGTTTTTTTCTTAATATCTCAAACACTTTTGACTTGAAGTGATATTGCAAAAAAAAAAAAAAAAAAAAAAAAAACTGTTATGTGAAAATCTGACCATGTGTTATCAAAATAAACAATATGTATGTAACAAATATTTTATGATATGCTAATTCATACATATTTAATGATCTATTACCTTATTTCCATCTTGCAAAAGAAAAGTGTAATACAATACTTCTATAAAATCTATACAGTTTAAGGTTTATTCTGATATGAGTAAAAGGGGAAATCAGAGCAAGAAAAAAAACATTGGAAAACAATGTCACTGTTTTTCACATAACAGTTTTGGATTTATTGCTCCTACAAATAGGGAATTTAGACAAAGTGTAACTGCTTTCCTGGCTGAACTCCTTGACAATGACCCTGGTTGCTTTAGCAACAGCCAGGAGGGCAGACAGCCCATCCAGAAGGGCTACATCCTTTCAGAATTCACACTGTAGCGACATCTAAGGCTCCAGCACTGCTCCATAATCCACTCATCCGTCATTCCGTCTGGTTCCATGTGCTACCCCATACATCTCTCCACTCTTTGCATCATCCATTTAATTCTGCCATCCATCTTCCCACAGTGCCTTTCCACTCCCATCCAAATACTGGAGATGCCCTGGCTGATGCCCTGGCTTATCCTGGCAGCTCTGACTGACCAATAGTGGACTCACCATGTTTATCCAGTGGCCTATCTGGGAGGAGATTTGGATGGGAACCTACACATTAATGTTGCAGGGCCCTGTATGGAGTAATGGCATGAATGGATGCTGTTTTGGAACTGAATTGAAATCTGAGCGCATTAGCGCACCAAGGGAGGGAAGCAGGGAGAATCTGTCTCTGTCGCTAAGCTGATGAGGTGGTGTGATAAACGGGCCACTGATGAGTCAGTGAGTCACTTTTCTGTTCCCTTCCCTGTTTCATTTTTTTCTCTTTCTATTTCTATCTGCACAAGCACACACAGAGGAATGCACTTCGACACCAGGTGTAGTCTCCTACCCAGTAATTGACAGTTAGAGAGACAGGAGCTCTAAGGTACAATGACTGAATGACATGTTTCATAAATGCACTGTACGTTTTCTCATCACATGCATCCATCCATCATGTGCTCTCTGAGCACTTTCTGTAAAGACAGTGATGAAGAGCTGGCCATGTCACATCAGATTCAGATCAAATATCACCCCCTACTTCTGATTCAAGGCAGTTGCCAGTTGGGCTGCATTGGGAGGTAAGTAGACTGATGGATGTGCATCACAGCAGGTAAGGCAAGCACAGGTGTCAGTGAGAGCATGTTAGAGTGTGTTTGCATGTGGGGGTATGTAATCTCCACAGAATCTAGAAGTAATGCCAAGTGGCTTAGAATTGGCCCTATGCTCTGACTCACATAAAGCAGCTGGATATGAAAAGAATATGGTGCCGGCTGAGACAGGGAGAGAGAAAGACACCATGCATAGTGTGACTGCTTGCAGGGGGGCGAGAAAAGAAAGGGAGTGGGATGAAAGCACATCATGGCAGGTGTCATGAATTCTTTCTTGCAATCTCACACCCCCACGATGTGTCTTCATTATGTATGCTGTTCAGGCCCACACACAGGCACGCGCTACACTGCAGTCATTGTACTGTTTGTAGAAATTAGGAAGCACAGGCTGTGAAAGAGTAAAACTGTACCTCTGTGGATCTGCCTTGTAAAGAACAGCTTTATTTTGACATTTTAATTGCCATAACTAATCACTTTTAATGGACAGTGCTTGCAAGGAAATAACATATCCGTACAAATCCCATGTTATTAGGGCACTACTTTTCAACTGTTTCTGAAAGATGATGTTTTTTTAAAAACTAGTTTCGTGTCTAACTCTAGAAGGTGTGAGGAAGATTTACATCAACATAGCACATTCAAGGAAAATTGGAAAACGGTACAAGTTAATACAAATGAGCCTCCCTTCAGCACTTTTCTTTGCGTAAGAGTAAAACAGAGAAAAGAGCAATAACAACATGAGGTCTTGTTTTGTGAACGGAAAATGGGACTGTTGCTCAGGTTCCATTGCTCAACAGCAATTTTCCTTGAATAATTGAATAATTAATTTCTCCAGTGACCATGGATAACGATATAATGGCGTGTATGTGATAGTTAATGCTGACATGTCAGCTTTCAGGACAAAACAGCCCCATCCACACTGAAAAAATATTTTTGTAAAAATATGCATTTACTTTTTAATAGTAATTAGCATGTAGTTTCCAGTAAAATCTACTTAATTTAAATGGTTAAATTTTGTTCAAATAAAACAAATAAAACATTTGTTCTTTTCTTTTAAGTAAATTTTATTTATATAATTATTGTAAGAGCGCTTAAAATAATTACTTAAATCTCAACACTGTAAAAAGTAAACATTATCTAAACATCATTTCTTGGTCCCCATTTAGAAACATCTGCTTTCACAAATCATTTATCATCTTTACTACTAAATGGCCAATAACACCTTCATTGGGCTTACATCAGCCTTTATATAAAAACTAAACTGGCAGAACCCAAAATGACTACTAAACCAAGACACACAAACCATACAACTAACTAAGAAACAAAGAGTGTGAACCAAGAAACCGCTTGATCTTCCGAAACATAATAATCATACATAAAAATTCAGAATAATCATCATAACAATAATCTAAGGCCTTACAGGCAATACAAAACAAGACATACTGAAAACAACCCATCCATAACCCTCAAAACCCTCAAAGACATAACGAATTGAGTTCAAAAACCACCCCCCACATTATATGACTTTATTACTTTAAACGCTACAAGATTATTAAATTCAACTTTGTGACTTTTAATTTCATCCTTGTCCCTAAACATATTCAAAGGAAACAGCATGTGTTCAGCAAGCTCATGGTCCTCTTCTGGTCAGCATGTATTGATTTGCGCATGCATGAGTTCAGTCGGTTCAAGTAAACATTATTTCATTTTTTTCTTGTTTCTAGCATTTGCAAAATAATACAAATAAGTAAAATATACACTTTGGGTTTTGGCCACATATATACATTAATTAATTTAGTACAGAAATTAAAGCATTTAAGTAATTCTAATAATAAAACATTCTACAGTTTAGTACAGAGCCTTGATTAGGAAAACCTTTTCTTATTACTTTATTAATCTTGCTTAATTTATTATGCCATTTCTGCCATGTTCAACCTGGTCACATACTGTTGTATAACTCATAATTGTAGGCATCTCAATCTATTTATTCTGTGCTTGATAGTGTATCATTATGGAGACATTTGGCCCTCCATTCATCCTTTGATGAGTTTTCTGTGGAGCATGGCATCCGTCCAAACACTACAGTGAGCAAATGAGCACCTGTCTTTCGCAAAAGTGTTAGCTTAGCACTTAAGCTTCTAAAGGATCTCATAAATAGGAAATCCTGTCTGACTGCCAGAAAGCTGCTGCTGGGCCCTTGATCAAGGCTTTCATCCCTCAACACTATGATTGGGTTGGAGTTTTTGAATGAATGGGATGGAGTAAGCTTTGAATGAAAGCATCACTGGAGTTTCCTAATGGGGACCTGCAGGGATCCTAATGAGCTTCCCCCCACCCCCCCATGTGTGTCAACAGCAGCCTCAAATACAGTGGACAGAGAAACAAAATGACAGAAATCACAACGATTGTTTCCTGTTTAATCACAAAAAGCTTCAACCAACATCTGACTGGTTAGAAAAGTGTTTTCTTTTTATTTTGAATGTTTTACTCATTATTGATTTAATGTGTTTTCCATCCATACCATTTGTATGCAACCATACCTCTCCATTATGATCAACATAATCCCAACAAACAAACATAAACAAATCACAACATTGCGAAGTGTGAGCACAGAAGATCATTTTTGTATCGCAACTACAGAAAAGAGTAACACTGTTAACCAGAAACACAAAGTATCTCAACTAACTGCTCAATAATTTTTATCTCTGTAATAATTACATCCCTTTAATGAAGCATTGCCTCAACATACCAGTTCATATGAAAAACAGCAAATCACACAGCACTCAAAAATCCTTACTATACTATTATTCATTGTCTCTGTCAGCCATTACAAATGTGTTACCTGTGTATAAAATATGTTCAGAACATGAGGCCACAAAGCAGCCCAGACTCCTGTGCCTTCATAAAAGACATGAAAGAAGCTAGAAACAGAGAGTGAGGGAAGTACAAAGCACTTTTTGTTTACACAGAGGACAAAGCATGATGTGTGGTGTGAAAGCATAGTACTCCAGAGAAGCTCCTTTATTTTAAATTCAATGCATCAGGATGGAGCTCACTCTGAGAGCTGGTTTCCCCAAACACGAGTTAAACACAAATCTTATTTAACTTCCACTGTCAGTGGTGATCTTTTTCTCTAAAAGTTAAGAATAGTCTAAAAACAGGAGTCATTAAATAAACCTTTCTTAAAGCATGTGTTCAGCAAGAAAATTTAAAGGCAGGCCAACATCCATCAGCGTTTGCTCCATATACAGTCTCAGAACTTAGTTATCTTAAATGACACACACTTCGGGCTCTGTAATAACCCTTTTTCAGGTCACTCCCTCATCAAATTTTTTAGAAGTGCAAGGCAGTTGAGGAATATTCATTTGCAACAGACTGATGTAAAAAGAATATTGTATCAAAAAGACATCTATACTGTAGCAATGCTTCAAAAATGTTTAGCTTTGGCTCTGTGCACAGTATAAATGAATGACAATACTATATTTGAAGGGCAGGAAAAATGACATTCAAATGATAGGGGGGAAAAATACTTAAAAAGCTCTTTATCCACAGTAGCTTGTGACATTTTTGCTGATGCCCTTCTGCAAGTGCTCCTGTTGCTGCAGATTCAAACATGGAACACACTCCCAAGTCAATCCTGGCACAAATGAGGTATGGCACCTTAAATGAGGCGTAGCAGCAATGCAAGGTTGTTGAGGTGAAAAAAAAATACGCAGCAAGATAATCAACATGTTCAGTGTGCTATGATCTTCTGATCAACAACAAATGTTCTCCCATTGCCCAGGTTAAGATTTACATCAGACTATTTACACTATTAACAGACTGACAATCTGATATGTTTGTTTCAATTCGTTTGTTTCAAAGTTAATGGTGGAGGGAAATCAGCCACATTGCCCACTAGTTCTAGGATCTATGTGCATTTTTAAAAAACTGTCCATACAACAGAATCTCTGTAGTAGTCATTACATATGAGCCATATAATAATCTGTGCAAAATGCCACATATTTCATGTGATCCTTTTTTCCTGGAGAAAATAAGGTAGGAGACAACATTATAGAACAGTGGTATAAACCAAAATATTGCACACTTACAGACAGAAGTAAACAGCTCTGTTAGACTGGCATGGCATCAACACAAATTATTATTATTATTATTATTATTATTATTGTAAATGAACACTACTAAAAAGTGTCCCTTCAGCATCATATTGCACAGCATCTTCCTCTCTGTATTCTTTTCTCACCATCCAAACATTTGGGATTTTTTTTTCTTATATATGAAAAACGTTTCATGGGTAGTTGGTTTTGCCGAGAGCAGTCTGAGAGTGCAATTTGGCAGTACGGCACATCCCTGGTCAGTTGAGAGACAGTATCTGTGTAGTACCAGTCACATGCCTGAGGCTCCAAGGCCCATAGCAGCTGTGTGGCTCATGCATGGTAATGTCTGCACAGCTTTTGGGAAGTCATGGGCCATGATGCGGCCATTCTCCCCACCGCTGCCGTTGCCACTCATCCGGGTCAGTGTGGTGCAGCGCATGGCATCATTGATGGATTGCTGGGATGAAGACATGGGCAGAGTTAGACACAGTATGGAAGTGTTGTATAAATGCTGGTTTAGAAAAGGATGCTAAAAAATGATATACGCATTTGTTTAATGCCACATAAAATACAGGGGAAAATGATGTTTGAGTAGTTACTGTAGGGAAATTTTTATCACAATATTATTTGTCAGTTTCTTAATAAAACTGCTTCACTCCTAAATCTATCCCCTTACTGTAAAAATCAGGTGAATGTGAAACCGACTGGATCCAAAATGATAAATAATGTGACTCCTGCTCTCTCACTGTATTATAAATATTACAATCCCAAAAACTGCCTTTTGTACACTTGATCTCAGTCATACATCTTCATGCATATTGGGCCTTATTAAGAGTTTTGTCAGTAATTTTTTTCTTTCAATTGCAATATGTTGTAGAATATTATCAAGAGAAACAGACTAATAGGATACAGCTGATGTTAATAATGATGAAAAAGATTTTTTTTTACAAGATAAAATGCACAGCATTGAGAGCTCATGCTCACAGGTACTGTTTTTGTGCACTCTCTTCACAACTCTACACATTTTCTTTTAAAGATACAAGTAAAACATCATACAGAAAGTATGAAACTAAGGCAGAGGGGGAAAAATTATGTGGCTGCTTTTGGGAGGTTATATTTATATGGTTATTTATTTCATAATGTCATAATTTTATAACTAATAACGACAAATTGACAAAAGCGCATGAATGAATTTTAAAGGAAAATTTTTCTGTTACAACAAATTGTTAGGCTGATGCTGGAATTACTACTGTGCTTTGCTCGGCATAATTTTAATTAGAGCGTTCATCTTCACTTGTTCAGGAAACCACAGTCTCCTCCAAAACTATTGGAACAGCAAGGACAATTATTATTATTTTTTTTGCTGTAGACTGAAGACATTTGGGTTTGAGATCAAAAGATGAGAAGAGAGTTTAGAATTTCAGCTTTTATTCTATTTCATTATCCTGGTATTCATATGTAGATGTGTTAAATGATATGGAACATAGCACATTTTGTATTAGACAACCCAATTTGTAGGTAAGGAAAAATATGGGATCATGTGACTGACAGGTGTTTCTTGTCACACCAACAACCTCCACAGGGCAGGGGTGAAGGTATCACAATCCATTGTTTGAAGAAGACAAGATGAAAGCATCACCAAAGAAGTTACCAACAATTTGGTGATGTCAGTGAGTCTCAGACTTGATGCAGTTATTGCAAGCAAGGGATATATTAACAAATATTAAGTGTTGTTTACTTTAATTTACTCCAGGGCTTATCTGTTCTTATACTTTTGCTTGCCTAAAAATTGGGTAGTCTGATACAAAAGACATCTAGCTGTAAATACCAGGAAATAAAAGCTGAAATCCTAAACTCTTTTCTCATACCCATATATTGACCTCAAACCCAAATGTCTGGTGTATAGTACAAATAAATGAATTGGCCTTGCTGTTCCAATAGTTTTGGTGGGGACTATAATATCTGTACTTTTTTGTTCTCTTTTGTACTGTTTTCTGTACTCTGTCATACATTGCAGTTATATATTCGAGGGGAATTTGCATGAAACTCAGACCATACAGCATATTGTCTCTGACATGTATGAACAGACACTGGGCCTAGATACTGTTGATAGGCATGAAGCATTTCCTCAATTTTCTACAACTGAGCAGAATTCTTCATCAAATTTATCAAAGCTGCATAGAAGTGTGTGCAGATTTGACTGCATAGAATGACGTATGAATGAATCTGTGTCTGATTCATGTTGTATGGCATCAAAATGAGTGGTGATTTTGCAAATAATGAATCAGCAGTTGAACAAGCCTCTTCCCACTAATCCCTAATTTACATGTCACATGGAATGCTTTATTTACCCTCATTTACACATCTAATTTCCATGAAACACACCCTAATTTATGCAGGTGGTGCGAATGTGAGCCAATAAAATGAAAACATTCAACAAAATACAGTTATCTGAGATATGACGATGATATGAGGAAACAAGTAAACATTGAGAGGGTAAAAAGTACAGTACTGTGCAAAAGTTTTAGGCACATGCAAAGAAATGCTGTAGAGCAAAGACGCCTTCAAAATAATGAAATTAAATTTTTCTACATTAAAACAAAAATACTGTAAAGAGTTTTAAACAGTAGTAAATGAAACAAAGTCAATATTTGGTGTGACAAATGTTTGGTGTTTTACTCAATCACTGAAAAGTATTAGAGTACCAAAATGAAGTATTGTTGATGTAAGGAATAACACAAGAGAGAATGTGCTGTTATACAAAAATAATGCACACCTTGGGGGTGTGATGTGGCACAACATGCAAGCGTGCCACTATTTTGTATAACAGCATGGTGGAGTGTGTTATTCCGCTTACACCACAGCGATTTGCCAACAATTACAATGTTTCATTTATTAATGAATGACATGTTGCACATTTTAATGGTTCATAGTTAGATTTAATGTTGTGGAAAAGTTACTTCCTGTTCTCACTTTTAGCTACGATAAACAGTTATTCCCTCACCAGCTTCTCTTCTCTTTCTCTCTCTCTCTCTCAAGAAAAATGCAGCCTGTCATTTTACAGAGAAACTGGAAAGTGTAAACTGTACTGCGTAACTGTTACACAGTGCCTGCAACTGACATGAAATTAACATTAAATTACATGTTTTTTATTCTGTTTATTGTTAGTCTTCGATTATGTAGAGAATTTGCCCTGTGAATGAGCTGTAACCATGTGATGATCTCTAAGAATATTTGAACAGCACAACTGGCTAAGTCTCTGCATCCAGGTCAGCTCTTTCTGGTGCTTCTTGTATACAAATACACTTGTTACTCAATTAAAGGACTAAAGATCCATGTCTGAGTCATTTGAGTCACGTTTATAAATTACATGTTGACACTAACCCCCTTTACTTATATTTTAATACAAGGTTCCCAAGTGCGCAACTGTGATTATCAACTTCATTTGCTATGTTTGTTACACAGGTATTATGTACTATTCTAACTTACTATACTTGCTATACTTATTGATTGTAATAATTTTGATTATTTAACTGAAAAACAAGCATTTTTCACCCAGTCTGATCTTAAAGATGAAAACAGTGAATAAGGAAACTGTGGTTGGACTTTGGGCCTGCTTGTTTAATCAGAATTGACCATATGTAGCTTTGATGAATAAAGGCCAGTGTGAGAAGTAATGGTTTTTTTTTTTTTTTTTCACTTTAAGCAAACCTAGAGGGCTTGATGGCAGCTAACACATTGTGTCATTGCATATATCCAATCTGGAAATGATTTAATCGCACTACATTTCAGTGCACTGGGAGGATTAAGTTCCATACCTGATGCAGACTAATTTGTTTGCTCAGAGAAATTCAGACACTTTCATAATATGAAATATGAATGGCTACGAAATGTGAATCCTGTAATCCTGTAATCAAATTAACAAACAAAACTATTTCAATATATATCCCGTTATAGTGTGTAATTCCTGTCTAACTATGTTAGGAGTGTTATTTAGGGTAATTGCCTGTAATAGAGTTATTGATCATAAGAAAGTGCAATGAGGTATCTGTAGATGATGTTTATGCAGTGCTGAGAGGATGAAGATTTGCATTTGATATTTAAAGACTGATCATCAGTAGAATAAGCTCAATTAAAACAAGCACAGTTTAAATCAGATCTCAGATAGTTACAGATTAGATCTTGATAAGATTTCTGAGAAAGCAGATGATATATTTAAGGAGAATTTCTGAGTGGATGCCAAATTTAGCAAGCCTTTTAGTGCCAAATTATGGGAAAGCAGACATGCTGTCTCTTTTTGAATAATGAGCAGTCATTAGTCTAGATGGAAAAAACAAAATTTGCAGAGAGAGTTGAACACATTCTATGAAGGTTCTGTTATGTGCATTAATATGGCTGCTTTGTACAGCCAGACTAGCTCGAGCACAGAGGGGTGAGATGGACGGAACCTAGGATAAACAATAACACTAATAGAAAGAGTATTAGGAAGTGAAAGGAAAGAGAGAACCACAGCAAAGACAGTGAGGAAGGAAGTGAGGGCAGAGGGAAAAATCAGAGAGGCAGAGGAAAATGAGAAAGGGGTGGGGGGGTGGGGGACGACACAAAACTATTGACAAAATGCAAAAGAGATATAGGGCATGTGTGTGTGTGTGTGTGTGTGTGTGTGTGTGTGTGTGTGTGTGTGTGTGTGTGTGTGTGGTGGGAGCCTGTTTCATTCCTGATTGCCTAATGGTTCTTTAAATCTGAACTGTGTGGCCACCATATAGCCTGTAACTGAGCAGCTCAGTGTAAATGGCCTCTAAAACAGGCCACGCAGACACCTTCATCCTGTGAGATTCAGTCCTTGACTTGTAGCAAAATTCCACCAGTGCCACCAGCATGGCCAGGCCCAGGCCCCCGATTAGAATGTAAAAAACTCCGGCCACATTACTGAGACTCAACGCACTTGTCTTGTCCTACAGGAAGAGACAGAGTCACATTACAGGAGGGCAAGGAAAAAGCTAGAATATACAGTTTCCTCCACTAATATTGGCACCCTTGGTAAATATGAGCAAAGAAGGCTGTGAAAAGGCTGTCTTCATGTTTAATCTTTTGATATTTTGTTAAAAAAAATTCACAAAAATACTCTCCTCTCATGGATATCAAACAATTGCAAACACAACACAGGTTTATCAAAAAAATATCTTTGTTAAATATAGGTGTGCAACAATTATTGGCACCCCTATGAATTCATATGAGAAAAATATATTTGAAGTATATTCACATTGATATTTTACATTTTTAGTACACCTGGGTGACTAGGAACAGGAAATTGTTCAACCATAGGCCAGATTCCATAGTCATTCATAACAATGCATAAGACCAAGGAATATAGCTGTGATGTGCGGCAAAAGGTTGTTGAGCTTCACAAAATGGGAACTGGCTATAAGAAAATAGCAAAAGCATTGAAAATTCCCATTTCCACCTTCAGGGCAATAATTAGGAACTTCCAGTCAACTGTAAATGTTATGAATCAACCTGGAATTGGACGTGTATCTATACTGTCTCAACGCACTGTGAAGAGGATGTTTCTAGTGGCCAAAAAATCTCCAAGGATCACAGCTGGAGAATTGCAGAAGTTAGTTGTGTCTTGGGGTCAGAAAGTCTCCAAAACTACAGTCTGAAGTCACCTACATCACCATAAGTTGTTTGGAAGGGTTTCGAGAAAAAAGTTTCAACTCGCATCCAAAAACAAACTCAAGCGTCTTCAGTTTGCCAGACACTACTGAAACTTCAAATGGGATTGATTTCTATGGTATATGGTATGGTATGGTATGAAACCAAAATAGAGCTTTTTGGCAATAAACACCAGAGACAGTTTTGGCACACACAGAGAGGTAGCCATATGTGTTAGGTAATGCGGCGATAGGCGGACGCAAGTGCAGATAAAAGTCAGTTTATTAGCGACGGTCAAAATATTTGGAACAGCAATCAAATCCAAACGTGAGCCAGATATCGTGGTCATTAAACAGGCGTGGGTTGGGCGATCTACTAACAACATAAACTGGACTAGGCAAGAATCTAAAACACGAGGCGGAAACAGGATCAAAACCAGGAAACACGAAACAAGGTCAAACGGCTTGGTATGAGACAGAACACAAGGTAACTGAGCAAATACTTCGCAATGATACAAAGAAACATGGGGGTTTAAATACACAAACACAATGAGAGGTTAACACAAGACACCTGAGACATATTAGGACACAACCATTGATGATACAGGGGCGGAGACAAGACATGAACCAAAACAAAACACGTGTAGAAGTAAAGAAAGCGAACATCCCTGAATCCAGAAGTGAACTGCTTGCATGCTTCGGCGATCAACGCAAGGGGGAATTGTAACAGTATGGAAAAGTACCTCATTCCCACGGTTAAACATGGTGGTGGCTCTTTAATGTTTTGGGGCTGTTTTTTCTGCCAGAGGAACTGGACATTTTCTTAGGATACATGGATAGAATCATGGACAGATATTAAATGAAAACCTGACTGCCTTTGCCAGAAAGCTTAAAATGGGCCATGGTTGAATCAACACAAAAATGGTTTACTGACCACAAAATCAAGGTCCTGCCATGGCCATCCCAGTCCCCTGACTTGAAACCCATAGAAAACCTGTGGGGTAAACTGAAGAGGAGAGTCCACCAGCATGGACCTCGAAATTTGAAGGATCCAGAGAGATTCAGTATGGAGGAATGGTCTCAGATCCCTTGCCATGTATTCTCCAACCTTATCAGGCATTATAGGAGAAGACTCAGAGCTGCTATCTTGGCAAAGGGTGGTAGCACAAAGTATTGACTAAAAGGGTGCCAATAATTGTTGCACACCTAAATTTAACAAAGATTTTTTTTGTGGAAAACCTGTGTTTTGTTTGCAATTGTTTGATATCCATGAGAGCAGAGTATTTTTGTGAATTGTTTTAACTAAAGATCGAAAGGATAAACAATAAAGACAATTTTTCACAGCCTTCTTTGCTCATATTTACCAAGAGTGCCAATATTAGTGGAGGGCACTGTATATATGCATTTCACATTTGGGCAATAGACACAGACAAGAACACAGTACATGTTCACATACAAACTATACACAGTATACACTTACACACACACACCATAACACATTCACGTTTTCTTTCTTACTGTATGTATCAGTCATGCAAATAATATGCAATACATACAATATTCACAAGCAATACTGATTAAACTGAACAGATATTCATGTTAATGAATGAGAAGACATTCTTCAGCAATGCTTCTAACAAATGATGTTTTAAGAATATATTTGTTTCAATTATTGTCTCCTTATTTTGCTGGTTACCACTACTACATACCAAATTAATATTTTGTTATGTTTTATATAATTATATACAGCTAATTATTTCAGTGCTGAATAATGAAGGTCAGCATACATCTTGGGATAAAATCTGGTTGTAAATGGTGAAATGGAGTCTTATTAGGTGTTATTGGGGTGATTATTATTAGGAGCAATTAAACCATAATGCCATTTCTGCCTATCAGCCATCTCTCAATCAAAAGGGAAAAGGGAATTATCTCATACAGTCATGTGAAAAAATAACTACACCATATGGAAATGGTTGGCTTTTTTGACATATTTAGACAAGCAAACATTTGATCATCTTTGAAAAACTTAGCTTTTTCAATCATTTATTCAACAGAAATATCAATAGATGTGATATTCTTCTGTGGAAAAAGTAAGTACACCCTTGGCCTCAAAAGATAGTATTGCCCCCTTTAGTAGAAATAACTTCTTGTAGGTGTTTTGCATAATTGTCCACCAGGCTTGCTGGAATTTTTGACCACTCTTCCATGCAACATTCTTTCAGTTGCAAGATGTTTGAGGGTTTTCTTGCATGTACTGCCCGTTTCAAATCCCCCTACAACATTTCAATGGAATTCAAATCCAGTCTTTGACTAGGCCATTCCATAACCCTCCATTTCTTCTTTTTGATCCATTCCTTGGTGCATTTGCTAGTGTGCTTAGGAGCATTATGGTGCTGAAAGGTCCACTTTCGGTACAACTTGAACTTTTGGACAGATGGCTTCACATTATCTTCAAGCACTCTTTGATATGATGCAGAATTCAAAGTTGAATCAATGAATACAAGCTTTCCAGTCCCTGAGGCAGCAAAGCAACACCAAACCATAACATTTCCACCACCGTGCTTCACAGTTGGTATGAGGTGCTTCTCCTGGCCAAACAACTCTATATTTGATTCGTCTGTCCAGAGCACATTTTTTGTTAATTTAAATTGTGAAAATTACTACAAAATTTAAATTTCATGTGTCATTTGATAGAGTGTATGACCTTTATTAATAGGCACTGTGTCAAAGAGGCTCAAATGTTTGCTTGTCCAACTATGTCAAAAAAGCCAACAATTTTCATGGGGTGTACATATTTTTTCACATGACTGTACTTGCTCTGTTGCTTGTTCAATATAATTATAGGGGGCTGTGTGTGTCACTTGTGTGTGTCATGCAAGTGTGTGGTGAGACATGTGACCAGGGACCTTAAAAAATGGTCACTTTTCCATATTCTCCATATTCACATTTAGTCCACTAGGCCTGCTCTAGGACAGCTCTGTAGTGATACTGTGGTGTGGTTTTCATGCTGACAATAATTAGACCATTATTTATACACTGTCTAGTAATTTTTAATTTCTTTTATTTAAACTACAAACAAAAAAATCATAAATTAAAGGGAATGTGTAGAAGTGAAAACTACATTTAACTAAATTCACTGCTTGTGCAGTGCACAAAGAACTTCTGAATGCAGTATATTATGTGCTGCTAATTAAAACCTAACACAATTAACATAAATCTGTGGAAAAGCATGCACAAATGTGCTCCCTGAGGCTACTGCATTGGGTTTATGAATCTCATAATTTATGAGCTCATGATTTACTTGCAACACTTTAAAGCCCATAGAAGAATAAATGGAGTTAATGTGAGCCTGCAGAGCAAAGTCTCATTCACATTTTTTTTTTTAAAAGTGGGTGTGTAGCAGCTGCTTCTGCTTTTGTTTGTGGATGAAATAAGAAAACCACAATTAAAATTTTCTGCATTTTTCTTCCTGCTTTGTTGCTAATTTAGTTTAGTTTGTCTGAAGTGGCTTGTTCATTGTGTTTCAACATCAATAGATTCAGAAAATAATATAATAAGAACATACACTCATCAGTATCAATTCAAGTGTTCTATACCATTTAACTATACCATTTGACACACGAACAAACACACATTTTAACAGTTAGTGATATGCACTTTTAGTCCTAGCCATGATCCCTTGCTCCCTGCTGATATTACTTCGGGCAACCGGCAGGCTGAAAACACTCTGCTGTGTCATATCTGCCTGAACAGGGTCAAATCATCTATCCACTCTGTATGAAGCATTCAATTTCAAAAAACATTTTACATCAAAAAGCATGTACTGAGCTCAGCCTTTTGGAAGTTTTTTGTCAGAGTGTTGGCTCAGTGTGGGCTTGCCGGTTACCCACCTCCCTGTGATGCTGGATTTTTACCCGCTGGGTTTGTCACATTGGGGCTGACCTTGGAATCACCTCCCCCGCTGCCGCACTCGCCCTTGTCGTACCACCATTTGTTTTTCAATTTGTCCAACAGGCCCTGCTCGTTCAGTTTTAACACTGCCAGGTTTACTCGGTTTCTTGAAACAATAAGACAACAGTGTGGTCAGAGGCAGTTTCAGGTAGAGTCATCACCCACTGTTCAGCAAGGCTTTGACATGTTAATTAATGAAGGATGGACTACAGTGCTGTTGGTAGTGATGTTTTGTGAAAGATGAGACATAGAAATTTAATATATTTGCTCAGCCACAGATTTGCTTTCAGTCACTGTTCATGTGCTTATAGTCACTGATTTTCCCCTTTCATGATTGGAAAAATACTGATTCCAGAATATGGTATAGTACCATTAAAGGGGAAATACCAATCATTCTCCAAACATGTCTTCAATGTTTATCTATATTCACCTACCCATTGCACACAATTCATAGGTCAAAGGCACAGACTGACATTTTATAGCACAGCATATAGTAAGGTGGTCAACAATGCAAACAAACATGGACTGTGTCCCTGTGTCTTTAGGAAGTGATTTTGTCACTCAGTAAAACACAGCACGTTCTTTCCAGGGTGAGAAATGACAGACAGAAAATCAGGGAGAGGAATATAAGCTTGCATTCAGTTTGATGAGAATTTGCTATGCTTTAAGTGACATAATTTTATTGACTGAGTGTGGTGGGAAGGGGAGCTGATGGATAAGGATAAAAGGGCAGGCACAAATCAGTCGGTTGGAGTTAATTTACTTCTTTTCTAACCCAGAGTACAATACTGAATATAGACAATTAAAATGTACAGGAACAATCAAAATGCATTGAGTTGTTCTGTTAATGCATAAACCAAATTGTATCATTACTTGTGGTGACACTACTTCCCAACACTGCATACTGTACATTCTGATCTTCATAAAGATATTCTTAATTATGAATACAATAAGTCTAATTAAAGGAACAGTTCAAACAGGTTGGGCTTGATGGCATGAGTGTTTTGATGTAAGAAATGATTTGTCTCATAAATTAATCAATTATTTGAGGCCATGTTCAGTCATTTCAACCCAGCAAGTTGTCATACAAACTACAGACTTTTGTCCAAAGTAATATGCTATAATGTTTTCCGATATGGTAGGAAAGCTGGATAGATATGACCATAACTTTGCTATACAGTTGGATAACCTGTTAAGCTAGGACAACTCTACAGTATACAGTGGGTATAGAAAAGAATCACCCCCCTTTAAAATAATCACATTTTGTTCCTTTTCAGCCTGAAATGAAGACGAACACAGTTTTTGTTTTATCCAGCTATATTTACTCAGTGCAACTTATAACATCCAAGTGAAAGATATAACACCAACATATCAGAAAAAAATCAAATTAAAAAAATTAAAAAACAGAATCACTGAATTGGAAAAAGGATCACCCCCCTCCTACAAATGATTGGAAACTCAATGAGGTGTAGCTAATCACCTTCTCAATGGCACACAAAGCCATTTGACTTTCAACTGTGATCACCTGTGGTCATTTTGATTAGCTCAGCATGAAAATAGCTTTCCTGGAGCATTTTGTAGTGCAACTGAAGCAAACAATCAACTATGGGTGGCAAGGCACTGTAAAAAGATCTCCCAGATAAAGTTGTGGACAGGCACAAGACAGGAGATGGATACAAAAAAACATTTCAAAGGTTTTATCAATGCCTAGAAGCACAGTGAAGTCTATTATTAAGAAGTGGAAGGTATTTGGTAAAACACAAGGCCTCCCTGGATCAGGACGTCGCTCCAAACTGGATGAAAGAGCCAGGAGGAAATTGGTCAGAGAGGCTACCAAGAGGCCTACAGCAACCCTGAAGCAGTTTCAGGAATTTATGAGAAAGAGTGGTCATTGTGTGCAGGTGACAACAATATCACAAATTCTTCACAAATGTGGCTTGTATGGGAGGGTTGCAAGAAAAAAGCCACTCCTCAAGAAAGGCCACATGAACGCACCTTGAAGATTCTGAGGCCACATGGAAAAAGGTGTTATGGTCAGATGAGACTAAAATTTAATTATTTGGCCTCACCACCAAACGATATGTCTAGCGGAAATCCAATACAGCTCACCATCCAAATAACACCATTCCTACAGTAAAGCATGGAGGTGGTAATATCTTGTTATGGGGGTGTTTCTCTGCAGCAGGAACTGGAGCACTTGTCAGGATAGAAGGAAAATGGATTGGGCGAAATACCTTCAAATTCTTGAGGAAAATCTGCTGCCCTCTGCCAGAAAGTTGTCAATGGGAAGAAGGTTTACCTTCCAACATGACAATGACCCAAAGCACACAGCAAAACTGACCACACAGTGGTTGAAGGAGAAAAAGGTGAATGTCCTTGCATGGCCTAATCAGAGCCCAGGCTTAAACCCCATTGAAAATCTGTGGAATGACTTGAAGACTGCAGTCCACAAACGGTCACCATCAAATTTAACTGAACTTGAGCAGTTCTACAAAGAAGAGTGGGCAAATATTGCAAAGTCTAGATGTGCAAAGTTAGTAGAGACATATCCCAACAGACTAAAGTCTGTAACTAAAAAATTAAGGCAAATTAAAGCAAGGGGGTGATCCTTTTTCCAATTCAGTGATTCTGTTTTTTTTATTTTTTTTTAAATTTTATCCTGACATGTTGGTGTTATATCTTTCACTTGGATGTTATAAGCCTCACTGAGTAAATACAGCTGGAAAAAAACAAAAACTGTGTCCGTCTTCATTTCAGGCTGAAAAGCAACAAAATGTGATTATTTTAAAGGGGGGTGATTCTTTTCTATACCCACTGTATCTGGCAGTTAATAAACATGGTTCAACTGGGGTTGGTGCATTTTCCTGCTATTCCAGCAAGTACAATGTTATTTTCTCTAGGACTAATAGAAAGATATGTTACAAATTAAAATCCAGAAAATGCTACATGGAAACAATTACAGAGTTATTGATGCAAAGTTGTACTCAAACATGTAGACTACATTCTATATGTTTGTAGACATGTCCAAGCTCATGCTGGGGTGGGTTAATACCAGTTTCTTCCCTTGCACATTGCCTGCCTAGTCACATGTTAGTCTATACCA
The DNA here is from genome assembly GCA_023630585.1 of Cranoglanis bouderius. Taxonomy (NCBI): domain Eukaryota; kingdom Metazoa; phylum Chordata; class Actinopteri; order Siluriformes; family Cranoglanididae; genus Cranoglanis; species Cranoglanis bouderius. The sequence goes on from CM042561.1 coordinate 16,575,762, forward strand.
TGTGGAGCTTGGGCAAATAAGTATACGTGTAAACTGAATTCCACTAAAGCAGCATTTGGCTTACTTACTATCTAGAAAACAGCATACTAAATAAGAATTATTATGACTATAAGCTAATATTCAATAAATTAGTCTCACTGATAGATTTACAAGTGTTACAAAATAACTCAAAATAACAAGTTCAAAATTCAAGTCAATATTATGTGATATTCATTCAAAATTCAAAATAACAACATACTATGTTTAAATAATGAGATGTCCTGCTGCTTAAGTGAACATTTTGTATACCCTGTTTTTTTTTTTTTTCAGCTTTAAAGACAAATGCTTGTTCTAAGGTAGTGGTCTAGATGCTACTGAAAAACCCCATCTTGGACTCTACTAAAAAAAAAAATAAATAAATAAATAAAAAAAATGGACAACCTTGGAGGCGTGAAATGCATTCTCATAATAATAATTCTCATAATTTGAAAGTGGTGCTAGAAAATTGACAGGGCTGCACAACCCATCTCTGAATACAATTAACTTTCCCAGCTTAAATATTGATGTAACTTTTAGACCTAAGTCACCGACTTTGAATAAGGCCCATAGATTGTATAATAGTAAAACTTTATGTTTTGTATACTAGGTACACATCTTTATGCATGAACCCCCGTTTTAGATCTAAACAGTTCAACCAAAAAATTATTTTTCTGAGTTTCTGAAACAGTGAAGAGCAATGACGGTCTGGCAGAGTGAGTCTCACGCAACCCATAGTTTAGATAAAATGGCCCTAAAAGGAGCATGCTAAATGTCTTTCTATCCATCACAGCACTATGTGGAGGCAGACAAGTGCAAATTCATTTATCAGAATCTGTACCTCTCCCTGAAGCAGTGATGACTGATAATGAATAAAAATTAACTTCTGCTTTGCATGGCATGTTGAAAATGGGTCTGTTTTACATCCTGTAGCCAATGTCATTTTTCCTCTGTCTCTCATTCCATGTTCAAATTTCTATAAGGTGACCTAAATATAACAGTACAATCGCTAGGAGGTCATTCCCCTAAGGAGCTTTTCTTATTAGAGGGAGGTAGAGTTTATTGAAGTTATTTTAGCAGCACTAAATTGCCCTTCTGAGCCCCTTTTGTACTGAACTGGATATAATACTGTCTTAGTGTTACAAAATGATTGATACTGTGACATTGATGTCATCATAGTGTGTGTATATACAGTATATGTATCAATATCTTAATGTCACTCATAACTTGCATAAGATTAAAATGGAAACACATAAGCATTAAATAAGAATTAATGAGGGTAAAGAATATTAGTAATCACTAAAGCTATGCCTACTGTTAGCTTGGACTGAGTGATGCATGTTCAGTGCTTGAATACAGAACACTAGTGTTGATTGCCAGCGTGCTGACCACAAGTGTTTTCTGAACAGTATGCCACCCTTTCTTATGCAAGCACTTGAGATAAATTCTCAAAAAACCTCAGCTCTTGGTGAGAGTTGCATGTGTTCTGGGCTGATTCATGTGCGCGCGCACACACACACACGCACACACACACACACACACACACACACACACACACACACACACACACACACAAACAAACCCCCACACAAACCCACACACTCATCCACCATCCACCCACACATGCCACTGTGCTGCATGGCGATGGAAGCTACATGCTGCAGTCTCATTGTAATGTGTTAAAAAAAAGTAAAATTATTTTGCTGCTTGTGTACTATCAGTTAAATTGCCAAGAACATTAGCATTAACAGCTAAAAGGCCAAAAGTATCTTCACAGTTAAATTGTGGAATTAAAACACTCACACTTTCAGACATAATTCATAGGCTCTTGGTAGCAAAACATGTTTTAATAACTATCAATTCCTATTCCTGTTGATTCTTCTGGATGGGCACCAGTCTGTCAGTTTGTAGGCTATTAATTCATTATTAAAGGCTGATATGAAGATATACATAGTTGTAATGGTTATGTTTATAATTTGCAATCTTATTTACATTGTTTAATTTAATATTTTAATTTTTACATATGAAATGCAAATTAAATCAATAAAAGTATACAGTAGACCACCAAGTTCATTTACTTCAATCCATAGTGATCTAGATCAAATGAGTAGTAGTGGTACTATGTTCAATGTAACTGTATTAGTACTACTACTACTCATGGGCTGATTGAAGAAATGTCTTCAGGATTAACCTCCTGTTGCTTTAAAATGTTCTGCTAGTACTATTCCTGCTACTACAGTCCACACAATGTACATGCAGGATGAGATGGTGCTGTGCTTTACCTGAGTGGTGATCCTTTTGGTGTAGCAACACCGTAACCCTTAGAGTCCAAATTCCCGCCCACCTTCATGGTATCACATGGTTTGCGCTGTTCAATATATTCATTCATGGTGGACTCCAGCAGATAGGCATACTTTCCTTTAGACTTCCTAACTCTAATTACTCCTTCATCAGTGGTCTTCACAAACACAGATGGGGCTGACTTCATATAGGACCACATCTTGTCAAACACAGCGATCTTCGACCTCTGCAGAAAAAATAGTGTGACTAAGAAGGATTTTCACATGGGATAATATAGTGATAGACAGGGTTTAAAATGGCAACTTAATATTAATAATAGTCAATTATATTGTCATCCTATCCATACATTTACTGAGAAAATAAAGCATAAAAATAAAGGGCCACAAATTACAAAAAGTATACAGTGGTACAAGACAATGAATTAAACATTTTAGGAAAGATGATGATCCAGTGTTATCACAGACATATTACATATTCTTCCAGGGTTTCAGCATTTGCTGAACTATATGAATTGCAATGAAATTCACTTGCTTACCATGAAGAACTCTTTGGTTGAGCCAGCATCGAGTGTACCATAAGCGATCTCAGTCTGCTTGGCCAAGTCTTCAGCACTCTCGATAGGAGAGACCATCCTCTCCACAGTGAGGAAGGCTGCCAGGTTAGCTGTGTAGGACGAAATGATGATGAGGGTGAAGAACCACCAGACACCACCCACGATCCGGCCCGAGAGAGATCTACAAATGAAACACACACAACACAAATATGCTTTTCTATGCTCAAAATGAGTTTTTAGTGCTTTTATATGGGTTGCGTAACTCATCATGGGCCATTGTCAAAGTTGACTGAAGAATGCGTAGTGAGGAGTTAACTACAGGCTTTTACACTGCTAGGACAGGTGACTGTGAGTTGTGCACATGAGGTGGAGTTTAACCAAAACAGAAATGTGTTTCATTTATATAAGATTTTGGCCTTAAACATAAGTCTGTTTTTCTTGTGCAATATTAACTTGAGGAACTCATTCATGACAACTGGGAATTGACTTCTGTGTGGATAGAAAAAAAGAGGTTGTTGGATTAGTGCTTTATTTATTTTAATGGTGGATGTAGGATGTATTCTTCACCATTAATAGCACTGATACTTGCACCTTATACAACTGTACTTCTGTATGTGGTGATTATAATGTATATTATATCCAGAATGTTCAAATGTAGTGGTTGATGGTGGTTGATGAAGTTCCTGTTTAAATGTAAAAGTGAGATTTTCCTCAGGTCATGAGACAGACCCTCATCATGACCTTTATAAGAATTCTTTTTATTATAGTTTCACTAATGTGCTGATTTAACATAAATTGATTAGTTTACAAATGTAGAGGTGTGCAAGGCATTTGCTTGCTATGGCCTATCATGTTAGTATAATTAAAACTGGTTAAGATCATTCCAACTGAAATAATATAAAGATGATAATAGAGTTATTAAGGACTCATAAAATAATGCATGATGTAAATAACTTCTAATAATCTACAATGTTTGTTTGTCTTTTTACATAAAATAATTATTATATTATTAGCTAAACATGGAATGACTGCTGGATGGTCATGGTCATATTATAATTTGCAATCTTAGGTATACCATTTAATTTAAAATATTACACAATACAGTGGGTATAGAAAAGAATCACCCCCCTTTAAACATTTTGTTGCTTTTCAGCCTGAAATGAAGACGGACACAGTTTTTGTTTTATCCAGCTGTATTTACTCAGTGCAACTTATAACATCCAAGTGAAAGATATAACAACAACATGTCAGAAAAAAAAACAACAGAATCACTGAGTTGGAAAAAGGATCATTGCTTTAATTTGCCTTATTTTTTTTAATTACAGCCTTTAGTCTGTTGGGATATGTCTCTACTAACTTTGCACATCTAGACTTTGCAATATTTGCCCATTCTTCTTTGCAGAACTGCTCAAGTTCAGTTAAATTTGATGGTGACCGTTTGTGGACTGCAGTCTTCAAGTCATTCCACAGATTTTCAATGGGGTTTAAGTCTGGGCTCTGACTAGGCCATGCAAGGACATTGACCTTTTTCTCCTTCAACCACTGTGTGGTCAGTTTTGCTGTGTGCTTTGGGTCATTGTCATGTTGGAAAGTAAACCTTCTTCTCATTGAAAACTTTCTGGCAGAAGGCAGCACATTTTCCTCACGAATTTGACAGTATTTTTCCCCATCCATTTTCCTTCTATCCTGACAAGTGCTCTAGTCCCTGCTGCAGAGAAACACCCCCATAACAGGATATTACCACCTCCATGCTTTACTGTAGGTAATTGTGTTATTTGTTACTGTAGGTAATTGTGTTATTTGGATGGTGATTGTGTTATTTGGATGGTGAGCTGTATTGGATTTCTGCCAGACATATCGTTTGGTGTTGAGGCCAAATAATTCAATTTTAGTCTCATCTGACCATCAGAATGTTCAAGGTAGATTTTGGCAAAGCTCAGTTGTGGGTGGCTTTTTTCTTGCAACCCTCCCATACAAGCCACATTTGTGGAGAATTAGTGATATTGTTGTCACATGCACACAATGACCACTCTTTCTCATAAATTCTGCAACTGCTTCAGAGTTGCTGTAGGCCTCTTGGTAGCCTCTCTGACCAGTTTCCTCCTGGCTCTTTCATCCAGTTTGGAGCGACGTCCTGATCCAGGGAGGGTCTTTGTTGTACCAAATATCTTCCACTTCTTAATAATAGGCTTCACTGTGCTTCTAGGCATTGATAAAGCCTTTGAATATTTTTTTTTGTATCCATCTCCTAACTTGTGCCTGTCCACAACTTTATCTGGGAGATCTTTTGACAGTGTCTTGCCACCCATAGTTGATTGTTTGCTTCAGTTGCACTACAAAATGCTCCAGGAAATCTCTTTTCATGCTGAGCTAATCAAATTGACCACAGCTGATCACAGTTGAAAGTCAAATGGCTTTGTGTGCTTAGCTACACCTTATTGAGTTTACAAGTCATTTTTAGGAAGGGGGGTGATCCTTTTTCCAACTCAGTGATTCTGTTTTTTATATATTTTTATTTCTTTTTCTGACATGTTGGTGCTATATCTTTCACTTGGATGTTATAAGTTGCACTGAGTAAATACAGCTGGATAAAGGGTGGTGATTTCTATACCCACTGTACATGCAAATGAAATAATAATACAATAAACAATAAACAATAAAATCAGTAAAATTAGAATGGAATCTTTAAAGGATCAGAATCTTAAAATGCAATTTTCTCCCTTTTCAATCTGGAGGTAATCAGACTTTAATCAGACTGACAGGCCTAGTTAATGATGAAAATTCAGAGCTGGGGTCAGGCAGCAGACAAAAAGGCTAAATGTGTCTGCTTGGTGAACAGACAACATCAGACTGTGCCTGTCATATAAATAGCCAGAGGAGGAGGTATCTCAACTATTTATAATGATACTCTAGGCATTACCTAGAAAATGCATATGAATTTAACTAATTTCAAGTAATTTTTTATTAACATTTTAATATGAATATAAGCATAAGAAAGACATAAGAACATAAGATGAACATAAGAACATAAGAAGGAGCCCACTCAATCATCCACTAATTAGTACTTAGATTCCTATTGTGAATTTCTACAGGAATTTGCAGTTCCATTGAGTTCTATTTTATTGATATATGGTCAGAGCTATATCACCCTGCAGCTCTCGCCTGGTTTCCCACTGAAGCTGAACAGCGTTGAGCCTGGCCAGTACCTGGATAGGAGACCTCCTGGGGAAAACTAAGGTTGCTGCTGGAAGTGGTATTAGTGAGACCAGCAGGTGGTGCTCACCCTGTGGTCTGTGTGGGTCCTACTGCCCCAGTATAGTGACGGGGACACTATACTGTAAAAATAGCACCGCCTTTCGGATGAGTCATTAAAGCGACGTCCGGTCCTGACTTCCTGAGGTCATTAAAAATCCCAGTACACTTCTCGTAAAAGAGTAGGGGTATAACCCCGGTGTCCAGGTGAAATTCCCCCATTTGCCCTTATCTATCATGGCCCCCTAATAATCTCCATCCCTGAATTGGCTACATCACTCTCCTCTCCTCTCCACCAATAGCTGGTGTGTGGTGGGCGTTCTAGCGCACTGTGGCTGCCATCGCATCATCCAGGTGGATGTTACACACTGGTTGTGGTTTGAGGAGATTTCCACCCATCATCATCATCATTATTATTATTATTATTATTATTATTATTATTATTAAAATGTACTTCATTCACTAGAAAAAGCAGTAAATATTACTAGCATAATTCACTATTAAACTTTCAATATTATTCAGAATATAACAAGATCCACTTATTACAGCAGACACACCCTTGAATTAATGCTACATTTGGACCCAGCAAAGTATTTTAGTGGATCAAAAAGAGCACTCAATGTATGAAACAAGTAGAACTGGATGCCAGTGGCATTGATATTGATGCATCTGCTGCCAACAAGTCTAGTCCTTCTTGTTACTAATTTGTACACCTCAAATAATTTTAAAATATAATTCAAACAGGAAGGAAATATTTCAGACATTTGTCCTTGCTGTGACCTTGGCATTGACCATATGTGCATCAATATTCTGCTATTACTTTGAATTTGGCAATATTCTAATTAGTACTGAATTATGTACACGTTGCAATCTGATTGCCCAATTCATATTAAGACAATATTCTGATCCCACCCCTGGAATGTGCCTGTTTTAATCAGAAATGTGTTGTATGATGCATATTCAGAAAATCTGCTGAAAGGAGATATATGTGCATGCTCAGTCCACAAGGAATTGTGGCCCAAATAGGAATGGCAACTCATGCATACTTACAACAAACATGTATACAGGAATATTCCAATGCCTGTAACTATATAAATTTTTGTTGTTTGAAAAAAGTCAATGACAAAAACAGAATGTTTGTAGATGATTGGACAGAGAAGTATGTCCACTTCAAAAGAGATGTATCTGTTCCCAGTTTGTGGAGTTAATCGAAAGTGGTAACATGAAATGCCAGTATGAAACAAAACATAACCTCTTGAAAATGATGCCTTATTTATAGTTATGAATTATTCACTAATGGTTAACCATTAAAAGTTATCTGTTGTCACCATTCAGTCATGTTAGTTGCTTATCCAAACTTTTGTAAGCAAGGCATATTATGTTGCTGGACCACAACATTTAGTTGAATACCCTTGATATAGACCAATATCAAACCTCCCTTTTATCTCAAATAGCCTAGAAATCATTTTAGCTCAACAGCTGAGTTCATACATGAATAGGAATCACATACGTAACATATTCCATTCCAAGTCTACGCCTCATGACGGTACTGAAACAGTGCTGGTTAAAATAAATGAAACAACTACTGGCCTCCACTCCGGGTTGCATGTCTTTGCAATCTCAGTGCAATACAATAAGCCACAGTATTATTTTAGACAGACTAAAACATGTTGTTGGACCTAAGGAAACAGCCCTTTCCTGGCTAAGGTCTTATCTAACTGTTATTAGTTTGTTATTCCACAAGGCTCTGTTCTAGGACCACTGCTTTTTTTACCCTATATATAGACCCAATAATCTGTTCTCTTTCTCTGTCAAGCTGTACATGTACACCTCTTGCCCGATGTGAAGATATTGCCAGATCCTGACATATTTCTACTGTGGATCCTCTCATTGTTCTGTTGTTGTCCCACTGCTTTTCACAACCTTCTGAAAGTCCTTTCATCACATTGTACTGTTTGTCTTTACTATGCTGAAAATCCTTTCAACACACTGTACTCTTTGCTTTTACTCTTCCATAATGTGTATAGTGTAATGATTTACAGTTTCAGGAGTAGCTAGCTACAAGCAGCAGTGCTAACTGTATGATGTCTGATGTAGGTTTTCCAGTAGCAAGCTACATTATTTTCACTGTATACTTTTTCACCAAGTAATGGTGTAGCATGAGAAAAAGCTACACCACCTTTACCCCGGTCACATAACTAGTTCAACACTATTTCTGAATCAAACAAATCTCAATTTACAATATGTTTTATCTGCCTGGAACCAAATTCAATAGCACATACTGTATGTGCACACATCTCAGTTTGCACGGACCTGTCTGGAGCATAACAGTATTGCTGTACAGTTACAGAAGATGCATTCTTCTGGTAATGAAAACAAGACTGTTGAACATGGCCACATTTATTAATGTTTATGAGCTTGAAACATTTACATGGCAATTGATATTCATTTGTTTGAAGCCTGTGCAAATGGAAAATGCGAATCCTGTTGACATTCAAAACATTAAGCACCAATTTAAGGACACAAATAAAGGTTGGTAGCTCTAGCTAAAGTTTTTGTTATTGTTATTGACTACCTAGCTGGTTAAGAGGGTGCTCAGGAGTGATAGCATTATGTGTAAAGAATCTACGGCCACTTCCTAAAAACCAAGGACACATGCCATATGGGGGAAGGTATTCAGGCCATCACATAATACAAAGCTACGCTTGCTCCCAGCTCCCACTGAACAGTTTCTATGCATGATTTCAAGTATAGAACAACATGCTGTCAGGAAAGACCACCCCAACACCCACCAACCAAGTACTTTTGCTGCAGTAGAAATCAGAAAGATTCTGTCCAGAGTTAACCCTCGGAAAGCTGCAGGTCCTGACAACATACCTGGTGGTGTGCTCAGGGAATGTGCCAAAGAAATCGTCTTTGTCCTGCCTGAATGACTACCGGTCCGTTACACTCACACCTATCATCACAAAGTGCTTTGAGCGGCTAGTCATGAAACACATAAAGAGCAATCTTCCCACTACACTGGACCCATTTCAGCACGCCTACTGTCCTAACCGCTCAACAGAGTACGCCATATCTGCCAACATCCACCTTTCTCTGACTCAGCTGGACTAAAAGGACAATTATGTAAGGATGCTGTTCATAGCCTTCAGTTCAGCATTCAACACAATCATCCTACAACAACTGATAGAAAAGTTACACCTGCTTGTTTTTGACCACCTCCATCTGCAACTGGATCCTGGACTTTTTATCTGGGGATCCCAGTCCATCAGGATCAGCACCACCACACTGAACACTGGTGCTCCCCAGGGCTGTGTGCTCAGTCCACTGCTGTTTACCTTGCTGACTCATGACTGTGCTGCAATGTACAGTTCAAATCACATCATCAAGTTTGCTGATGACACTACATTTGTGGGCCTCATCAGCAACAATGATGAGTCAACATAGAGGAAGGAGGTGAACCAGCTCTCAGAATTGTGTAGTGACAACAATCTATATCTTGATGTTGATAAGACTAAAGAGATGATTGTTGACTTTAACAGGACCCAAGTAGACCACATCAATGGAACAATTGTAGATCAATGGAACAACTGTGGAGAGAGTCAAAAGTTCCGAGTTTCTTGGTGTGCACATGACAGAGGATATCTCCTGGACTCTCAACACCATCTTCCTAGCCAAGAAGGTCCAAACAAACAGCTTTTAGACTATGCTGGATGACTATATGTTGTTGACTCTCAACTGCCTATTATGTTACTTTAAAAAATTCACTATATAGTAGCCTATAGCAGAAGTCAAGTGTGATAACCTCTCAACATAATTTGGTCTATGGTCATAAGCCACTCCTGTATTTTATAGTGTAGTTTGACTGTAGCTTAGCTACTTTTAATCATGAGTGTCTTATAACCTGACAAGTTAGAATTGATTAGCATTGATGATTTATAATCCTACTATCCAGTGCCTTCCAGAAGAGGTTGGGTTCCTTTTTTAGTCTGGTTCCTCTCAAGGTTTCATCCTCATGTTTTACTTGCCACTGTCACCACTGGCTTGCTCATTAGGGATCTAAATCTATAACTGGATTTCTGTAAAGCTGCTTTGTGACAATGTCTATTGTTAAAAGTGCTATATAAATAAATTGGAATTGAACTGAATTTACAGATGCATACAAAAGTGAAACATATTTTAGTTCAGGAAAACATTTAGTCTTCTGAATATTATACAGTAGAAAATGTTTCCCAGGGAGTTTCCCAGGCATCCAAACATATTTTAATTAAGTACATAATTTGTAAGTATAGTTACAAGATACTTAGACAAAGTTCAGTATATTTTAAATACAATTAAGTGCATTCATTGTTTAACTAGTGTACAGTGTGCCTACCTTCATGCTTTCTACTGCTATTGGTGCAAAATTCTAATTATAGTTCATGCAAAAAAGGCTGCATCAAGTCTTGTGTGTGTGAAACCCATGTGGGTGAATCTGATATGCTAATCATGACTACTTAGACTATCTATAAATGTTTATTTTAATCTTTGTTTTCTTATTTGTACTTTCAAATAATCATATTAGTTTTTTTTATTGTCTCTTGGATTTATGCTACATCATATTGCCATTGATAACAGAAGAGTGATCTGCTTTATTAGTCCACATTTTCTCCTGTTCTATCCCTTAATTTTTTTTCTATCCTTCTATTCTTTTTTTTTTTACACTTAAACCAAGTACTTAAATAACTCCTGTCCTGAGATGAGTACTGAAGAAACACCTAGCAACCGTGGAGACAGTAATTTCAACAATCTGAATGTGCTGCCAGAAATGTAACTTAAACACTTACATAAGCTTCCTTTGAATACTGATAACACTCCCTGCAAAACCACTGTATATTCTGAACTTAGGTCACCAATTCTAAATATTGCCCAATGCCTGCAAACATCTCTCAGACACTAGGGGCCATATTCTGAGTTGATGACATAAATGGGTGACTTAAGTCCAAAAGTAACATCAATATTTATGCAAGGAAAGTTACTTGTATTCAGAGATGGGTTACGCACAGGTTAAGTCAATTTTCTGGCCATCTCATTCAGATTCCAAACACCTGTGTGTAGTTCTCTAAAGCTGCCAGATTGTAGAGTGGTATGAGATGGGATTTTAATAGTGTCTAGACCACTGTTTTTAAACACAAGCACATCCATTTCAGTCTCAATGAAAGGACAGGAAGACAGTAATGCATGTAGAAATACTTAACTGATTTACACCCTGCTTACCCCTGCTGAATCTAAACAAAGTGAACTAGCTAAATATTGAGAACAGTGACGGGTTTAAGGGAAGCCTTTTTAAACTGTGGAGGCTTTCTCATCCCTGGCGTCAGTCCAAGACAGTCCAGCATTGAACAGCCCCAAGTTGGTAAAACACTGAAAAGTTCTTCAATATATACAAACAACAACCATTTTTTTTCCTCAACCATGGAAGGGGAAAAAAATCAGTGACAGAAAATGCAGACTGAAGAAGGTAATAGAGGTTTTTTTTTTCCTTTTCTGTCAAATGTACTGTAATACAATGTAACATCAAAGCAAGACAAATGAACAATAAAAATGACAAATACAATGATATATGAACGAGAAGATGGCAAGTGTTGAAATGAACATCTATTAGGAGTCTAGTACTGTATATTGCTGCATGGATAGTGCTAGTTGTAATTATCACATTAATTTTTTTTTTTTTATCAATATGGCTTCTACCCTCATTGCTCAACAGCATATAAAATAGCACTTGATCCAGTATATCCCATTATTTTGCATTTTATTTGATTTTTTTTTATTGTACGCTCTCAGTTAATTGTGTGCACAACTTAACGTACAGTTATTAACTGAGGTTATGAATTTGTAATGTGATTGTGGGTTGGCTATTTTAACACACACTTAATTCATTATTTGAGTTTTTGAATTAATAAAGTAATGGCAATGTTTATGTTAATTTGACCTGCTATGGTTACAAATAATTTTAGCCATAAAATTTGGACTCTGTGCAGGGGAAAAAATTGTGCTCGTTAAAATGATGAGGCTATTAATTAATTGTGTCATATTTATGCATTTAATATTGGCCTCAAATGACTTTCCATTGATTTGTTTGAGTGTATTTACAAGAGCCAAAACAACATTTCAGCATGACATATTGTAGTTAAATCAAGCTAGCTGGACCTACAGTGGATTCAGAAATTATTCAAACCCCTTTACTTGGTGCAAACTTTATTGTGTTGTGGATTTATTTTAAAATCAAAAACCGAAATCTCTTATTCACAAAAGTATTCAAACTGTTTATTCAATACTTTGTACAAGCCCCTTTTCCAGCAATTACAGCTAGAAGTCTTCTTGGATACATGTCTACAAGCTTTTCAGACCTGGATTTTGCCTGTTTTCCCCATTCCTTATGCCAGATCCACTCAAGCTCTGTCAGATTGGATGGCGACTGTGAACTGCCATCCTCAGATCTCTCCACAGATGCTTGATGACCCCATCGTCTGGGCTTTGGCTGGGCCACTCAAGGACATTCAGAGACTTGCCCCTCAAAGCCACTCCATTGTTGTTTTGGCTGTATGCTTAGGGTCAATTTCATGTTGAAAGGTCGCCTGAGCCTGAGTTTGAGTGTGCTCTGGAGGAGGTTTTCTTCAAAAATGTTCCTGTATTTGGCTGCATTTATCCATCCCTCAATTGTTGCCAATCTCCCTGTCCCTGCCATTGAGAAGCACCCCCATAGCATTATGCTGCTACCACCATGTTTCAGGAATGGATATTAGGCAGGTGATGTACAGTGCCTGTTTTTCACCAGACACAGTGCTTGCTGTTCTGCCCAAAGAGTTACATATTCATCACATCAGGCCATAGAATCTTTTTCCACATGTTCCTTTACATGCCGTTTGGCAAACTCTTTTACTCAACAGTGGCTTATGTCTTGCCACTCTGCAATGACAGCCTGATTTATAGAGTGCTGCAGAGATGGTACAGAGATGGTTGTCTGTCCAACAGGTTCTCCCATGCACAGGACTTTTAGAGTGACTGTTGGGTTCTTTCTTACCTCCCTGACCAAGGCCCTTCTTTCTCAGATGCCCAATTTGGCTGGACAGCCAACTCTAGGAAGGTTCAAGGTTGTGCCAAGCTCCTTCCATTTCAAAATTATTGAGGCTATTGTGGTCCTGGGAACACTCAAAACCTTAGAAATTGTTTTATATTCTTTATATCCTTGCCCTGATTTATCACTTGCCACAATTTGATCGTTGGAGATCCACAGACAGTTGGACTTCATGGCTTGGTTTTTGTGCTGGCAATTCAGTGTAAACTGTGGGCCCTTATGGACTCTGGTGTGTGCCTTTCCAAACTACGTCCAATCAATTTAAACAGGTTGCAACATTGCAACATGTGGACTACACATCTCAAGGACAATTTAAACAAACAGGATGCACCTGACCACAATTTGGAATGACACAGCAAAGGGTCTGAATAAGAGATTTCAGTTTTTGATTTTTAATTCATTTTCTAAAAATCTCTAAAAATATGTTTTCACTTTCATCATTATGGGTGATTGAGTGTAGACTGATGAGTAAAAATGTCAATTATTGTATCCATTCAATATCATATCCACAACACAAAGTGTGCAACAAGTAAAGGGGTCTGAAAAGTTTCTGAATCCACTGTAGTACTAGTCCAATATCACACACCAAAAATAGGCTTAAGGCCAAGGTCAGAATTACACATATCTAAGATACACCTATGATTTAGGCAAACTCCTTCCAGAGTACGTAGTGCTTAAGTCTGTAGTTATGTCTGAGTTCTGAATACCAATGTGTGCAATTTCAGAAAGTCCTCACTACACGCTTAACTCAACTCTGGCCCCATATCATTAAGTATTTTGTTCACTGCATCTACAGTACAGTGGTGTGAAAAGGTATTTGCCCCGTCCTGATTTCTTGTGTCTTGTCTTTGTGTCTATCTCATACTAAATTATTCGAGAAATCAAAACAAAATCTAAGATAAAACAAAGGCAATCTGAGTAAACACAAAATACAGTTTTTAAATGATAATGTTATTTATTGAAGCAAAAAAATTATCCAATACCAACTGGGCCCGTGTGAAAATGTATTTGCCCCCGTAGTTACTAATTTCACAAATCTATGAAACTGCATTCAAAATGGGGTTCAGCTGGACTAGAATCAACCAGGCCTGATTACTGCCAGCCCTGTTCAATCAAATCAACACTTAAATAGAACTTTTTCAACAACATGAAATTGATTAAAAGGTATTCCCTAGTAACACATTATGCCAGAATTGAAAGAAATTCCAGAAATGATGAGGAAGAAGGTGATTGAAATACATCAGTCTTGGAAGGGTTACAACGCTATCTAAAATGCTCTGGGACTTCAAAGAACCACATCTCCAAATAGAAAAGCACAGTAGTGAACCTTCCCAGAAGTGGCCGACCTTCCAAAATTCCTCAGAGCACAGCAACTATTCATCCAGGAAGACCCAAGGACAACCTCAAAGGAACTACAGGCCTCTTTTGCAACAATAAAAGTCACTGTTCATGACTCCACTATCAGAAAGACACTGGGCAAAAATTACATCCATGGAAGCGTGGCAAGGCGAAAACCACTGCTAACCTAGAAGAACATTAAAGCTCATTTGAATTTTGCCAAAACACACCTTGATGATCTTCAAATCGTTTGGGAGAATGTTCTGTGGATTGATAAGTCAAAAGTGGAACTGTTTGGAAGACATCTGGCGTAAATCAAACACAGAATTCCACAAAAAGAACATCACACCTATGGTTAAGCAATAATTGAGAGAAACATGAATTCTGCTCTCTACCAGAGAACCCTAATTGAGAATGTCCGGTCTTCAGTCCATAAGTTGAAACTCAAGCGCAACTGGATTATGCAGCAAGGTAAAGATCCAAATCACAGGTGTAAATCCTAGTCCTAGAAGTAAGTAAAAGACTGATCTCCAGTTATCGGAAGCGTTTGAGATATAATAAACTATTTAGTATGAGATATATACAAAAACAGAAGAAATCATACTTTTGCAAGAAAAATACTTTTTCACAGCACTGTATGTGTCATTCCAGCTGATGTACATCACTCATAAGTCATCAGACACTCTGCTCTATATCTGCCCCACTCACAACCCTCACAGCAATGAGTTTAGACAAGAACATTCATAATGAGACCCTGTAGCCACTCATTACTTGATCTTAATTTCAGTATGTTGCCAGTACCCTCAATGAACATATGCATGTTAATTGTTTGGGATTAATTAGGAGTGCTTAGCTTCCACTGTCATTGCATGTTGTGCAAAAAAAATAAATAAATAAAAACAATACAAAAAAACTAAACAAAATCATTGATTTGTGCCTAAATCCCCCAGGAGCTATTTCTTCATCTAGGATATATATATACAGTATCTCACAAAAGTGAGTTTCACCCCTCACATTTTTGTAAATGTTTAATTATATCTGTGGAGGCGGGGGGCGTGGTCGAGCACCGGTTTGTGAATGGAGGGCGGAGCCAGAGAAAGCGAGTGGTGAGGTTTCCACACCTGTAGGAAATTGAGACTAACGAGTGTTCTGTGTTGCAGTGAGGAGAAAAGGAGGAGAGACACGCGCCTTGGGGGAGAGAGTGACGCCGACACAGAGCCACGTGTGCGTGCATGTGTGTGTGTGTGAAGAGTGATACAAAAAATAAAAAAGTTGCAAGTTGGAGTCAGCCTGTCTCCTGTCTGGTTCCTCCGTACCCAGCCTGGAATCATTACAATATCTTTTCATGGGACAACACTGAAGAAATGACACTTTGCCACAATGTAAAGTAGTGAGTGTACAGCTTGTATAACAGTGTAAATTTGCTGTCCCCTCAAAATAACTCAACACACAGCCATTAATGTCTAAACCGCTGGCAACAAAAGTGAGTACACCCCTAAGTGAAAATGTCCAAATTGGGCCCAAAGTGTCAATATTTTTTGTGACCACCATTATTTTCCAGCACTGCCTTAACCCTGTTGGGCATGGAGTTCACCAGAGCTTCAGAGGTTGCCACTGGAGTCCTCCTCCACTCCTCCATGACGACATCACAGAGCTGGTGGATGTTAGAGACCTTGCGCTCCTCCACCTTCCATTTGAGGATTTCCCCACAGATGCTCAATAGGGTTTAGGTCTGGAGACATGCTTGGCCAGTCCATCACCTTTACCCTCAGCTTCTTTAGCAAGGCAGTGGTCGTCTTGGAGGTGTGTTTGGGGTCGTTATCATGTTGGAATACTGCCCTGCGGCCCAGTTTCCGAAGGGAGGGATCAAGCGCTGCTTCAGTATGTCACAGTACATGTTGGCATTCATGGTTCCCTCAATGAACTGTAGCTCCCCAGTGCCGGCAGCACTCATGCAGCCCCAGACCATGACACTCCCATCACCATGCTTGACTGTAGGCAAGACACACTTGTCTTTGTACTCCTCAGCTGGTTGCCGCCACACACGCTTGACACCATCTGAACCAAATAAGGTTATCTTGGTCTCATCAGACCACAGGACATGGTTCCAGCAATCCATGTCCTTAGTCTGCTTGTCTTCAGCAAACTGTTTGCGGGCTTTCTTGTGCATCATCTTTAGAAGAGGCTTCCTTCTGGGACGACAGCCAAGCAGACCAATTTAATGCAGTGTGTGGCGTATGGTCTGAGCACTGACAGGCTGACCCCCCACCCCTTCAACCTCTGCAGCAATGCTGGCAGCACTCATACGTCTATTATGCAAAGCCAACCTCTGGATATGATGCTGAGCACGTGCACTCAACTTCTTTGGTCGACCATGGCGAGGCCTGTTCTGAGTGGAACCTGTCCTGTTAAACCGCTGTATGGTCTTGGCCACCATGCTGCAGCTCAGTTTCAGGGTGTTGGCAATCTTCTTATAGCCTAGGCCATCTTTATGTAGAGCAACAATTCTTTTTTTCAGATCCTCAGAGAGTTCTTTGCCATGAGGTGCCATGTTGAACTTCCAGTGACCAGTATGAGAGAGTGTGAGAGCGATAACACCAAACTTAACACACCTGCTCCCCATTCACACCTGAGACCTTGTAACACTAATGAGTCACATGACACTGGGGAGGGAGAATGGCTAACTGGGCCCAATTTGGACATTTTCACTTAGGTGTGTACTCACTTTTGTTGCCAGCGGTTTAGACATTAATGGCTGTGTTGAGTTATTTTGAGGGGACAGCAAATTTACACTGTTATACAAGCTGTACACTCACTACTTTACATTGTAGCAAAGTGTCATTTCTTCAGTTTTGTCCCATGAAAAGATATAAAATATTTACAAAAATGTGAGGGGTGTACTATATACGGTAATATATATACATATATATATGTACACACACACAGTGGGTATAGAAAAGAGTCACCCCACTTTAAAATAATCGCATTTTGTTGCTTTTCAGCCTGAAATGAAGACGGACACAGCTGTATTTTTTTTATCCAGCTGTATTTACTCAGTGCAACTTATAACATCCAAGTGAAAGATATAACACCAACATGTCAGAAAAAAATTAAAAAATTAAAAAACAGAATCACTGAGTTGGAAAAAGGATCACCCCCCATTTTGTTGAACCACCTTTTGCTTTAATTACAGCCTTTAGTCTGTTGGGATATGTCTCTACTAACTTTGCACATCTAGACTTTGCAATATTTGCCCACTCTTCTTTGCAGAACTGCTCAAGTTCAGTTAAATTTGATGTTGACCGTTTGTGGACTGCAGTCTTGAAGTCATTCCACAGATTTTCAGTGGGGTTTAAGTCTGGGCTCTGACTAGGCCATGCAAGGACTTTTTCTCCTTCAACCACTGTGTGGTCAGTTTTGCTGTGTGCTTTGGGTCATTGTCATGTTGGAAGGTAAACCTTCTCCCCATTGACAACTTTCTGGCAGAGGGCAGCAGATTTTCTTCAAGAATTTGATGGTATTTTGCCCCATCCATTTTCCTTCTATCCTGACAAGTGCTCCAGTCCCTGCTGCAGAGAAACATCTCCATAACAGGATATTACCACCTCCATGCTTTACTGTAGGAATGGTGTTATTTGGATGGTGAGCTGTATTGGATTTCTGCCAGACATATCGTTTGGAGTTGAGGCCAAATAATTCAATTTTAGTCTCATCTGACCTGAATCTTCAAGGTGCGTTTTGGCAAAGCTCAGTTATGACTGCATGTGGCCTTTCTTGAGGAGTGGCTTTTTTCTTGCAACCCTCCCATACAAGCCACGTTTGTGTAGAATTTGTGATATTGTTCTTGCATGCACACAATGACCACTCTTAAATCCATAAAGTCATAAATTCCTGCAACTGCTTCAGAGTTGCTGTAGGCCTCTTGGTAGCCTGTCTGACCAGTTTTCTCCTGGCTCTTTCATCCAGTTTGGAGTGTCCTGACCCAGGGAAGGTCTGTGTTGTACCAAATACCTTCCACCTCTTAATAATAGAGTTCACTGTGCTTCTAGGCATTGATAAAGCATTTGAAATTTTTTTGTATTAATCTCCTGACTTGTGCCTGTCCACAGCTTTATCCCGGAGATCTTTTGACAGTGCCTTGTGACCCATAGTTGATTGTTCAATTGTGCTTCAGTTGCACTACGAAGGACTGAAATGCTCCAGGAAAGCTCTTTTCATGCTGAGCTAATCAAAATGACCACAGCTGATCACAGTTGAACATCAAATGGCTTTGTGTGCCATTCAAAAGGTGATTAGCCACACCTCATTGAGTTTACAAGTCATTTTTAGGAGGAGGGGGTGATTCTTTTTCCAACTCAGTGATTCTGTTTTTTAATAAAAAAAACAACAAAACAATTCTGACACGTTGGTGTTATATCTTTCACTTGGATGTTACAAGTTGCACTGAGTAAATACAGCTGGATAAAACAAAAACTGTGTCTGTTTTCATTTCAGGCCGAAAAGCAACAAAATGTGATTATTTAAAGGGGGGGGAGGGGGGGTGATTCTTTACTATACCCACTGTATATACACAGCACTGTGCAAAAATTTTAGGCACATGCAAAGAAATGCTGTAGAGCAAAGACGCCTTCAAAATAATTAAATTAAATGTTTCTACACTTAAAAAGAAAAATACCGTAAAGAACAGTAAACAGTAGTAAATGAAACAAAGTCAATATTTGGTGTGACAAAAAAAATAAAAATGAAAATAAAAATAGTTATAAATAGTACAGTTTGTTCAAGTTCAAGTTCATTTTATTTGTATAGCACTGTTAACAATGGACATTGTCCCAAAGCAGCTTTACATAAATATATAAACTCAGGACATAGATTTTAAATTTATGAATTTATCCCCAATGAGCAAGCCAGAGGCGACGGTGGCAAGGAAAAACTCCCTGAGACGATATGAGGAAGAAACCTTGAGAGGAACCAGACTCAAAAGGGAACCCATCCTCATCTGGGTGACACCAGATAGTGCAATTATAAATAAATAAATCTCTTCTATAAATGTGCGAATACTACATGGTCAAATAACAGTTGTGAAACCATGAAAATTCATTACAGTTTTTACATGAAGACTGTTTGTTGAACTTCTCCACTGCTCACTGATGGAGACTTGAGTGCCAAACTGTTTGTGGCAATTGTAGTCGTAGCCATCATAGCATAACTGTTCATATGAATTGAGGTCCAAAGCCATCCTTATGGTTTTTAAGTGGTACCATCCTCAGTAATCTCAATGATCTTTAGGCTGCACCATGTGGGGCCATCCTCAGCAGCAGCATTTGCAAATTTGTGCAGTTTTATACGGAAATTAACTGGTTAATTTAACTAGTTTTATTGAGCATCTTGCACAACCAGTCACAGTTTTTGACTTTCGCACTTGCATATTATTTTTGCCACAAAACACAGCAGCCTTCTTTTTTTTTTTTTTTTTTTTTTTTTAAAGTGGTCTCTTACATAATATGTTGCTTTCTTTAATGACATACAAACACTTCTCTGTAACATTTAATTTTGTGATAGAAAACTAAAGTTTGGGAATCTAAAATGTTTTAAAATGTTTTTTGTACTGACTTGATAATGTAGAAGTCATAAAATAAAAAATCTATTACAAAGTTTGTAGTAAAAAAAATAGGGTACCTAAATCTTTTGCACAGTACTGATGTGCAGTACTGACTTCAGTCGCTGAAGATAATAGGGCTGATGACATGGTTTACAGGCACTGTTTTATAGTCACGCTAAGCGTAAAATGCCACGTCGCCTGAACATGGAAGACCTATAGATAGGCGTGACTTTACACATACTTCAGATACTGGTTGCACACGAGGGCGCTTCCCACAGCATGAAGCTCATGCAATGTTAAGTTCCCTTTGAAAGGGAACACTCTTTACACTTCCTAAGACACTAACAGTTAGGCTGCCAATTAAAAATCTTTTTCAATCAGACCTGTGGCAGAGAATGTCTAATCCCATGAGACCTATGCAATTCAGATAGATATATGTGAACAACTTAAAAATACTGAGGGAATCCTGCAGGTGCTGTCTACTCTCTGCTGGAGTCTGTATTGGGTGGAGTGTTACAGCATGATGCAGGCTCCATTTAGACCCAGGCAACAGCTATTTGTAAATGAGAAGTACACACACACTACGTCCATTTTCCCTCAATAAGCCACCACTGTTACTTTATCATTCCTTTCCTGGCCATTTATGCAACTGATTTGTGCCACACAGACCATTTTTCATGCTTTGGCTTTGCTCCTGAAGCACTGCTGTGAAGTATGGCTGCTCTTCTGAGATTTATAAATCTACTGAAGACAGCGGTATAAAGACAAACTAGCAGGAACATAATAATCGGCATACTACATATCAGAAAGTACTATTTAAACCCAATTAAATCGAATGAAACACTTGCCTTGTTGTGTGCTAGGTTTGTCATCACGTGTGTGGGATGGAAATCACATGCTCTCCTTCAGTACTAATTTGATATATTGTTTAACTCATTAGTGAAACACAGCACTGCACATGTAACAAGACATACTCATCCTATGCATTTCTGAAAAAATCATGCTGTTCTGAATATCAGCATTTTACACACGTGCTTTATTAGCTTGTATAGATTTTTTATTGTTGTTTTAAAGTATAACGTGGATCCCTAATTAAGCTCACATAGCTAGACTCTTTGAGAAAAGGTAAAATCTAGAACACTTAAGGGTTTATCATTTGTTCATATGGGGCAGCACTTAAAGCACTTTATAACATACAACAGAAAGTATATTGGAATGTTTTATTGTGTATTTGTGTATTTTAAGCATATGCATGCATAGTTTATATAATTTTAATAAAATTTTATATTTAGCTTAGTTACTGCTAAAAACTTGTTAGCTTTATATACTACAGTCCTGTTAGGGTTCCCCCCGCGCTGTTCGCTGAAGCGGGCGAGCAACGCACTTCCGCGTTCACAGACTCTTGTTTTGTTTACGTTGCCACGTGTTTCTTTGTTTTGGTTTGTGTCATGCCTCTGCCCCTGTATGTTCATTGGTTCTCTGTGTTATCTGTGATTATGTGTTTTAGGTGTTTTATGTTAAGTCTTGTTTAGTTCATGTATTTAAGCCTTTTGGTTCTTCGCCTCGGGGCGAAGTATTTGTACACTCACCTCGACACGACAAGGACCAAGCGGATTTATATGGACTGTCTATTCTGGTTTTTTTTATTCTTGCTAACGCTTCTCGGACTTTGGATTATAGCCTTGCCCATGTTTTCTAGTTTTGCCATTGTTACGAGTTTAGCCCATGTTATCTAGTTTTGCCATAGCCATGAATTTAGCCTATGTTATCTTGGCCCATGTTCTCTAGTTTTGCCACTGCTTTGAGTTTACCTCATGTTATCTAGTTTTGCCATTGCCACGAGCTTTGCCCATGTAATCTAGTTTTGCCCTTGCTTAAAACCTTGCCCTATGTTCCTGAGTGTTTTGGCTTCATGTGTTTGAGTTGTCCCATTACATTTGAACTGTTCCTAATAAACTGACTTTTCCCCTGCGCTTGCATACGGCTCCCATTCCCGTGATCTAACAAGTCCCAACTTCAGTTTTGAAAGTGTTGCTTACCTTGTACATTAGTAATTAATTACAAAAAAAAACAAAACACAGAATACACAGTATGCTAATGCTAGCAGCTACTGCTCACTTGAAACCAGCTTCCTGTAGTCATAACACGTACATGTGTATATATACAGTAGCCTCTACACAAAACACTCAAAATTCAATAAAACTTTGATGAAGAATAATACTCACAACACCGTGGATGAGAGAAGCAAAAGTCAGATTTATTGCCCGAAAATATCAGCCAACATGAGATCAATTCAAATGAGACGTCCCAGGAATGATCTAACTATCCTGAGTTGGTCCTTATTTATACTTTTTTCCCCTCCTTCATATCAAAATATTTTCCAATATGTTTGGTTTCCAATCTCCAAATTCAGTTCCCAATATGTTCAAAAACAGGTCAATAAATTTCCCATTAAAAACTACTTTTTCAAGCCATAAAGAAAAAAAATACACTCCCCTCCTTTTCCTTCTTCTTGCCCTGCCCCCTATAAAAGGTCTTTCTCGGCCTACTCCATTATATGGTGGTCCATAATATAATATAATAAATGTTTTCCTAGCTTCTCGTGAACATCGTCTGCGTTACCAGCTGTAGATGTTATGGCTATGACATGTTATCTTCTGGGAGTGGAGCTTCTCAGCCATGCACATCGATTCCAGGTGAGGTGCCTGTTGTTTTATATTATTCTCCTGCTTAATAAACTATACTGTGTCTTTCTAACTTGTCATCTGTGTTTTATTTATTTTTTAATGCAAATTAATTCCCATTACACACAGTGTAATGTATGTAAATGTATGTCAACTAATATTGGCACCCTTGGTAAATATGAGCAAAGAAGGCTGTGAAAATTGTCTTTATTGTTTAATCTTTTGATGTTTAAAAAAAAAAAAAAAAACTTTTTTAAATACAGGTGTGCAACAATTATTGGCACCCTTTTAGTCAATACTTTGTGCTACCTCCCTTTTCCAAGATAACAGCTCTGAGTCTTCTCCTGTAATGCCTGATGAGGTTGGAGAATACATGGCAAGGGATCTGAGACCATTCCTCCATACAGAATCTCTCCAGATCCTTCAAATTTTGAGGGCCACGCTGGAGGACTCTCCTCTTCAGTTCACCCCACAGGTTTTCTATGGGTTTCAAGTCAGGGGACTGGGATGGCCATGGTAGGACCTTGATTTTGTGGTCAGTAAACCATTTTTTGTGTTGATTTTGATGTATGTTTTTGATCATTGTCCTGCTGGAAGATCCAACCATGGCCCATTTTAAGCTTTCTGGCAGAGGCAGTCAGGTTTTCATTTACCATCTGTTGATATTTGATAGAGTCCATGATGCCATGTATCCTAACAAAATGTCCAGGTCCTCTGGCAGAAAAACAGCCCCAAAACATTACACTACCGTACTAACCCATACAAACACACATTTAACCGTGGCCATGAGGTACTTTTCCATATGGCTACCTCTCTGTGTGCGCCAGAACCACCTCTGGGGTTTATTGCCAAAAAGCTCTATTTTGGTTTCATCTGACCATAGACCCTGATCCCATTTGAAGTTCCAGTAGTGTCTGGCAAACTGAAGACACTTGAGTTTGTTTTTATGTAGGAGTAGAGGTTTTTTTCTTGAAACCCTTCCAAACAACTTGTGGTGACGTAGGTGACTTCAGATTGTAGTTTTCAGACTTTCTGACCCCAATACGCAAAACTTCTGCAATTCTCCAGCTACGATCCTTGGAGATTTTTTGGCCACTCGAACCATCCTCTTCATAGTGCGTTGAGACAATATAGACACACGTCCAATTCCAGGTTGATTCATAACATTTCCAGTTGACTGTAACTTCTTAATTATTGCCCTGATGGTGGAAATGGGTATTTTCAATGCTTGTGCTATTTTCTTATAGCCACTTCCAATTTTGTGAAGCTCAACAACATTTGTCGCACATCACAGCTATATTTCTTGGTCTAACCCATTGTTATGAATGACTAAGGGAATTTGACCTATGTGTTACCTCATATTTATACCCCTGGTATAAATATGATTTATCCTGAAACAGGAAGTCATGGCTGAACAATTTCCTGTTCCTAGTCACTGAGGTGTACTAAAAAAATGTAAAATATCAATGTGGATATACTTCAAATAAATTTTTATCATATGAATTCATAGGGGTTCCACTAATTGTTGCACACCTATATTTAACAAAGATTGTTTTATTTTGATAAACCTGTGCTGAGTTCACAATTGTTTTATATCCATGAGAGCAGAGTATCAAAAGGTTAAACAATAAAGACAATTTTCACAGCCTTCTTTGCTCAATATCCAATATTAGTGGAGGGCACTGTATGCCTGGCCATGCCCCCTTCTTTTCCTCCCACTCACTGTCAAATTATTAGAAGACAGGTTCCACTACAGTCAGCCAAGGACAAGAATCTGAAACTATCATGGCACAGGCTCACCCAAACTGGAGTTCAAGATTGGAAAAACACCAGGTGACCTCTCTTATCAGCAAGGCATTTCCACCCACAGAACTGTCACTCACTCAATTATTTTAATTTTATTTTTTTGCACCATTCCTTGTAAATTCTAGAGTCTATTATGTATGAAATTCCCAGCAGATCAGCAGTTTCTGAAATACTCAAACCAGCCAATCTGGTACCAACAACCATGCCATGATTAAAGTCACAGAGATCACATATTTTCTTCATTCTGATGTTTGATGTGAACATTAACTAAAGCTCTGCCATATGATTGGCTGATTATATAACTGCCTGAATGTGCAGGTGTATAGGTGTTCCTAATAGAGTGGACAGTAGGTATATATGGATTCATAGTCAGATACTAGTTTAGTATAATAATTAATGTAACAGATCAAATGTCTGCTATTACAATTATAAATACCGTAAGATAGGAATATTTAATTCTGAGAGTGTGGAATACTTGAATTAATGAACTCTGATGCTGTCTGAGTGTGTACAGTACATGGTGAGCTGTTGCCTGTGGAAGGAAATAGAAATCAGAGAGGATGAGCAGGTATCGAGTGAGTGTCTATACCTGTGCAATGTTGACAGCAGTCTACTTATATGTCTGTCTTTTCTCAATAAGCTGACGATTTCCAGGGGTGATGGATGTGACATGAAGCTGAGCTAAGAGCAGCAAATGGAGAATGACTCTGAGTTGCTATGGGATGCATTTACTGCCCTGAAAAGCAGATTTTGAGTTAAAACAAAAATATGTGGTTCTTAATTTATTTTAATCCCATCTTTAGCCAATACCGATGTGTTCTACATTGTTATTCGCCTGAAAATTGATCTTCAAAATTTCTTACACTTTTAATCCAGCTATCCAGCTGTTGGCAAGTGCTGCCATTTTCTCTGTTTTGAAAAAACAGAGAAAAAAACAACACTTGCCACCAGTTGGATATGATACATAAAATCAAGATAAAATGATATTTGAGTAAAATGGAATTGTTTTCTTCAATGGAAAATCTCTTCTTCAAATACAATTAAAAAGCCTGATAAAATTTACTCTTAACATATTAATATATCATTACAGGATTAAAACTTGCTCATATAAAAGCAATAATTTCATGTGGGCAATAAATACGTAGATACATTTTTAAAAGGTTCAATGCTATTAGCCACCATAAAAATAGGCAAAGAACACTGGAGCAATTATGCTAAAAGGAAGATAACTTGGAACATAGCTGTACTATTCAAGTATTGGAAATAAAACAGGTAAATAAAACAAATGATTGACAAAATAATTGATGATGACCCATATCCAGTGTTTAAAAAAATGCACACAAAAGGTTTTGTCAGTTTGAAAAATATGTCTTAAAATCACGTTAAAACACAACCGAACACATTTGTATGTAAGCTACACAGAATACTGTGCATTTCTGTTAATGGAAGAAATGTTATTTTTCTGTCCTACATGTTTTGCCATATTGTGGATAATTTATAAACTTAGTATAACCCAAAATATAGTGGATAGTCGTCATACTCAGCAGGAGTCATACGATCCAGTGAGTCTGCTGTTACACAATACTGCTATTACACAGTATTGCCTGGACAGAGTTTATGGGAAAGTGCTCACAATGACATCAACCTCATTTTTGTTCACATGCTACAAAATTTCAGTCTAAATTTTGGCCTATCTAACAGGTGTTACATACAGTATTTCCACTGTTTAAAAACAAATCCATTATGCAAATGTAACTCTGGGTTATAGACTCCCATAGTGAAGCTACAGGAGTTTTTACACACTGTTTCAGATCTCCTTTGTAAATGTGAAAATGCCTGCAATTATTTCTGTTTCATATTTTTGTATACAAATGATTAAATGGAAAAGGAATATAAAAAGAGAATGTACCTCTATTTTACAATTAATATAAAAAACATACAAAGTGTACATTTATGCTACAGTGTACATTTATGCTACAGCAATGCAAAAAACAACAATAAAACAACCTGTGACAGAAACCTCTCTATGACATAAACCGCAGTGCATAATATCTGGCAAAGTTATAAAAGATATGTACAACAACGGCAAAAACCTAACACTGAAGGTCTTGTTGCTGAAAGTAAAATTTATCTTCTTCAATTTGTCCCAAGGACATGCCACCTTTTGCAATCATATGTAACTTCATATTAGATGTTTAAATTAGCATGAAATATTATACTGAATAATATACTGTAACATAAATTAATCCATGTAGTGTATAAATCATAATCATATCACAATTATGATCAGAATCATAAATCCATTAACCTCCCTGGTGCATTCTGTAACTGCTGTATTCTCACCTGATTCTTAAGTGACTCTAATACACATTTCCATATATTGGTCTTGCCTGCATCCACCCACACTGTATATCTAGTACATACGGACAACATTAGTTATGCTGCTCGGTATCCTAAAAAAATGACTAAAGGTTGTGACTCATAATCTTAGTGACAAGGAAGAAAGAAAAAAAACAAAGAAAACACCCCCTCAACTCATAATTTCTTCTCAGGAACTTGTGATGTCAACCTTGAGTTCAGCAAGTGACATCAAATCAACATGGCTGCATACACACACACACACACACACACACACACACACACACACATATATATATATATATATATATATATATATATATATATATATATATATATATATATATATATATATGTATATATATATATGTATGTATGTATGTATGTATATATATATATATATATATATGCAGTATCTCACAAAAGTGAGTACACCCCTCACATTTTTTCATGGGACAACACTGAAGAAATGACACTTTGCTACAATGTAAAGTAGTGAGTGTACAGCTTGTATAACAGTGTAAATTTGCTGTCCCCTCAAAATAACTCAACACAGCCATTAATGTCTAAACCGCTGGCAACAAAAGTGAGTACACCTCTAAGTGAAAATGTCCAAATTGGGCCCAAAGTGTCAATATTTTGTGTGGCCACCATAATTTTCCAGCACTGCCTTAACCCTGTTGGGCATGGAGTTCACCAGAGCTTCACAGGCTGCCACTGGAGTCCTCTTCCACTCCTCCATGATGGCATCACAGATGGTGGATGTTAGAGACCTTGCGCTCCTCCATCTTCCATTTGAGGATGCCCCACAGATGCTCAGTAGGGTTTAGGTCTGGAGACATGCTTGGCCAGTCCGTCACCTTTACCCTCAGCTTCTTTAGCAAGGCAGTGGTCGTCTTGGAGGTGTGTTTGGGGTCGTTATCATGTTGGAATACTGCCCTGCGGCCCAGTTTCCGAAGGGAGGGGATCATGTGCTGCTTCAGTATGTCACAGTACATGTTAGCATTCATGGTACCCTCAATGAACTGTAGCTCCCCAGTGCCGGCAGCACTCATGCAGCCCCAGACCATGACACTCCCACCACCATGCTTGACTGTAGGCAAGACACACTTGTCTTTGTACTCCTCACCTGGTTGCCGCCACACACGCTTGACACCATCTGAACCAAATAAGTTTATCTTGGTCTCATCAGACCACAGGACATGGTTCCAGTAATCCATGTCCTTAGTCTGCTTGTCTTCAGCAAACTGTTTGCGGACTTTCTTGTGCATCATCTTTAGAAGAGGCTTCCCAATTTGATGCAGTGTGCGGTGTATGGTCTGAGCACTTACAGGCTGACCCCCCACCCCTTCAACCTCTGCAGCAATGCTGGCAGCACTCATACGTCTATTCTGCAAAGCCAACCTCTGGATATGATGCTGAGCACGTGCACTCAACTTCTTTGGTCGACCATGGCGAGGCCTGTTCTAAGTGGAACCTGTCCTGTTAAACCGCTGTATGGTCTTGGCCACCATGCTGCAGCTCGGTTTCAGGGTGTTGGCAATCTTCTTATAGCCTAGGCCATCTTTATGTAGAACAACAATTTTTTTTTTGCAGATCCTCAGAGAGTTCTTTGCCATGAGGTGCCATGTTGAACTTCCAGTGACCAGTATGAGAGAGTGGGAGCACAATAACACCAAACTTAACACACCTGCTCCCCATTCACACCTGAGACCTTGTAACACTAATGAGTCACATGACACTGGGGAGGGAGAATGGCTAATTGGGCCCAATTTGGACATTTTCACTTAGGTGTGTACTCACTTTTGTTGCCAGCGGATTAGACATTAATGGCTGTGTTCAGTTATTTTGAGGGGACAGCAAATTTACACTGTTATACAAGCTGTGCACTCACTACTTTACATTGTAGCAAAGTGTCATTTCTTCAGTGTTGTCCCATGAAAAGATATAATAAAATATTTACAAAAATGTGAGGGGTGTACTCACTTTTGTGAGATACTGTATATACATATATATATATATATATATATATATATGGGTGGTATGACCAAAAATTTATTTCATGGAATGAGTAATTTTATTTCATGGTAACGATATTCATCACATAAAAAAATAGTCATTCTTGTAAATCAACTGTAAATCAATTGTATGCTTTGACATGCTTCATTTTAAGATGATAAAACAGGTTACTTGTGCTACTTCTGCTAGATTCTAAATCTGCTCTTTGTCAGATTTTGTAAACCCGAACCACGTCCATACCACCGATGTCGCGCCTCTTTTCATAACAAGTTCCTCCTCCTGCTCAGGATTGGTTTGTGGGACTTCTTCACCAGCGTGCTTATCTTTCTCCATGTTTTTCCTCTCACAGCTACTCTTATGTACAGCTTCTCGATCGTTCTCACGTGCAGGAGCGTTACGCACAAAGTTAACCACGCCCACTTATTTACATTTCGCGGTATACATGGAATAGAAAAAATCTGTAACGGTAGACATTTTATTCCACGGTAACGGTATATACCGCCATACCGCCCAGCACCCCCCGTAATTTTATTCCGTGGTAACGGTATATACCGCCATACCGCCTCCCCCAACTACCCCCCCCCCCCCCATCTCCGTGGCAAGTCAAATACAGCATGCATCCCATTATACCTTTGCATAAGAGCTGCACAACTTATAACACACACACTCGCACACACACACACACAGTGGGGCTGTTAATGGTACTCAGTCAGCAGTGCTCTCACACTGTGCCACTCCAGAGGAAATACCTGTGTCTTTCTGTGTTGCCATGGCAGCAGCAGTGCTGATCAGCAGTGAGAAGGGGGTT
Source organism: Cranoglanis bouderius (assembly GCA_023630585.1). Taxonomy (NCBI): domain Eukaryota; kingdom Metazoa; phylum Chordata; class Actinopteri; order Siluriformes; family Cranoglanididae; genus Cranoglanis; species Cranoglanis bouderius. Next base: position 16,605,612 of record CM042561.1, read on the forward strand.
TTGGGCCTGAGCTGCTCTTAACCACTACAAACTAGAGAAAACCAAATGTTTGCTCTTCCAATAGTGGTCTTCTGAGCTGTGTTGGGCCACTGTATTGCTGATACTCTCCTCATATGAATCTTTATCTCAGGGCGTGCTAATACACAATCTCTCACATACACTACCATGAGAACTAGCTGACTGCTGCTGCTGTGGCAATGCAACCTTCTGATATAGTGATAAGAATGCTAGTGTGGGGAAGTATGGCTACCAAGCCTTTCAACAGAGGCCTTAAAGATTTATGTCTGTCATTAGACAAAAGACCTGATAATGGGCCTCATTTATCAATCTTTCAGTAAAGTATGGGTGTAAACTCACTGCTTTAATCTGTATCTGCTTATTGCTCAAAATATAAGTATGATTTCATATTCGAGTTTAAGATGGAAGTAGGTCAAACTGTTTTGTTTTTTTTGTATTTTTAATGTTAGCACTACCATTATGCCATGGACACTGGAAAAGAGTGAAAAAACATGGCTGTTAGAAAAAGAATTAATTTTTCATTTACAAATTACAGTCCCCTCAGAAACTATTGGAAGAGCAAGGCCAATTTATTTGTTTGTGCTATATACCAATGACATTTGGGTTTGAGATCAAAAGATGGATTTGAGATGAGAGTTTAGGATTTCATTTTTTATTTCCTGTTATTTACATCTATATGTGTTAAACAATATAAAACATGGAACATTTTGTATTAGATCACCCAATTTTTAGGTGAGCAAAATTATAAGAACAGATACGCCTTGAAGTAAAGTAAATAACACTAATGTAGTAAATAATGTACACTAATATAGTAAAGTAAATAAAACTGCCCCTGATAAAGTCCTTTTTTGAATTGGCAGTGTGTTTTGGATCTTTGTCTTGCAGCATGATAAAGTTTATCCCGATTAATTTGGATGCATTTATCTGTAAATTGGCAGACAAAATGTTCCTGTAAGCTTCTGAATTCATTCTGCAGCTACCATCATCAATAAATATTAGTGAGCCTGTTTCAGAAGCAGCCATGCAAGCCCAAGAAATGACACTACCTCCACCATTTTTCAAAGATGAGCTTCTATCTTTTGGATCATGAGCATGAGTTTCTTTCTCCACACTTTGGCCTTTCCATTACTTTGGTAGAGGTTAAAATAGGTTAATAATAGATGAATTGTTATACCTTCACCGCTGCCCTGTGAAGGTTTTTGGTGCCACTAACTGTTGTCTTTGGGTTTTTCTTCACAGCTCTCACAATGTTTCTGTCATCAACTGCTGTTGTTTTTCTTGGCCGACCTGTTCCATGTCTGGTTGTTAGAACACCACTAACCACTGCAGATTCTGCAATGCGTATGTAAACGTAACTCAACTGTATATTGTTTTACTGTGCTTATTTTATGAAAGAACTATAAACATGTACAGTGCCTTGTAAAAGTATTCACGCCCTGATGTGCAGGACTAATCAACAGTTACCGGAAACGTTTATTTGCAGTTATTGCTGCACAAGGGCGTCACACCAGATACTGAAAGCAAAGGTTCACATACTTTTGCCACTCACAGATATGTAATATCGGATCATTTTCCTCAATAAATAAATTACCAAATATAATATTTTGGTCTCATTTGTTTAATTGGGTTCTCTTTATTTACTTTTAGGACTCTGATGATGTTTTAGGTCATGTTTATGCAGAAATATAGAAAATTGTAAAAGGTTCACAAACTTTCCAGCACCACTGTATGTATTCACCCTTGAAACCCTTAATTAAGATCTGGTCCAACCAATTAACTTCAGAAGTCACATACATATTGATTAAGGTCCACCTGTGTGCAATCAAAATGTCTCATGATCTGTCACATGAAGTCAGTATAAATACACCTGTTCTGAAAAACCCCTGAGTCTGCAACACCACTAAGCAAGCAAAACGAAGACCAAGGAGCAACAAAGTTTGAGCATCCCCAAACTTTGAAAATCCCACGGAGCAACATTAAATCCATTATAACAAAATGGAAAGAATATGGCACCACTACAAACCTGACAAGAGAAGGACACCACTCAAAACTCACAGCCCATGCAAGGAGGGCATTAATCAGAGATTCAACAAAGACATCAAAGATAACACTGAAAGAGCTGTAAAGATCCACAGATATGAGAGTATCTTTCCACAGACCCCTTTAAGTTGGACACTCCACAGAGTGGGGCTTTATGGAAGAGTGGCCAGAAAAAAAGCCATTGCTTAAAGAAAAAAATAGGAAAACATGTTCACCAAACAGCATGTGGCAGAGTCTCCAAACACATGGAAGAAGGTTCTCTGGTCACATGAGACTAAATATAACTTTGGCACAAACCCAATCACCCAAATAACAACATTCTCACAGTGAAGCATGGTGGTGGTGTCAGCGTGCTGTGGGGATGCGTTTCATCGGCAGGGACTAGAAAACTAGTCAGGATTGAAGGACAGATTGATGACACTAAATATTGGTTAATTCTTGAGGAAAACCTGTTTCAGGGCAATAGTTGAATACGTACAGTTGCAATCAAAATTATTGAACCCCCATTGCAAATCAGGTTTATTGTCAAAATTTACAGACTTTCAGCTGTTTGCAATGAACAAATCAAACAAAAGCAATTGAAATAGTTTAACACAACAAATGCTTCAAGTGGTTTCCCCAAATTCAACTGAAAATGCAATGAAAATGACCTCCAGTTTCAAAATTATTCAACCACTTCAGGGCAAGCATCTTTAGTACTTAGTAGAGCACCCTTTTGCTGTTATGAGCTGCTGCAAACAAGATGCATAACCAGACACCAGCTTCTGGCAGCGTCCTGAGGAATCTTAGCCCATTCCTCATGAGCAATGGCCTCCAGTTCAGTAATATTCTTGGGCTTGAGTGCTGCAACCGCCTTCTTCAAATCCCACCAGAGATTTTCTATGGGGTTCAAGTCAGGTGACTGTGATGGTCCTGTGGAATTTTCCAGGACTTCTTCTGCAGCCTTGGTGGAATTTGAGGTATGCTTGGAATCATTGTGCTGTTGGAAGGTCCAATGATGCCCAAGCTTCAGCTTCCTCACAGACGGCATGACATTTTCTCCTAGGATTTCCTGATACTTTAATGAATCCATCTTGCCTTCCACATGCTGCAGGTTTCCAGTGCCAGAGGATGCAAAGCAGCCCCAGAGCATTACCGACCCACCACCATGCTTGACTGTGGACAGAGTGTTCTTTCTTCATTCTTCTTTCTCCAGACATACTGCTGATCCATCATGCTGAAAGGTTCCAGTTTTGTTTCATCACTCCACAGAACAGAATCCCAAAAGTTCAGTGGCTTATTTATACGATTTTGATCCGACTTTTCTTGTGCTTTTGGGTCAGTAGTGGTGTACGTCTGGAGTTCTGGCATGGAAACTTTCTGCGTTTAGTATGCACCATACTGTGCTCACTGAAACCTCAGTGCCTGTTGCCACCAATTCTTGCTGCAGGTCTTTTGCAGTCACTTGAGGGTTTTTCACAAACTGCTTTCTCAGAAAACTGGTTGCAGCCATTGATAGGTTCCTTTTTCTGCCTCGTCCAGGTATTTAATTTATTTTCTGCCCCTAGCCAGTTCAGGTAAATCATGTGTTCCAGCTCAAGCACACCTGATGCAATTAATGAAGCCCTTGATTAGTTGCATCAAGTGTGATTGAGACAACACCTGTTTTGCATATTTGTGCTGTTGTGAGGGATTCTATTCAGGGGTTGAATAATTTTGAGACTGGAGAAGTCATTATAAGTTGCATTTTCAGTCGAATAAGTTGCATTTTCAGTCGAATCTGGGGAAACCATTTGAAGCATTCAATGTGTTGAACTATTTCAATTGCTTTTGTTTGATTTGTTCATTGCAAACAGCTGAAAGTCTGTAAAATTTGACAATAAACCTGATTTGCAATGTGGGTTGAATAATTTTGATTGCAACTGTGTATATATAATTTCATAAATCAGTATATCCTTCATAATAATCACTTGAATATGTTGATAAATGCAATCACCTTTAAATTACCAAGTGCAGGCTCAGAACAGCTGATCTACATTTAGTGACACCCAAAAAGTGTCAGAAAAGGCAAAGCTGACAGAAAGCCGAACATGGCAAAATGATGATTAAATGATGAAAGAGCATCTCCTAAGTCTGCTGTGCATTAAACTGTCCAGTAATGCAGCTCAGCCATTGTAGCACATTGACTAACATAGACACACATAAACTAGTAAGTAATTATTTTTGTCCTAATTGAATGGTTTGTATTAAATTATGGATTTTTTTTGGATTGTATACTTTCAAGTCAATAATATAAAATGAATGAGTTTCACAAAATGGTAAACTAAATGTGCATACAACTGAAAAAATTAGCTATTTAAACTTCTTCATGTAATCTGAAAAGGAAATTGCAGTCATGCCAATTATGCAATCTGAATCTGATCTGATCAATAGAGTCTCACAAGCTCACACTCAGTTCTTCCAATCAATTACTTCTGTCTGTCCCCCATTGTCGATGTAAATCCAAGAGTGATCGGGCTTTTTCTCTGGCTAGACCAAAAGTTCGGAATGGTTTCACTTTTCATGTGAGGTCTGATCATCATTAGCTATTTTTTTTAAAAATCTTCCCTTAAATCAAATTTTTATTCTTTATCCTTTGAAAATGTCTAGATGTTGATGTTATTGTTTTATCTTTTTCTACTGTGCAGCAAGTTGGATCAAGCTCTGTTGTATTTAAATGTACTTTATGAATAAATGATTGATTGATTGATTGGTTGACATTACTGTTTCACATTTACACAGATTCGGGAGCTTTCAAAGGATATGCCAGACTTGATTTTAATGATTACTTCATTTCTTGTTTAAATGCTCCTGTGAATGATTTACGATGTGGATTTACTCCTGTGAATGATTTGTTTCCAGCTTTATAAATGAAGCCCAACATTATATAAATAGCTACATGTTTACAATACTTACTTACATTGAGCTGCCAGTTTATTACACACACTGTACCTTGTAGCTGCACTCACTGGGCATTTTATCAGTTAGTAATTGTATACGTACAAACAGCATCCTCATAGTAAATGCACTGGTGAACAATGTGTGTAGCCACATGCACTTTTTTACTCTTATCCAAGTATATTTTCAGAGAAAAAATGTACATTTACCTTGTTACATTCTTCCCATCGATTTTTTTCTTTCTTTTCAGAATGCCTGCACTACATATAGTACATACACAACTCCGTTCTGTACCCTAAAACATAAGTAGTTAATAGGTTGCATTTTGAGATTCACCCTATGTCTAATTTTTCATTATTTATTGATTTAACTGTGCACTTTCCATAAAAGTAATTTTATTTGCTTTACAGACATAAACAGTGACACGTTTGTGGTCTATTGTTCTAAATCTAAATAACAACAACAACAACAACAACAATAATAATAATAATAATAATAATAATAATAATAATAATAATAATAATAATAATTTTCAGCATCCACATCCAGTCAGACAAATTACAATTGTAACATCTGTCATGTTACATTAGTTACAGAGCTTATTTACTCTGCTTTTTAGACAGTTGTAATATTATATTATTCAAATAAATTCAAACAGCAATTTGCTCTGAGAAGTTCTTCTTAAATTCAAGGGTAATAGAATCAGGATTGGATTAAGCACTTTTGTCTCCCTTGCCTATGGAACATTTTGTGTAGATTATACTGTGTGTATATAAATATATATATATATATATATATATATATATATATATTTGTTAGTTTCAGAAATGTGGAAAAGTAAGTAAAGTAAGAAAAGTCATCACTGATATTACTGGAATGCAAGATTCATTTAGAATTTCTTGCTAATAATATCAAATGTTAGAAGAAACATATAGCCTACTACTAAATGAATTTGATATTTGATAACACCCTCTCCCACTGTGCTCCCACCCATCCATCTTATGAGATGACATGAATATGGGTGATGTAATTGGTCAAGCAGTTAGCATGTGTATTCTCCAAGCCCTTTTCTCTACCATTTAATGACTTATTTTAACCCATTGATATCAGGCCCTAGGCTAGAGCCTATATAGCCTATATTGTTTAGAACTATGATTAGAATAATAATAAGGGCAAAATTCTGAATAGTTCCTGAATTATAAGTTGACTAAGTAAGAAAGGGTGACAAAATACATAATTCATGCCTTAATTACTTTCACTGCTGAGCTGTAAAATTGTTGTGCAGGCTGTTAAGTCTGTACTGTAAGTGTCAACAGTGATTTATTGTTCCAGTGGCAGTGCTTAGGAGTGTAAATAGTTTGTGGTTAGATGTTGCCAGATAAAATAAAATACATGCACACAAACAAGTAGATACTTTATATTAAAAGCTGATCAATGTCAGCACTGCCTGACGGTTTTTGCAGGTGTTTTGGTTTTGATGGACCACAGTGGGTATATATGGAAAAATTCCCAGATAGAGCGATCATGGGTGTAACAGCAATATGATGGGAGGGAGACATGCTTTAAAAGAGAAAAGGCTGGCAGAGTGCGTTGCAAAAGAGAACACCTAATGGATATATCGACTACTTATGTTTTAGGAAACAGTCGGATAAGGGCAGGTCTAGGTATGATAATCAGTGGAAGCAGAAGATTACATCATGCTGGTCAGAGGAAGATCTAAAAGAAAGCAAAGATTAGAAAAATAAATAAAAAGTAGTCAAATGTGCAAACTGACAGTGTCTATACTACAAAGGCAGGATTGTAACAGCAAAAAGCTGAGTTTGAGTCTGAGATTCTGGTAAAGGAAGACATAATATGTGTGGGGCAGTAAGGGAAAATGGGGAGCCTGGCATGCATTGGGCCTGATGGGGAGGCGGCTATGACTGACAGGCCTGACATTTGAGCATCTCTGACAGTAAACAGTGCTTTTGGAGGGAATAAATAGCATCTGGCAAGGACAGATGCCAGACCAAGTGTTACCATTGCACTAGCCCTCACCTCACAGCCTATGAGACTTCATACTCCCCATCTCTAATCCAGGAGTTCAGTACTTTTGCTAAACAGTGGTGATATGTTGATGTTGTCACAACAGTGTGTCTGGCCTGTGTCGGACCACAACACATGCATTGCTGACACACTGTACCAAAAAAAAAGTCATAATCACTACATAACTGTTGGTTTCACTTGTGGCAAATAGGTCACAACAGGAAAAAAAACCAACAACAACTGTAATTAAAGTCTTCTTCAACCCCTCCCGACTGCTGACATTTCAGTTCCAACAGCAAGAAGACACAATCAATACTTATTGCAGCTCAGAGATTCCTCCAAGGGGAGAGGCATATATTGGCCACTTTTCCTTTGTGCAAAGATGCACTGATCTGAATGTCAAAATCCTTGAAGCTGAAATAGTGTGAGGCATGTGAGAAAGAAATAGGCGAAATCAAAATTGCAATGATCAATTTTGTCATTCACATTATATATTGACCAATTATAACTCTTGTAATTAGTCTGACACAAGCAAAAACAGAAATCAATATTGCATTGATTAAATGACTAACTCAGGGTACAGACAGCCAACTGCTAAATAATATCACTAAGCAAGCTTAATATTAACCACAGGCACTTAAATGATCCTCAGTTTATGAGGCACTTTAGAAATCATAATAAACCACCTTAGATACCACCACTCCATGTGGCAACACTGACAAAGAACTGAGGTTCTTCAGAGATAGTATTTTAAGGCCCTACTAGTAAAGTCTAATGAGTTTTGTTCCTGGCATTCCTCTTTCATAGCCCTGCTGCTACTGCCACAACTCCTTCTGCTCTACTAGAGCCACTCACTTCATGTTGCTAATTTTACCCATGCTAATTAGACTTTTAATTGGTGACCTTTAAGGGCCAGGAAACACTCCCATGCTCTGTCCTGTATCCTACACAACACTTCTGTTTATCTCTGAAATTCAAAGCATGGCCCTGGTAAACTCATTGTAGGCTGCGTCTCCAAGACTAGCAGTACTATGGAGAAAATAAGCCGTATATCTTACCCACTGGAAGTTAAAACAATTCTCTCCATTTTTTGTTTGCCTTTTCTGGTGCTGTGATTCTGCTGGATAAGCTGCTAAATAATATATTTTTTTTTAAAATTCTTGTAGGTGCAAGTCAAAAGTACTTCTGCATCAGAGTAATTCTTCTTTTTTTTTTGGCCATTTTGTGCTTTCCACTGTGTGAACCTGGCCTTTTATCGAGTTTTGTGAGGTCACCAAACACGAATCAGCTGTGATATGCACATGGCCAGTAATTTATGGGTGTTTGCCATTTATTAACATACAGTATACAAAGAAAATCAGTGTTTACAAACTTTTGTTAATCCAGCATAAATTCTTAGTTTGGTTTGGCTTACGGAAATATTTACACAGAATTGTACTCAAACATTTATGAATAAGGGCCGAATATCAACAAAGCGTCATATGGATTTAGATGCATTCTCTTAGTCCATACACACTTACACACTATACACACTATCAATCAAATGCACACAGATTAGCCTAGTAAGTAACTACCAGAAAGCTCATACCTGGGTGAGATGTCACAGCCTTGCTGCATGAAAGCACCTAGTGAGAACCAGAGGCTGTTGAAGATGCCAAATTCATTTGTCTGCTCCTGGTTCTGATGGGACTGATTCTGTGCATTCTGGAATCCAGCCTGGTTGGTATTGGCCTCTCCGCTTTCCTCACAGTCCTCAGCATGCCACTCATATGGGCTGAAGCGGCTGACCAGAAAGAGCACCACACTCACGCCAATGTAGGCAAACACAATACACATCCAAATCTCATAGGCCAGTGGGTCCAGAAAAGAGAAGACTCCTGGTTTGGACTTGGTGGGCTTCTTGATCATAATTGAAATGCCCAGGCTCATGAAGGGCTTGGAGAAGTCAATGACTTCCTCTCTCACCAACGTTATGGTCAGTGGTGCCACTGCAACATCGGCTTTCTGAGGTAATAAGACAAGAAAGTTCAGGAGCCTTATATAAGACGATTCTGAATTGCAATAAAAATACAGTTGGGAATACTGTGAGAAAATCATATTCAGGAGTACATAGGGTTTTTTTTCCTAGAAATAATGCAATAAGCCATGAGAGAGTGTCATTACAGTGATTTTATCATGGATAAGGGTGTTAAGCATGACGTAAAGTGGCTTATTGCGTTTAAATGGTGATAAAAACAATATGATAAAAACAAATGTTCAATAATTAATTACACTGATTATTAGAATATTTACAACAAACAATTCTACTAACATGCAATGTAGTCTGTTAATATTTAGCTTTGGTTGCTAAGCAATATAACAGAAAATGTTTAGGCATTCTATGAACACAACAATGGCTGTCATGTAATAGTCTTTATTGCTCTGTTGCATTAATACAGAATTCAATTATTGTGATGTGGTCAAGATTTTACAAAGGATTCAAATGTGGCTTAGCCAATTAGATTTTAGAAATGAAATTATCTGTTTTCTAATCTTTAAAAAATATATATTTATATTTATAAAATTTATAAATAATAATAATTATATCAATTCAGCTGCAAATGCTTGAACAGAGCCTTTCAATCTCTGATACCTAGCTTAAAAATAGACCTTTCTGACAAAAACAATGACAGATGTCAAATGCAAAATGGAGCTTTAATGAAAAAAATTATTTTATGGATTTATTCTAAATCCATTTCTTATGAGCCTCAAATTTTATAAAGCCACACACTGGTGCAGAAAATACAATCAAAGCAAATGTAGGCTGTAAGGTTATTTTTCTGATAACATAAAGACCTTCTCTAACCTCTCCTCCAGCTCACTTCTTCAAAACACTTCTAAAGGGAGTTCATTCAACTGAGTCAATGCTTTTGAAGAAATAAATAAAGAACACCATAAAATGATCCTGGCCATTACAGATGTGTAGTAGTCTTCTAAACACATTAATAATTATGTTGCTGAATATGAATTATTTAATGACAGTGATGAATAATGAGAAATAAAGTGATATGTTTTTTTTTAACAAAAAAGTGGACTTAAATGGGCAAAAAAAACCAAACAACTGATTACTTACTCCGTAAACCAGTTCCCCAACCATCCCATTCCACATCTTTGTCTCTGGATCCCTGGCTCCATACTTCCCATCAGCAACAATCTTGAGTTTGTATTGGTATCCCACATGCTTGGCTATTTCTGCTGCCAGCTCAACGCAGTAGCCTTCATACTTATCATTTCCTAGAAGCTTTTCATGATTCTTCTTTAACATCACATATGGAGATTCCTGCAATAGATAAAAACGGGTACCATTCTGCCATCATGTTATAACAGCTTGAATCAGTGTTGCTGCCTATATGCTTAACAAAGTAATATGATTAACAAAGCAGAGCTGAGCCCATGTTACTGAACACAGTGACTTATCTTCAGCTGGTCCAGCTTAATCTGGTTTTGTCTTATGTCTTACAAAAAGGCAAACAAAGAACTGGGCTGAAATGAGTGTGATTCTGCTCGGGGACAGCCTGTAATATATGTTATGTGTGATGTGTTATATACTATATGGCTAAAAGTATGTGGACACCTGACCATCACACCCATATGTGGGCCTTCCCCAAACTGTTGCCACAAAGTTGGAATGTCTTTGTATACTGTAGCATTAACACTTCCTTCACTGGAACTAAGAGGCCCAAACATGTTCCATACACGTTCCATAAAAACATGTTCTATAAAAACATGGTTTGCCGAGGTTGGTGTGGAAGAACACAGAGCCCTGACTTCAACTCCACGGAACACCTTTGGATAAATTGAAACAATAACTGCATGTCATGCCTTTTCGCCCAACATCAGTGCCTGACCTCACTAATGCTCTTGTGGCTGAATGTACAAATCCCCACAGCCACATTCCAAAATCTAGTGGAAAGCCTTCCCAGAAGAGTGGAGTGTTTTAATGCAGCAAAGGGAACCAACTCCATATTAATGGCCATGGTTTTGGAAAGGGATGTTCAACAAGCACATACATTGAGGGAAAAAGTATTTGATCCCCTATCAATCAGCAAGATTTCTGGCTCCCAGGTGTCTTTTACACAGGTAACGAGCTGAGATTAAGAGCACTCTCTTAAAGGGAGTGCTCCTAATCTCAGCTTATTACCTGTATAAAAGACACCTGTCCACAGAAGCAATCAGTCAATCAGATTCCAAACTCTCCACCATGGCCAAGACCAAAGAGCTGTCCAAGGATGTCAGGGACAAGATTGTAGACCTACACAAGGCTGGAATGGGCTACAAGACCATTGCCAAGCAGCTTGGTGAGAAGGTGACAACAGTTGGTGGCAATAGTTGGATTATTCGCAAATTGAAGAAACACAAAATAAGTGTCAGGCTCCCTCGGTCTGGGGCTCCATGCAAGATCTCACCTCGTGGAGTTTCAATGTTCATGAGAATGGTGAGGAATCAGCCCAGAACTACACCGGAGTATCTTGTTAATGATCTCAAGGCAGCTGGGACCATAGTCACCAAGAAAACAATTGGTAACACACTATGCCGTGAAGGACTGAAATCCTGCAGCGCCCGCAAGGTCCCCCTGCTCAAGAAAGCACATGTACAGGCCCGTCTGAAGTTTGCCTGAATGATTCAGAGGAGAACTGGGTGAAAGTGTTGTGGTCAGATGAGACCAAAATCGAGCTCTTTGGCATCAACTCAACTCGCCATGTTTGGAGGAGGAGGAATGCTCCCTATTACCCCAAGAACACCATCCCCATCGTCAAACATGGAGGTGGGAACATTATGCTTTGGGGGTGTTTTTCTGCTAAGGGGACCGGACAACTGCACCGCATCAAAGGGATGATGGGCGGGGCCATGTACCGTCAAATCTTGGGTGAGAACCTCCTTCCCTCAGCCACGGCATTGAAAATGGGTCGTGGATGGGTATTCCAGCATGACAATGACCCAAAACACACAGCCAAGGCAACAAAGGAGTGGCTCAAGAAGTAGCACATTAAGGTCCTGGAGTGGCCTAGCCAGTCTCCAGACCTTAATCCCATAGAAAATCTGTGGAGGGAGCTGAAGGTTCGAGTTGCCAAACGTCAGCCTCGAGACCTTAATGATTTGGAGAGGATCTGCAAAGAGGAGTGGGACAAAATCCCTCCTGAGATGTGTGCAAACCTGGTGGCCAAATACAAGAAACGTCTGACCTCTGTGATTGCCAACAGGGGTTTTGCCACCAAGTACTAAGTCGAGGGGTCAAATACTTATTTCACTCATTAAAATGCAAATCAATTTATAACTTTTTTGAAATGCATTTTTCTGGATTTTTTTGTCGTTATTCTGTCTCTCACTGTTAAAATACACCTACCATTAAAATTATAGTCTGATCATTTCTTTGTCAGTGGGCAAACATACAAAATCAGCAGGGGATCAAATACTTTTTCCCCCACTATAATATTCATAGTATAAAATAGAATAAAAGTATTTACTGTTTACACTAATTATACATTTTCTGTATGCATTTTCACACTAAACTATGCAATTTCTATTCTTACAATTGAAAAAGATTCAAATAAGCCTTTTGGTTGAAGACACAATCTATTAGCAGGGTAGTGTTGCTGCCAGATCCACAGCTTGGGTTACCATCTGTGTGGAATTACACTTGTACTCCTTGCATCAGTGTGGGTTTCTTTACATCTCCCAATAGCTGAATTGGCTAAGGTAAATTGCTGCCTGTTGTAAATTAATGTGAAAATGTACAACCCCATTTCCATAAAAGTTGGGATTTTTTCTAAAATGCAATAAAAACAAAAATCTGTGATTTGTCAAGTCTCTTGAAACTTTAATTAACTGACAAAAGTACAAAGAAAAGATATTCAATGTTTTGACTGACCAACTTAATTGTATTTTGTAAATATAAACATATTTAGAATTTGATGCCTTCAACACACTCAAAAAAAGTTGAGACATGACAGAGACATGTTTACTACTGTGTTACATCACCCTTCCTTTTAATTACACGTTTTAATCGTTTGGGAACTGACGATACCAATTGTTGCTGTTTCAGCAAACGTCAGCTGCTCAACAGTCCTTGGTCGCCATTGTCTGATTCTCCTCTTCATGATGCACCATAGGAGACACACACACTCTGTGTCTATGAAGCCACTCTGTTGTAGCATGTGCAGAATGAGGCCTGGCATTGTCCTGCTGAAATAACCATGGACTTCCTGGGAAAAGACGTTGACTTGATGGCAGCATATGTCTCTCTAAACTCCCAATATACGCCTCCGCATCAATGGTACCTTCACACATATGCAAGTTACCCATGCCATGGGCACTGATGCACACTGATGCACCATCACAGATGCTGACTTTTGCACCTTTCACTTACAACAGTCTGGTTGGTCTTTTTCATCTTTGGCATGGAGAACTTGACGTCCATTTTTCCTGAAAACAAGCTGAAAGGTGGACTTATCTGACTGCAGCACACGTTTCCACTGCCTTTCAGTCTATCTCAGATGAGCTCGGGCCCAGAGAACTTGGCGGCTTTTCACAATATTATGCACTGTAGATGGTGAAAGGCCTAAATTCTTTGCAATCCTGCGTTGAGCAATGTTCTTTTTTAACTGACTTACAATTCTCTCACAAAATTTGCCACAAAGTGGTGAGCCACAACCCATCCTTGCTTGCAAAGACTGAGCTTTTGGTGGATGCTCCTTTTATGCCCAATCCTGATACCCTCCCCTGTTACCAATTAACCTGATCCTCCAAAATGGTGTTACTTGAATATTTGAAATCCGTTTCCCTATTTCTCTAACAGCACACCAGCCTATGCACACGTTTTTTTCCCAGATGAAGAAGAGATGGTCAGGCCACATATCAAGTATGATCAAAAGCCCTGTAAAGCCTTACTAAAATAACCCAAAGGACTCCCACCCAGGATAGCAGAACAGAGGGGCCAATGGAGGAAAATGAATTTCTGAGTACTGCTGGGAATTCAATCCCAGACTGGCCTTTAAGAATAAGATGAACATACTCAGGCTGGGGGAGAAGCAGTGATGTCTCATTCACACATCCAGAGTAGCAGTGTGCTTGCAGGAGTGAAACCAAGCATACTCTTTCCATAAATTAAAATAGTTAATAGAACAATGTTCTTTTACTGAGCAACACAGCAATGCATGGTTAATATTTAGAAACACTAAATAACATTTATTGCAAAATGAATATTTTTATTTTATCCATAGCACCATGCCGTAGGTTCTAAATTCTAATTTACATTAAGATCAAGCAAAGGGGCCACTCTGAGACCATACCAAGATAGTAGTGACGATGTATGTGCGGTTCTGAAATCCATAGGTGTCATTACTTCCAGACATGTAGGCTGCTGTGCTCACAAATTTTTCATCCTCATTCCAGTATCCTACCTGAAACCAAATAAAAGTGATGAGTGCTATGATAAGCCCTTCAAAATGTCCCAAAGGAAACAATAATTTACATGTGCAGTGCTCAGTGATTAACTTAATTAAACCCTCAAACATGATAACAGTACAGCTTTGAATATAATGTTTGCAAGGGATATTCATGTTATACTGTAGGCAGCCACTTAGCTGCCCTCTTGTCTAATCAAATACATAAAATATAGCCTAAATTACCACATGACCATTTTTAGGTCTGTTGACTGATACATCTGTTCTACAGTAATTCTATGGCCAAAATTTCTGTACTTACTTTCTTTGGCCCTGCGGCCTTCAGCTCCATCACACTGATGGTGTAGTTGATTCGCCGGCCTTTCTCATTAAACTGGATGTGTCCAGTTACACCTTCAATCCGAACCTAAGACAGAAACCCAAGAGCCTGCTTTAGTCAGACAAAAATAAAACATTGCAAGGTACTATGCAACTATTCCTTTGATCTTTGCTCTGTTTCTTGGCCATTGCTTCTCTCTATGTATACAGTACATCTTTCAAACTGAATCATGGGGTTAACTGACCCAGCTGAAAACCAGGCTCAGTAGTGTGTGTCTGAGAAGATGGGCTCAATTCCCTTAGTCCAGTTTAATGCACTCACATCAGCCTCAGGCCAGTGTGTGAGTCTACCTCTGCCTGGAACACTCTGATTACACAACAGATCTGGGGACTTCCTCACAAAAACAATATATTTTTTTTATAACAGGAAATACATCTGTGATCCCAAATTCAATATTTTATTTATTTCCTGTATGAAGAGAGCTTAGAGAGTTGCAGATTGTTTCCCCAAGGAAAGCCATAACAGAAAATAAGCTTTCTTTACAGATCATGTAACATAACTTGTATATTTTGTGTTTGTACAATATATGGCCAAAGGTCTGTGGACACCTGACCATCACACCCATATGTGGGTCTTCCCCAAACTGTTGCCACAAAGTTAGCAGCACAGAGTTATATTTGTATGCTGTAGCATTACAGTTTTCCTTTACTGGAACTAAGGGGCCCATACCAGTATGACAATGCCCCTGTGCACAAAGTGAGGTCCGTGAAGACAAGGTTTGCCAATGTTGGAGTGGAATAACTTGAGTGGCCTGCACAGAGCCCTGACCTCAACCCCACTGAACAGTTTTGGGATCATTTGGAATGTTGACTGGACCCCAGGCCTCCTCGCCTCACATCAGTGCCAAACCTTACTAATGATCTTGTGGCTTACTGGGCAAATGCCCACAGCCATGTTCCAAAATCTAATGGAAGGCCTTCCCAGAGGAGTGGAGGTTAATCTGCAGTGCGATGTTCAAAAAGCACATATGTGATAGTCAGGTGTCCACAAACTTTTGGCCATACATCGCATTTTATAAATCAGCATAGTAACATAAATCTGTAGGCTAGCAAGAGTGGAGCCTGCTGTTCATTTTCTCTCTTACCTTCAAATTTGTGAATAATGTTTTCATATGCCATGTAGCGTATAACTATGCCCAAACTGATATTCTAAATTAACCCAAACGAAACATAGAAAGTTTCACCACTTAGGTGACCTAGAGTAACCCCGAGAGGTCTCCTTTGACCAGATGCACCTTTGGGATGCAAAAGACTCTTTGGAACCCACACAGGACTTACCCCTGCAATAAAAGAAACCTTTGATGACTGAACGTCTGGGAAACTTCATGATTAGTTTGTCAGCAGGGATCCAGCAAAACTCCGACCAAGGGCCTGTAAATCTCTAATCTAATCTCTGTTTACGAGCAAATGATTTTAGCCTCAAAGTCGTAAAGGCCAGAGGAGAAATGTCCTCCCTAAGGTCACCCTGAGGTGACCAAGGACCGGTGGGACATTAGAAGAACGCCAGCCCCCTCTTCTGGACACACACACACGCACGCGCGTACACACACACACACACGCGCGTACACACACACACA
Organism: Cranoglanis bouderius; assembly: GCA_023630585.1. Lineage (NCBI taxonomy): Eukaryota > Metazoa > Chordata > Actinopteri > Siluriformes > Cranoglanididae > Cranoglanis > Cranoglanis bouderius. Next base: position 16,622,008 of record CM042561.1, read on the forward strand.
CACACACACCCACGCTTACCTTACACACACAATGGAGAAATCTCTCTCTCTTCAATGTAACGTGTAATTATATGTAATTATTCCATGTCTAAATAGTGTGATGTTATTTTGTTTACATATATTGTGTGTTTAACTAACCTTAATGACTTTAAATAGTTTTAATTTAGCATATCACTTTAAATGTCTGTAACCAGGTTTTATTTCTAATATTCTTTACAAATCCATCGAATTTGGTATGCAGTTAATCGTCTCGAGATACCCGGATTGATTATGCATATCACGTTGCAATGGGATACATCATTTCATGTTTTTCCTTTAATTTCATTTATAACACGGTATAGACCGGCTCCTCCCTGGACATTTAAATTAGGGTCCGAGACCAGACAAAGAGAGTTCATCCGGACATGCAAACCCAACTTCCTGATTGCCCCATAGCCCAAAGAGGCGTGTGCGTTGGTGTTGTTTTTAAAACAACACAACGCTCACTTCAACTCGAGTTACAGTTAGAGTTGGACTTCACTTCTTCCGGTTTCTCTCCCCCGGGGCCACGTGCCCCGGGAAGAGGAAGCCAGGATCTCTCTCTCTCCGGACAAAGGATGCAACTACCTCCGGGCTCACGCCTTTTCAAACAACAACGAACCAGCGAACTCTACACGACCTCGCGCAAACTCTCAACCTTGAGGCTATGCAAGTATAGTTAATGATCTATATCTGCGTTTAAGATTGGACTCCTGTGTTACAGGAGAATTAAGTTCGTGCTGGTTCTGAAAAAGGCTAATTAGTTGTGTTTTTGTCTGCTTCCCTTTCTTTCATTACTTTCTCTCTATCCCTTTACTCTCCCTGTATATAGATGTGTATATATGTATGTTTCGCCTAGAGTTAGTCGTGTGTATCCATAGTCACATATAGCTATTAAAATGTATTATCCCACGCTTGATTTTCTCTGTTTTTGTTTACGTGATGAGTCCCTTAAACGCTGCATAAGATCTCGATTACCCGCTCTAATATTTAATAACAAACTCCGTGAGTTAATTCTTCCTGGCCAGAAGGATAAACTCACTCTTTAGAGTTCATAAAGCTGATCTAGACCACATACATAGTCATAATTAATTATAATCCGTTGTAGTTAATTATCTATATGTATATGTGCACCTATATAAATTCCCTTTTATGGCTGATGTATATTTATAACTAGTCACAACACGCGTTGATTAGATATATAGATATATTTCACGCCATTCGAGCTAATTCCTTACATAAATTGGAGAATACATTTAAATGTGTTAAACATCCTTTTTTTTGTTACATAAATTTTAACTGGTGGAGAATATTTTTAAACGTTGCAGATTCATCCGAGTTACTACACATTCTGGTAGGTAACACGGGCACGCTTTAAAACTCGTCTCCTTTAAAAAGGTGCGTTGAATCCAAGCATGCGCTTCTGTTTTGTTTCATGTTTAAAGTTGATCCATTTCATTATTCTGGTGGAAAAGAATAATGCATAATAATGCCCTTTGTACTCGTTACAGCCATTATGACATATATAAAAAATTTATTTGTATACTATCTGCTCTGTCACATTTGTGACATACTCATTGGTCAGTCAACATGGTTTTTATGGTGACAGAATTGTGGTGCATGTTGTTTCATAATCTATTCAAGCTTCTCAGACTATATTTGAACCTATGGCAGTCATGCATATTACCTAGTTTGTGTATCTCTGGGTCTGTATCTCTGGGTGTGGGTGTGTGTGTGTGTGTGTGTGTGTGTGTGTGTGTGTGTGTGTGTGTGTGTGTGTGTGCGCGCATGCATTAGCAAGCAAGAATATTTGCATACAGTCCTCTCAGAGTAGTGTACCTGCTGCAAAGCTCTCTGAATGTCAATGCCCTGGCCCCAGGGGGCTGGTGGGTTTGCAAGGCATTCACCAGCATTGCCACGCCGTGATATGTCAATCCTCTGCCTGCGGAGATTCTGAAAAGCTGTAGACATCACTTTAACACCATCATAAGTGAGAGCTCCAGTGTACTGGAAACACAGAAAAAGAAGAAAAACATAAACATGTATAATACATAAACTTGTATGTGTGTATTGTATGGAAAGGTGTGATTGCCTTCTTTCAAAAAAAAAAAAAAAGAACTACAGTAATGAAACTTAACTACTTATTTGCAATTTTACAGTGGGAATAGAAAAGAATAACCCCCCTTTAAAATAATCACATTTTTTTGCTTTTCAGCCTGAAATGAACACGGACACAGTTTTTGTTTTATCCAGCTGTATTTACTCAGTGCAATTTATAACATCCAAGTGAAAGATATAACACCGACATGTCAGAAAAAAAATAAATAAATAAAAAAACAGAATCACTGAGTTGGAAAAAAGGATCACCCCCCCTCCTAAAAATGACTTGTAAACTCAATAAGGTGTAATGACACACAAAGCCATTTGACTTTTAACTGTGATCAGCTGTGGTAATTTTGATTAGCTCAGCATGAAAAGAACTTTCCTGGAGCACTTTGTAGTGCAACTGAAGCAAACAATCAACTATGGGTGGCAAGGCACTATCAAAAGATCTCCAGGATAAAGTTGTGGACAGGCACAAGTCAGAAGGTTTCAAAGGCTTTATCAATGCCTAGAAGCACAGTGAAGTCTATTATTAAGAAGTGGAAGGTATTTGGTACAACACAGACCCTCCCTGGATCAGGACGTCGCTCCACACTAGATGAAAGAGCCAGGAGGAAACTGGTCAAAGAGGCTACCAAGAGGCCTACAGCAACTCTGGAGCAGTTGCAGGAATTTATGAGAAAGAGTGTGCATCTGACAACAATATCACAAATTCTCCACAAATGTGGCTTGTATGGGAGGGTTGCAAGAAAAAAGCCACTCCTCAAGAAACGCACCTTGAAGATTCTGAGGCCACATGGAAAAAGGTGTTATGGTCAGATGAGACTAAAATTGAATTATTTGGCCTCAACCCCAAATGATATGTCTGGCGGAAATCCAATACAGCTCACCATCCAAATAACACCATTCCTACAGTAAAGCATGGAGGTGGTAATATCCTGTTATGGGGATGTTTCTCTGCAGCAGGGACTGGAGCACTTGTCAGGATAGAAGGAAAATGGATGGGGAAAAATACCATCAAATTCTTGAGGAAAATCTGCTGCCCTCTGCCAGAAAGTTGTCAATGGGAAGAAGGTTTACCTTCAAACATGACAATGACCCAAAGCACACAGCAAAACTGATCACACAGTGGTTGAAGGAGAAAAAGGTGAATGTTCTTGCATGGTCTAGTCAGAGCCCAGACTTAAACCCCATTGAAAATCTGTGGAATGACTTGAAGACTGTAGTCCACAAACGGTCATCATCAAATTTAACTGAACTTGAGCAGTTCTGCAAAGAAGAGTGGGCAAATATTGCAAAGTCCAGATGTACAAAGTTAGTAGAGACATATCCCAACAGACCAAAGGCTGTAATTAAAAAATTAAGGCAAATTAAAGCAAGGGGGTGATCCTTTTCCAACTCAGTGATTCTGTTTATTTATTTATTTTATTTTTTCTGACATGCTGGTGTTATATCTTTCACTTGGATGTTATAAGTTGCACTGTGTCCGCCTTCATTTCAGGATGAAAAGCAACAAAATGTGATTATTTTCAAGGGGGGTGATTCTTTTCTATACCCACTGTATATAGTGTGATTCTAAATTGATTAATTAATGTCATTTTTTTGTTTCTCTCCTAATCAACAATGTATTTAATAATTTTATTAAGTTAGACCATTCTGATGCCATTGGTATGCCATTGGTAAATGGAATTCTGAGTCAACCCCTTTCCTCTCTGTGAATTTCTGATTCACTCTTCACATCTGGGAGATTCTCCATCCTTGTTAATGAGAACATGAATTTGTATGGCATGGCAGGTGCACACAGGATTTTTACCTTGAGTCCTTTCTTTGGAACTTTGGAGTCTTTATTGTCAAAGTCCATCCACTGCTGAACTATTCTGCTAACACCTGGATCCGCATAGTTCACAATCTGGAACCCCGTCACATTAGCCTCACCTTTCTTAAAGTCAGTCAGGTCAATGTCCATAAAGCCCTAGAAGAGAGCATAAAAGCAGAAAAGTCCCAAAACATATAGTTAAATCCATGTATAATAATATAAACAGATAGAGTCATCCATAACTGGACGACCCTAGCTTATATAGGAAAAGACAACACACAATCCTTAAAATACTTTACTGGAAATAACAGTGGATCATCAGTTTACGAATAAGAAAGCACCCTCAAATACTAAGCATGAACATTCACTGCATTGTTACATATGCAGTGCCCACCAGAATAACTGGTACCCTTTATGAAAAATAAATAAATAAATTTAAAAAATAATAATACAACCCCCCAAACCACCCCATGTATGCAATAAGTAATATTTTGAGCTCAAACATAAAGATACATGTTTTCTGTCAAACACAAAGTATTTTTTTAAGTTATTCAATATTTCTAGAAAACACTGATTTCTCAGAATCAGTGGGCCAACAGGGAGAGCTTATAGATCTCCTACTCACTTGAGAGATGTCAGGGCCAGCAGAATAGCTAATCTTTAGAGTCAGAAGCTTCTCAGAGGCTGACTCTAAGGGCTCAAAAGGGGCACCTGACAGACCTTCCAGGACCACAGGAAGGTATGCGTGGTCTGCAGATGGGCCTCAGCCGTCTGACACCACGCATGAACCTCGATGTTAGAGGATGTTGCCCCACAGAGGCTCCATCAATAGAGGTGTGGCTGGCCGAAATGGCAGCCACGTAGACCCTGATTGTAGAAGGAGCCAACCCTGCTGAGAAACATCCTTGTAAAAACTCCAGGACTGTAGCTATTTTGCAGTTTACTGGGTCTAACCGACGTTCCCCACACCACGAGACAAAAAGTCGCCACTTGAGCGCATACAATTTTCTCGTGCATGGTGCTCTAGCATTCAACATGGTCTCTACAACCTTGGTTGAGAGACCAGAATCTATGAGCTGGTGCCCCTCAGGGGCCAGACCCACAGTTTCCATAGTTCCGGCCGAGGGTGATAAATCAATCCTCTGGCTTGAGACAGTAGATCCCTGCGAACGGGAATCTCCCAGGGAGTGCCGTCTAGCAGGGATATTATCTCTGAGAACCATATTTGAGCTGGCCAATAAGGTGCTACTAGCAGCAGATGTAGACGGTCTTGGCGAACTCTCGCTAGAACCTGCAGGAGCAGAGCGATCGGGGGAAAAGTGTACAGACGTGACCTCGGCCATGTGTGCACCATGGCGTCCAGTCCCAATGGTGCGGGAGGAGTGAGGGTGAACCAAAGCGGGCAGTGTGTTGTCTCCTCGGAGCCGAACACATCCACTTCTGCTCGGCCGAACCGCCGCCATACGGACTCCGCAGCTTGTGGATGGAGTGTCCAATCCCTGGGCCTCAGCCCCTGCCTCGACAGGATGTCTGCCCCCACATTCCAGTTGCCCAGAATGTACATTGCACTCACTGACAAAAACTTTCCCTCCGCCCAGAGAAGAATTAGTTGCGCCTGCCTGAACAGGGGGTGCGAACGTAAGCCCCCCGGTGGTTGATATATGAGACCACTGCTGTGTTGTTTGTCACAACTAACACATGGTAACCCCTCAACTGAGGAAGAAAGATTTTCAGTGCTAGAAATACAGCCCTCATTTCTAGGCGATTTATATGCCACTCCAGGTGAGGGCCGCTCCAGAGACTGTGAGCTGGATGGCTGTCTAAGACCGCGCCCCAGCCTGTAAGAGAGGTATCTGTCATTACTGTCTTGCGATAAGGGATAAGAGAGCATGACCCGAGGCTAGAAACCGGGAACACCTCCGAATTTTCAGACCACGTAGGCATTGCCGCGTGACACTGATCACTTTCAGGGGTTTCGTCCCTGGAGGAAACCCCGACTTTTCAGCCACCACTGAAATGGTCTCATGTTCAATAGGCCCAACGGAATGACGTCGGCTGCTGCTGCCATAAGCCCCAACAGTCTCTCGTAGAGACTGGAGGGGATGCCCAGACCCAGCTTTATTTTGCTCAATGTTGATAGGATTGATCCTACACGTGTTGGGGATAGAAATGCCCTCATTGTAGTAGAATCCCATACAACTCCTAGAAAAGTTGTCTTCTCCACTGGAGAAAGCATACTTTTCTTGAGGTTCAACCTGAGCCCCAAGTTCCTCATGTGTGCGAGAACAACATCTCAATGTTGAACCGCCACTTCCCTGGATCATGCTAGAATTAACCAGTCGTCCAGGTAGTTTAGTACACAGATGCCCTGGACTCGCAAGGGAGCCAGAGCGGCATCCATGCACTTTGTGAAGGTGCGAGGGGATAAAGCTAGACCGAAGGGAAGAACCCGATATTGGTACGCGTTGCCTCCAAATGCGATTAAAAAAACTATGCAGTTGCTTAGGTAAAACATAAAATACCTGGTCTTTATATGTTTTTTGTTTAAATACAAGTCAAAGTACATTTACAATTCACTCCTCTTTGTTTTATTAGCATATTCCATACTGTCCCAACTTTTTAAGAATTGGGGTTGTACACTTAAATCACTGTTTTATATATCCCATTATATATCCCATGCACACTTAGTATGTACAGTACCCACCTATATTTATGTATATTTTGTATATATCTTGTCTATTTTGTGTATTCATTTATACTGAAAGTTTATTTTTTGCGCTGTGTATTTTTTGTATTTGCATTTGTATATTTTGTATAGTACAGTACGTTATACAGTATCAGTTAGGCTTACACAAGAACTTCAGTGTGCAGTTTTCCATGTGTCAACTGTGCAAATGACAAATAAAAGACTTTAACTTTTGATTGTGTAGCCTGTGCATCCATACCAAAGTGATACTTGAGCCTTATAATCTACTTAAACAGAAAATGAGTAGCTTAGACTCCTTTCCTGTTGTTTTCACTACAATTGTGGATTTTGAACTGCTGGCTGTTGTTCACAGTTGTATTTAAGTCTGTCACTGAGCTGCACTGCTACACACTTACTTTTTAAAGATAATCAAATGAGCTGATTTGATTTATATCCAATCTTGAGGGCAGCTCAGTGGAAAAGGCTTTAGAACACAGGGATAGATTTTTGGCTATAGCTGGAAAAAAGTTTGGCCAGTGTAATCTAATCTAAAAATGCTAATCCCTTTCATTTACTTAAGGTTGCTTATCAAACAAATCTCAGTCCTTAGCCTCTGTAAAACCTGAGAATTTAATAGAGAGGAAAAACAGACAGCATGTCTGTAGAGGTTGCTGGAGATCTGTTTTTAATCCCTCTGTGAATTCACTAATCAGCCTGGCAACACGGCTCCTGAATACAGTATCCCACGGGCATGCAACCTGGGTTCACAACTTCTTAACAGCAGTGTTGAATTACATATGTGTGATCCATGGCTGCAGGAATTGTGAGAGAGGTGGATTTACATAGCTTCATGTTCATGACTTTATCCTCCATGGTCATCCTCTTGACTGTTCTTCACATCCTCAGGACCTTCCACCCCAGTCAGTGACTATGCTTGTTCTGAAAATAATTTGCTCAGTGCATACTGTATTGCTACATATTGAAACTTGGTGCTTGGATAACATAACACCTGTCTGGAATTGAAGGAAATCAGATTTATATTCATGTTTACCACAGTTTAGCTGAGGTATTTAGTAAAACAGGACTGCCTTCTTTTCAACCCTAAGACTGCACCATAGATTTGAAAGGTGAACTTCCCAAAACATAAGCAATTGATGAAGTTCTTCTGCTTGAGAATATTTGAGTATATATAGCCCTTGACATCCCCAACCATAGCATGGTTCCTGTCATCAGGAGGGAGTTTTTGATCCAGGTATCCATACAGAGGTCTTAACTGTAACCTCAGCCCATGAACAGTTCCTTCCACCACCAGAGGGATCCGTCACCTAGGTTTTAGTGCACTTCCTGTTTGTAGCTTTATAAGCCATGTGCTTCATGCAAACCAGTGTGAAGTATTGTGAGTAATATCTGCCTTACCGAGCCTTTACCTTTGCCGTAGTTTTCTTGTGCTCTGACCTATTGCCTGTTTATTGGAATTTCCCCTTTTGTCTTTTGTTTGGATTTGTGCCAATACCTCTGCACATGTATTCTAACATGCCTCCAGCTATGGATTCCTCACAGAATACTTCGCCAGACCAGAATCCAGCGGAGGTTACACAGCTCCAAGCCACGATCGCCTATCAAAACGAGATATTACATGGATTTCTAGAGCAATTCGCGAATCTCCGAGCTGCTAATGAGTATGTGACACGCTATATCCATTCGTTACCCTCCCCACACCACGACACGATAAGCATGGCACTGCCTGAAAAATTTGTTGGATCTGCCGATAAATGCAAGGGATTTCTGAGGCAATGTTTTATCTTTTTCTCTCTGCAACCCGATGCATTTAATCAGGAAATGGCTAAATGTGCTTTTATGTTGAGTCTGCTTACCGGTAGGGCATTTAAGTGGGCCATAGCAGTTTGGGAAAAGGATGACCAAATTCACCAATCCTTAATGCATTTTTCCCAACAGATTAAGGAAGTTTTTGAATAACCTGTGGGGGGAGAGACGTTTCGGTGCAATTATTATCTTTACGCCAGGGGAAATTATGTGCAGCCGATTATGCGGTAAAATTCCATACATTAGTAGCGCAAAGCGGTTGGAACGATATCGGTTTCAAGTCAGTATTTCATGAAGGATTAAACCCCACACTTTAAACTGAGCTGGCTTGCAAAGACAACTCATTAAATTTGTCTGAATACATTACCTTGGCCATTAAAATCGATAATCTCATGCACAATCAGCCACGTTCCAGTTCACTCAAGCATTTCTCCACCACTGCCTCGTCTCCTGTTACATCTTCAGTCGAAGCAGATGAGCCCATTTGGCCAACCTGGACATCGTTGTGGCACCTGCCCAAATAAAACCAGAGCCTCAGCGAGATCTTCTCAAAAGGTGAGCATCACAATCAATTCCATTTTCGGTTAGAATTTAACTCTTCCTGTGACAATTCTAACTGAAGGTAAACAATCATCAGCACTAGTGGACTCAGGAGCTGCATTAAACCTTATTCATCAACAGACAGTAACCAAATTCCAGATCCCTACTACACCATGTAAGCCCCCATCCGCATCACTGCAGTAGATAATGCACCCATAGGCACAGGACAGATAACCCATCAAACTATCCTTATCCAGATCCAAGTGGGACTTTTCCATGTTGAAACAATAACATGCTGTCATCACATCTCCTCGCATCTCCCATTATACTAGGATACCCATGGTTATCACTCCACAATCCATTGATCTCCTGGAAAAAAGGGGAATTGCTGCATTGGTCCCCATTTTGTCAAGATCATTGCCTAACCACAGAGTTAATAGTATCATGCCTGACCATGAGTATAGAAAGCCCCCTATCTAACACCCACACTCACATCCCTAAGGAATACTCTGAATTCATGGAGGTATTTAGCAAAGAAAAGGCCATCCAATTGCCACCGCACTGACCGTGGGACTGTCCCATAGACTTGCTACCCAATTCATCCCTTCCGAAAAGCAAGGCTTACCCTCTGTCTGTCCCTGAAATGCAGGCTATGGAGGATTACATAGAGGAAGCATTAGCATCGGGCTTCATCCGTCCCTCTACATCACCTGCCACCGCCAGATTTTTCTTTGTGGAAAAAAAGGAGGAGGACTCTGGCCATGTATAGACTATAGGGGTTTGAATGCCATCACAGTTAAATACCACTATCCCTTACCATTAGGTAAGAACAACTTAGAGAAGCCAGAATGTTTACGAAGTTGGATCTCAGAAGTGCCTACAACTTGATCTGTATCAAAGAAGGGGATGAGTGGAAAACTGCTTTTATCACCACTAGGGGGCACTATGAGTACTTGATCATGCCATATGGGCTTACTAATGCGCCTTCAGTTTTCCAGTCATTCATAAATTAAATTTTCAGAGACCTGCTCAACAGTTGTGTGATTACGTACATTGATGATATCCTTATTTACTCGATGACCCGGGATGAGCATATTCAACAAGACAAGATAGTGCTCAACCGTCTTCTCAACCACCATCACTATGTGAAAGCAGAAAAATGTGAGTTTCATACCACCACCACTACCTTCTCAGGATATTGCATCAGCCACAAAGGAGTAGAGATGGATGAGTCCAAAGTCCAGGCAGTCATGGAGTGGCCAGCCCCCACAACCATCAAGGAACTACAGCGGTTTCTTGGATTTGCAAACTTTTACCGGAGATTCATAAGAAACTACAGCACCATCGCAGCCCCATTCACTGCATTACTCAAAGGAAAACCTAAGAAGCTGACATGGCCTAGTTTCACCACTGCTCCCAACACATTAACTTAGTGATAGTAAAATAACAATAATCTTTTGATACCCCAATGCCTTTGGAACATGTGCAGTATGTGACAATTATGGTAGCAAGTTAAGTATTAACAGCTATTTTTTTTTCTAACCACAAATTAATTTCAGCTCTGTAGCTATTCCCCTTTATCTCCCTGCTGAAAGGCACCCCAAAAGCCCCAAAAGTGAATGAATCAGTGGTAGCTACCTTTTGGGCATTGCAGGACTGGACAGCACCCCCATTTTAAAGTATCTAAACCCTATGTTACAATTTTTAGTTGAGTTTGGTGCATCCAAAAACAAAAATGTCCCTAAATAGAAACTGTGATGTTGGTATTCATGAGCTCCTAGCAAGTAAAGCCACCTTAGAGGGATGATGACACTGGCCAATGGTGGCACTAGCCTAGAGATCTGGCTCAAAGAACACAAAGTCAGAAACAAATTCTGGTGGGCATACTTGGAGTAGGGCTATGATCTTTGTCAGGTACATATGAAATCGAAAACTCCCAGACATATCCATTATCATAGTTTAACACATTAACTGTCAGAACTGTTACCTACAGATTTTCTGTAGCCTGCAGTGTTGCCCAAACTCCCACAGCCAAAACTCCCAACTGTAATGCAAACAGCTGAAGTACTGGTTAATAACATCTTATTACTTCTTGCCCTAGGTGAATTTTTCTGCCTACTTATTGATTGGCTCACAGTTCCCTTCCATAGAATCTGTAATTGGCAAATTACTGTGTAAATTAACATGGGCTGCACACTGTGGCATCACTCTGGTCCACCCAAAGGTCACAGTATCCTAATTAGTGGTTATCATTTGCAGTTACTGTTGATAAGTATTAGTTCTACACAGCACTTGTTACCTATCAGTTATATATTTGTTTGCCGAAAGACAATGTACCAGTCTAGTTGTAAGGTCTTGTTACTAGTTGTGGAAGTTCTGAGCTGTGTTCTATAATCTAATCTGTTCACACTGTGTGTTCTTAACCTTGGACATTCTACTGACCTCTGCCTTCCCTATTTTGAATGGACTGTGTTACAACATTAGATATTGACTAGGACTTGTTATATGGATTTGTTTGCTTAAAACTTCATAAATACTTTCATAAAACGAGCCCGCCATGTTAAAGTCATCTAATCATTCAATAATATTTACTGTATGAAAAAAATCCCAACTCTTATCCCTATCACTATGTTCCCCCATCCATAAAGACTGGCACTGTTCCCTATAAGCTGCACTTCTGATGATGCTCCCATGCAGAACAAAAAAATAAATAAAAATCTGTACAGAATGGCAAAACAAAAATGTGTAGAAAGGTTAGTCAAATAGAGAAAATGACAGATGATTGCTGTGCAGTACAGTTTGGACCAGCCACAAGCACACTTTACTCTCCTAATAGCATTGCATTTTTCTTATTTTTGAAAAGCCAAACCCGAACACATGTCAAAGCAGACACAGTCTTTCTGTCACCCAAATTCAGTACCAACCACAAATAACACTAGCTACCATGTTGACTGTTCAACACCTCTGATAATCACAGACTAAACCTTGTTAGCATAGCAGTGGTGGCAGCAGAGTTGCAGGCTAGTTAGCTAATTTTAACCAGGCAGCTACAATCTATGCAGTTCATGGGGCATTTCTGCTCAAATTGCAGGAGGGTCTGTCCAATGGTCTGTAATAACAATTACAGTACTTCTTAGCTCAACTGCTGCAAACTCAGCTGTCAGGATTTATGTGGCCTCCTAACAGACAACTGTTTGACACAGGAAAAGTAGCCAAAGCATATGCTGTACAATAAAATGCCATGTTGATGGCTGGATGACTTATAAAATGTTTACAGGTGTACAGGTGTTTACCAGGTGTAAATCTGACAGATTGGTCATTATCCAAATATTCATATAAATATTCAGATAAAGATTGCCCTATGTATATGCACACATGTTTGTGACAGTGAGGTATAAATTCATCTGGAGGAAGCTGTGAATTAGCCTTTGTACAGTACAACAGAAGAAGACAGCTGGCTGCAAAAAAAATTTCTGCCGTTTTTCAAAAATGCAGATGAGCACTTCAGGTAGCATCATTATGACTTTATGCCAAAGAACAATTATCTATTTGTGTGCTTCTAAAGAATTCTCCACAGGTTACCAATTACCATGTCTTAAGGAACAAAAGGCAACTTAATTGCTTCAACAAGGCATAATATTAATGTGATCTGTAATGAAATAGCAATACTAGGAAGGCCAATCACAAAACCTGCTCTTCTGTCATGTTTATGTCAGTGTGTGTAAGTGAAAAACAGACAGGCAGACAGACAGAGTGAGGGAAGAAGAAACAGAATTAGAGATAGACAGAGATGAACAGGGATAAATAAGAGTGAGAGTTTTGTCTGCAAGACAATTTTTAATGTGTGGTGATTGTACTAGCCTCACTGAGAGTGATTTGCTCTCTGACCTCTGAAAGTGTTGTTCCCCAGGAGAAACAGCATGCCATCGTGTCCCTGGGAACATCTGGGCCTTCACAAGGCACACTATCTCTCTAACACAGCCTTACACACATACTCAGGACACAGTAACACAACACTGTCACTGCCCCCGGGCAAACATAAGCACACTAATGGCAGCAGGTCTAAGTAAAACACAGCCCCCTAGCCCATTGTTCGGACTTTCCACATCACTACACTCATAAAACCACCCTGTCCTCCTAGCAGAATCTCTCAGAGAAGTAAAACATTTTCATCTTATCTGAGATGAAGATTTGGGAAATTATCATGAGCTGTTTACAAAGATTGACAAAAAGGGGGAATCAGAGAAACTTTTAGTACTCAACAATGAAGCTCATTAACAAACACATCACCACAAAAATGTAAAATAAAAGAATGAAAAAGACATCAGACATGTGCCAAAATGAACACAGATATTAGTGCCCATTGCTCATATTATAGTGCAGTATTTAATCACCTGATTTAAAAAAAAAATAGAACAAGGATTAAGGGAGGAATTAGAGTGCTATCAAGTCTGCAGCTTTGACAGGGCTCAAGGAGAAGGCAACAGAAAAGCACAGAACAGCATGTAAATTTGCAGCTCCAGGAGGCTTGGCGAAAAGAATCTGGGGGAGAACTGAGAGTCACTTCAGATCTCTCTGATTAGAATGATGCATTGCTTATTTAAACTGCTGCCACTGTAGACACCTTTTGATTCATAATCTTTTCCCTTGCTGGGACAATCAGTAAGAGGTAATCTTCTAATCTTCTAAAATTCTTTATTGTTCTGCATGTTCCTGACTCATTTCCTCTACATGGGTTTGAACAACTGAGTTAGGAATGGAACAATACAGCGCAAAGGCTGCAACCACTTTGGTCTATAGGTGAAATTTGGTAAAAAAAAAAAAAAAAAAAAAAAAAAAAAAAATTAAATGCACCTTTAAATATTTTGCAGTATCTAGAAAACATGATAATTTTAATTGTTTTCACTTTTGTGAATTTTTGCACCATGGCCTAAATATTACAGAAATCAAGGGAAATTAACTTTAGCAGAATCAAAAGTTCTAATTGACATTGGCATTCATTCATTCATTCATCTTCAATAACCACTTCATCCTGCTCAGGATGGTGGTGGATCGGGACTCTACTTTTGAAACACTGGGCACAAAGTGGTGATGCCAGTCCATCACATGGTATATTACACACGCATTTGCACCATTACACCATTTGCTCATTCACACCATCATTTTGCACTTAACTCTTTAGCTGTATGATTGTACACAGTAGTTGCAAATGCATTATGTCACAACAATATTATATCCTGGTTATGTGTAGGTAGCCTACTAAGAAGAAACATACAGTACCAAGCGAGAATGAAATAAATCAGAAAATTGTATTAATTGTGATGCAGAATAATGCAGAAAATAATGTACTCCTACATTATTTCAACATACTACCAAAGGCTAAGAACAATCATCTTAACATTTAGAAATCTATCAAAACACAAATCCATCATAAAAATATTCTGCCATTCAAAATATTTTCTATAGGCAGTTTCTCTAAGCATTCAATGTCACCACATTTGAAAAAAATATTGTGAAATCCAAAAATCATGACAATGTGCTGTGCAGTTTAGTTTAAAAAATATTCCACCCCTATTTTGAATACACTGCACATATTTCTACTGATAGTCCACCATAAACTAATGGAATTTGGAAGCACTCAATTGTCTAGAATGTTTTGCTGTATGCTGTAGCATTAAGTTATCCCTTCACTGGAACTAAGGGTTACAGCCTAAACCTGTTCCAGCATGACACTGTACCAGTGCACAAAATGAGCTCCATGGAGACCTGGTTTGCCAAGGTTGATGTGGAAGAACTCTAGTGGCCTTCAACAAGCCCTGACCTCATTTAAGCTTGCCCCATACAGAGGTTAAATCCCCTCCATGGCACATTCCATGAACAAGCACTGGCATATTAATACCACAGTTACAGTTTCAATTTAAAATACACCTGCAAGTGGCAATCTGTGGGGTCCAAGCACTCGTTGCAAATAGCAACCCCAGTGGCCAGTTTTTGCCAAGACGCATAGAATAATAAAGATACCATAGATGAACATACTTATCAAGTTTTTTGATGACCGCTCAATGCTAGCTTTGTGAAATGTGTGAAAGTAATTATTAAAAATCCAGTTACAGATTAGCAGTTCAATGTAGCAGACCAAATTTCAGCTCAATTGGACTTTTGGTTCCTGAGAAATGTCCTCAGAACCTTGTACTGAACATGTCTTTCAGATTTGGTTCAAATCCATATCTCCAATCATGCATTACAGCTATTTGAGTAAACCACCTCTGCCTCCTTAGAATTAGTTTGTGTGGCAGCCATATTGTTTATAAATCTCAACATGGTTTTGATCATTATTAAGGTTCATGTGTTCCTGAGTAGTTTGACATCAGTTTTGCCAAGATTGGACAAACGTAGGGCTAGCTCGCAAAAGTAGGTTTAGTATATTATGCAAATTATCAGAAATTTATGTGGGCAGAGACAAATGGTCCATTTTTCAACATTTCACTGTACACATTAGCTTCCAAGATTTTTTTTTCAAAGTTGTTTTTGTGTACACAAACATGAATAACACCCCAGTGGCCAATTTCAATGAGACTGCATGAAATAGTAGGGGGTCCATACCTGAACCAACCATTGAAGTTTTGTCACAGAGCTCAATCTTAACCCTGTCAAATGCCTGATTAAAACTGGTTGCTGATAGCAGTCATGCTTATTAAGTAATTAGATCATCATTAAAATCCACTTACAGATTAACGCATAGATGGACCATACCAAATTTCAGCTCGATCGGACTTACAGTTCCTGAGAATGAGTTATCTGAGACATGTGGCGGCTATATTGTTTAGACATTTTAACATATTTTTGATCATTTTTGAGGATCACACTCTGCTGAGTAGTTGTGAAGTTGTGAAGATAGGCCAAAAATCCTAGGACTAGTTAGCAAAAGTAGGTTTTTCATATTATGCAAATTAGCAAAAAAATTATATGTAAATGGTTCTTGAGGCTTTTTTGTTTGGGAGAACCGAATGAATGGAAAAAAAGAATTTTGAGATATAAACCAAAATGTAAAACCCTGTGCTAGGGAGTACTACTTAGCGACCAAGTTTCATGTCTCTATGACTTATGGTTTGGTCTGCATAATTTGATTTAAAGAAGAAGAAGAAGAAATCCTAACAATTATGATAGGGTTCCAGCACCTTTGGTGTTTGGACCCCTAATTATTTCACCATTACTGAGACATTACAGACAAGTTCTATGTTGCTCACATTTTTACCAATCAGAGATGGCCACCGAATGACTTTAGAATAATTGCAATGTTCGAAATGCTCACTTAATGACTTTCTCTTCATTTCATGTCCAGTTACATGCCATTTTATACAAACAGATGAATGTGAACTTTAACAGAAGCATGCATTTTAAACTTACCAGATTTACAAGTATGTAGTGATAGCTCTTAAGGTTTTTTCCCAGTTCTACAATCTACAAGAGAGAACAGAGTAAAACATAATTGCTTTTCAAAAGGTACTCACTGGAGGCACTTAACAGTAGTTAAGAACAATTAACTGTAGTCATTAACAGTTGGTCAGTGCAGTCAAATGAATGACTAAACAACCAACTAAACAATTACTGTCAAATAATCAAGACCAAGGAAAAATGGATTTCACCCAAGTGAACTTGTGAACTAAGGGTAAATTAAGTCAGAACACTTATTCTTGTGCTAGTGAGACTCCCTATACATTCTTTGAAACATTAGTTTTGCTAATGCTAATATAAGTTAATATAATTAACACAATTTAATATAACAACAAAGCTATTTTACATACTAATAGCATGTTTGAAATGACATATCTGCTCATGTACAGTAACAAATTATAGATATTTGTCTCCAATTTTAACTTTAAAATATAATGGTTATATTTATATTTATTTCAAAACTTCCAAAAAAAAAAAAACATTGGAATTTGAGGGACACTTTGCTATCTCTTACAATTGCCCCATGCAATTCAAACAAAATAAAACAGTGCCTTTTTAGGTTCTGGTAAAAAAATTCTCCAACACATCCTAGTGAGTGCAATAACTAGTAATGCTTTTTAAGATGTCATAGAAATGCATTCATTTTCACAACGAAGGACAGGAATGATTGAAAGATCTCTATTGTTAGATAGAAACAGGAAGAGTAACAAAGCCAGATAAACATAGAGGGCACCAGTGCTGGAAAAGTATGAGTCATGCAGTAATGGAGGAGGAGCACATTAGCATTCCAAACCCTTCAATCTGCCCTGTTTGCTTTGCTGACTCACTTACTGGGCAATCAAGTGAGCAGAGCCATAATATGCTTAAATGTGCATCACTGCACACTGGGTGGGTATGTAAGAAAGAAACTGATAAGCAGAGAATGTGTGCACGTGTGTTAATTTGAATGCCCATATTAGTACACACTTCTGTATGCACAGTGTGTGTGTGTGTGTGTGTGTGTGTGTGTGTGTGTGTGTGTGTGTGTGTGTGAAAGAGAAAATGTGTGCTTGGGTGTGTATGTGAGAAGAGAGAATTACTCTCTTTTGTTTTTGCTATACTTTGAAGACATTTGGGTTTGAGATCAAAAGATGATTGCTACTCTGTGCCCCTAGTGGAGAAGAATGTGTGTACACATGGTGGTGTCTGGATCCACCATAACCGTGACCAGGATAAAGTGGTTACTGATGATGAATTAATAAATGAATGAATACAGTTGCAATCAAAATTAGTCAATACCCATTAAAAATCAGGTTTATTGTCAAAATTTACTTTTTTACTTTTGATTTGAAGAAGGCGGTTACAGCACACAAACTCAAGAATATTAATGAACTGGAGGCCATTGCTCATGAGTAATGGGCTAAGATTCTTCAAGAACGCTGCCAGAAGCTGGTAGGGTGGTTGAAAGGGTGCTCTACTAAGTACTAAAGATGCTTGCCATGAAAGGGTTGAATAATTTTGAGACTGGAGAAGTCATTATAAGTTGCATTTTCAGTTGAATTTGAGGAAACCACTTGAATTCCTTGTATTGAACTATTTCAATTGCTTTTGTTTGATTTGTTCATTGCAAACAGCTGAAAGTCTGTAAATTTTGACAATAAACCTGAATTGCAATGGGGGTTGAATAATTTTGATTGGAACTGAAGAAGCTGAGCCAATCCTAACCTTTTATTTTATTTATTTATTTATTTATTTATTTAGCACTTTTACACAACTGACCATTGACCAAAGTGCTGTACAATATCCAATAACACATAGAGACAATCACAACCATAAAACATAACACTAAAACCACAGTTTAAAATAACAGCGAGTTAAACCCCTCAGTTTTAATACACAAACAATTTCTATACCCCATTAAATGCTGATGCGAGGAGGTATTCCTTAAGATTGTGTTTAAAAACACTTAGTGTGGGTGCCGATCTGAGAGAAATCTTTAAGATAACGTTACGAGAGCACATACTAGCTTGAGGGCATAACAGACAGTGGCATTAGTTATTAATAATGACCTCAGCAAAAAGCTTTCCCTTCAGGCCAAACAAAGCCAAATCAAACTTGAAACTCAAACTGACTTAGAAGAAAATTTCTCCCTATAACGGCATTGATAGAGTGTTAATCTATCAAAAAAAAATTACAGAAACTGCACCAATAACCAGGCAGAGAGTACTGGTCACCCTGTCATACTGCACCACAAAAGAAAAAGAGGAAAATATTGGGGGGAATAAATCCTCAGAAGGTGAGTAACTGTTAATTACAGTTTCAGGAAGCTTCCTACTTATCTGACTATCTGATAACCATAGCCAATGGCTCTTTGTGAACACTCTGAATTGCATTTTAAATTAGCATCCAGGCCTGCCAGTGCACAATAAGATGACGGTAAGAGTGAGTGGATTACAAAGATAATAATAATAATAATAATAATAATAATAATAATAATATTTTTAAAAAATCAGTTAATTCAAGAATTCATTCAATTGCTTACACGATAACCCTTTATTAGTAAAATTAACCAGTTTTGTCTTGTGATGCAAGCAATGGGCCACATAAAGGAACAGCACCATGGCATCTTACTTTTTGCAATTATCCCTTTTTTTTTTTTTTTTTTTAAGTCCACTTCAGCAAGTAACTAAGAAGACCACTTCAGCAAATGACTAAGGTGGTAGATATGTCCCTTTTCCTACTACAAGGAGGAGGAAATGACTGGTTACCTTCTTTAGGATGGAACTGAGGCGCTCCAGCTCACAATCAATTATGATCTGGCCTTCCTTCCTCTTGTCTAGGTCCTGAAAGACTTTGAGGAATGATGCCTCAGTCATGGTCTCCACATTCACTGAGGTCACCAGCCAGTTCCGCTCTGCTGCTGTGTCCAGAACCTTCTGCAGAACGATTAGTCCTTTAAAAGCAGCAAGAGGCAAGCATTCTTTAGAGAGACAAATGTGCACATTGGAAAACTCAGCATGACAAATAGTCAAATTACAGTGAAAGAAAAATCATACAAAATAAAAGGAAAAAGAAAAGAAGGGAATAGAGCTGAAGACTGACCCCCCACTTTCACAATAGCATTGATCCTGCAAGTACATATTGTAATAATTTTCTCCATCAAAAATCTTTATTAAAAAGACTCCCATAACCAAAGTGATTTAATTTGTGTTATGCATACACTATATGGACAAAAGTTTGTGAATACCTGACCATCAAACCCATGTGTTTTTTGAACATCTTATTCCAGTAGTGGCTCAGCGGTTAAGGGTCTGGGTTACTTAACTGGCTGAGGGTTCAAGCCCCAGCACTGCCAAGCTTGAGCAAGGCTCTTAAGCCTCTTTGCTCCAGGGGTGCTATATTATGGCTGACCCTGCGCTCTGACCCCAACTTCCTAACAAGCTGGGATATGCAAAGAAAATAATTTCACTGTGCTGTAATGTTTATGTGACAAATAAAGGCTTCTACTCTTCTTCTAAAAATTGTTCCCCACCTTTCTTGTTATAATAACCTCCACTCTTCTGGGAAGGCCTTCCCTAGATTTTGGAGCATGGCTGTGGGAATTTCAGCCCATTCAGTCACAAAAGCATTACTGAGGTCAGGCACTGATGTCAGGTGAGGGGGCCTGGGGCACAGTAGGTGTTCCAATTCATCCCAAAGGTGTTCAGTGGGGTTGAGGTAAGAGTTCTGTGCAGTCTGTAGTGTATTTTTGTATGTTTAGCCTTTATTGCTGACTGCCCTGGGTTAATCTTATGTGGTGATGTTACATGCTCATAAAATAAATAAATTAGTAAAAATAAACAGCATGCTCGCTATCGTCTCTTTTTACATTTGTTTTTGTTTAAAAAGAAACACGCACAGTACACAACAGTAATGATGAGGTTGTTTATCAAAGCACCTACACAGCACCTGTTGAGTGGTTTATTTTCTCTGGAGGAGGGGTAGAAGACAAAATTTGGCTACTAACAAGGAACAAGGGAAAAGGTAGCAATAGCTAACATGGCAGCAGTGAGTAGTAGCTAAATATAGCTAACTCCACCATGGCCGGTAATATTGGGAAACTTGATGCCTTTGATAGCTCAACTGATAACTGGATGATGTTTATTGACAGAACTGAACAATATGTTCAAGCAATGATATAGATGAAGAAAACAAACTAGCTGTATTGATATATGCAATGAGAGGAAAATTATATGGCTTGCTAAGAAGTGTAACTGCCCCTACAAATCTGTGGAGCTTAGATTATGAAGATGCAGCAACATACATCTCCAAAGCCCTGCTAATTGTAGAAATCAAAACAAAGGGGATTCCATCGTGACGTACATGGCAGAATGAAAGAAACTGTCAGAGCATTGGGAGTTTGGTTAAGGAGCGAACAAAGCTTCGAGAGATTGATTAGTTTGTGGACTTATGAACAAAGGCATCCAGACATGTCTGTTAATGTAGGACAAACTCATGTTTAAAAGAGCATTTTAAATATTGGTATTGATGGAGACAGTGGTTAAAGATGCGATTGAGCTACATTCAGGGATGAATGTGAGCATAAAAAAAAAATGTACTCAAAACAAAAAGCTGCAGGGCTGTGTTATTGTTGTAGCAGAGGCTCCCATACACTGACATAATGCTGATTTAAGGGTGAAACATTCAGTAGATGCATTAAAGCAGGGCATATCCAGAGACCTATCTATCAAAGAAGAATAACCAGTAAAAGAGGCAAAGATAAAAGAACTAAACTGAATACCAAACAAAAATACAGATGTCCATACTGTTGATCAGATATTGGATGATGATGAGACAATGCTAGGAAGTTACAGCGTAAAAACTGATAAAAAGTAGCCAATATGGCTAACCTCAGAAGTGAATGACCAGACAGTTAGAATGGAACTTGACACCAGTTCTGTCAATCAGTCATTTCTTGGCATCAATTTGACCAACATTTCAAGTGAGCTAAGCTGAAGCCATCAGATATCCAGTTGAAGATGTACACCAGTGAAAAGATAGCTCCAACAGGTGACTGTCACTGACTGTTACCCCTGTGACTGTCAAATATAATAATCAACAAAGCCTACTGGATCTTTATGTTGTCAAATCTGGTGGACTGGCACTCTGGGGCCGTGATTGGCTGTAAGAAAAATGCAGATAGACTGGAGATCCATCGGCATGCCACAAACCAGCGAATAGAGAAGCTGGCAATGGATTACTAGATGTCAGCATGTCCAGAAAATGCCTAAGACTGCACCTCAACATCCCTGGGAATAGCCCAGACTCCCACGGCAGAGAATTCATGTTGACCTTCTGGACCAGCAGATCGAGAGCCATTCACATACAGAAACTCAACACTTCTCTGTAGGACAAACTGTGATCAAAAGTGGATCTGTGGAGAGATCAAGGAGACAACTAGACCTCTTTCCTACACAATAGCGGTCACGCCTGGGGTCATCTGGTGACAGCACACTGATAAGTTAAAGAGACCTCAAGTGCAAGTAAATGAATAACAACGTGATGCGTCTGCAGCACCTCCCATAGTTCCAGGGGCCAATACTGCAGGAGAGTTGGCACACTAACCTGCCCCTGATGAACTGCTACCATTGTCTCCTTTAAAACAAGGTGATCCTGTTGCTAATGAGAAATGTGATCCTACTAGAACAAGAAAGTACATTGCAGCTAGATACATCAGGCATTGTGTCTTAGCAGGGAGGAGTGTAGTGTATTTTTGTAAGTTTAGCCTTTATTGCTGACTTCCCTTAATTAGTAATTATGTCACATGCTCACGCTCTGTATGCAAAAAAGAAACGAATTCAGTAAAGTAAAAACAAACAGCTTGCTATTGTCTCCGTATCTGACTTTAAATTTTCTTACTGTTTCAAGAGAAACACTTTCACGATACACAACACAGGCCACTGGAGTTCTTTCACACTAACTTTGGCAAACTATGTCTTCATGGACTTCACTTTGTGCACAAGGGCCTTGTCATGCATGGGTTCTGAGCTTTTATCTTAGGGAAAAAAAAAAAAAGAAAAGGAAAATTCTGAAACCTACATCATACAGCTTATTTGCTGCACTACTCCTGCTGTTTTATTCATTGTCATTACAATTTAATATTACTAATTATAATGTTTCTTGGATTTACATTTAAGCCTGCCTGTTTTTAAGCCCACCTACATGACAGGTCCCTCTTCAAAGTACCCTGTTTAGGGTTCATCACTTCAGATTGGACTGCAGTGTCTGAGAAAAACCAAGCAAGACAATATGTGCTGTGATTACCATTTTCACTGTTTACACAGATTACTGCTTCACCCTTCATGCATCTTCAGTAACCGCTGTTTCCTGGTTGCAGGATAAAGCAGTTGTCCCAGTGGACAATGTTCCCTCTATTTAAAAAAAATTTTTTTTTACTAATTGCAAAGCTAATTTATAATGGGCAGACCCTTCTGTCATTGGAGCAGAAATACCCCATGAGCTGCAGCTGCTCCACCCCTGTCTGGTTAGCATTAACCAACTAGCCTGGGAAGACAACTCTCAGCAGCAATACTATGCTAACAAGATTTAACTGGTGATTATCAGAAGTGTTTATTAACATGGCTTTCTAAGCTCACAGGTAATGCAGCTAGTGGTATTTGTGGTTGGGACTGAATTTGGGTGGCAGTGGGACTGTCTCTGTTTGGACATGTGTTCCTGTTTGGGCTATCAAAAAAAAAAAAAGAAAGAAAGAAAAACACAATGCTGTTATGAGAGTCAAGACTACCTGTGACTGGACTGAATTGCACTGCAATCATAGGCCTTTTTCACACTTCTTTGTTACGAATGTGGAAGTCTAAGTAGTAGCAGTTCACAACTTTCAGCTTTCATCTTTTCACAACAGCAAATACAGTTCACAAATTATTAGTGTCCTTAAATGAATAAATAAAGCTAGCAGTGTCTTTAGTATCTGCTCTTGCTGCAGAGCATGACTATGAAGCTATTCCTCCTCTAGGTAAGTTAGCTAGCTACATATACTGTATGTATATACAGTATATACACTCACCATCCACTTTAATAGGAACACCTGTACACTTGCTCATTTACACAGTTATCCAATCAGCAGCATCATGTGGCAGCAGCACAATCCATAAAATCATGTAGATACAGGTGAAGAGCTTCAGTTAATGTTCACATCAAACATTAGAATGAAGAAAAAATGTGATCTCTGTGACTTTAACCATAGGAGAAACTATTTTGTGTGAAAATCCCAGAGATCAGCAGGTCCTTAAATACTCAAACCAGCCAATCTGGCACCAACAAACATGCCACGGTGAAAGTCACAGAGATCAATTTTTTTCTCCATTCTGATGTTTGATGTGAATTTTAACTGAAGCTCTTGACCTGTGTCTGCACGATTTTATGCACTGTGCTCCTCACACACGATTGGCTGATTGGATAAATGCATACATGAGCAGGTGTACAGGTGTTTCTTTAAAGTAGATGGTGAGTGTATGTTCATCCCACACACACACACTGCTGGCATTTCTGAGTTTCTTAAAAACATTTTGCCAGACAACACGTTTGATCTACCCATTCAAATCGAGAAGGTATATCTCAATCATTTAGGTGTCTATATCCAGTGGTTTTTGAGTAGTCAGACTCTTTGAACTGCTGACTACAGACATATGCTGCCTATTAAAATCAAATGCTCATCCTCATCCCAGTGAATAGCACAAAGCCATTGCTTTCTCATAAGCACATTGATGGGAAATGAGTGAAAGCTCAAGTACAGATGTTTGCTTGAATTATTTGTGTGTGCAAGTTATATTTGCTGCCTGTTCATGACCTCACTGTTTTGAGATGCTACTACCTATGCTTTGACATTCCTAACATGGAAGTGTGAAAAAGGTCCACTTACTCACTTTTTATACACTTTTTGTGTCTTTAAATATGTCTGCATGGATTTTATTTTTTTCTGAGTAGGAGCATCATTGCACAATATGAAACTGCAAGCTGCCCTCTGTCAACCAAAGCTCCCACTAAAAGAAAAAAAAGCTAACATTATGCTGCTTTCTACTCTTATGTTAATTCGCTAGTTGGGATTCCATCAATTTCGACCTAGGCAGGTTTGACAGCCAAGGTGGAAAAATCATGGATGCCTCCATGTTTGTCTCTTGTTAGAAAGAATATAGCCAGCTCCCTGTGATGAGTGATGTATATTTTCCTCCTCAAACAGCAAACTATATAGTCAGTGTTCTAGATTTAAGGGAATATGTCTGTATGTTGATTAATTTGAAGCAAATACTTGTGTGTGTGTGTGTGTGTATATGTATATGTATGTATATATATATATATATATATATATATATATATATATATATATATATATATATATATATATATATATAGCATAACTCATTTAAAGGAAATAAGTGCTACTTTGTTTACTTCTGATGCTGTGTGCAGCCATGTTGATTTGATGTCACTCCATAAACAGGGAAGGAACTCGTAGTTGAAAACACTACCCCAGGTTGACGAGTAGAAATATCTAGTAGTAAACTTGCAGCAGGCTCTTAAAAGGTTATCAAGAAGAACTGTCACTGTGATGATATTTCAAAATATGGTGTGCATAGCACTGAAAGATGTCCTTTAAAGTCAAGGCCCTTCTGTTCTATGGAACCACCAGTAGAGTGGTACCAAGGGACCTAAATTTGAGCAGGGGGTTACTCATGCATTCAAGGTATTTTGTAAATCTGACTACCAGAAAAAGGTCAGTACAATTGGGCTTTGTCAATATGTTGAAGCAGTGGCCATCACACCTCTACTAACTATTATTTTATCGACATATTCCATGTTGAACAGTGGATCACTTTATGCCTCAGAGCCAGAGGCATTGCTAGAGGACAGGAAAGGCAGGCAGTTGCTTTGGGCTCTGAGTTTTGAGGGGGCCCCCTGAAGGCAAACATTAAGTCCTCAAAAATGTCACATCTCAAAGTGCAGAACTCCTCCAAAACCTCTGATGGGTAATGTACAACACTATATCAGGAACCCCCCTAAAGTGGGCCCCATCTCGCTTGTGCATGTTTATTTTGAATAGTCATGCTTTTTAAAATGTAGCACATGTACAGCCGTGGCCAAAAGTTTTGAGAATGACACAAATATTAATTTTCACAAAGTCGACTGCTTCAGTGTTTTTAGATCTTTTTGTCAGATGTTACTAACTGTTACTGAAGTATAATCACAAGCATTTCATAAGTGTCAATGGCTTTTATTGACAATTACATGAAGTTTATGCAAAGAGTCAATATTTGCAGTGTTGACCCTTCTTTTTCAAGACCTCTGCAATTCGCCCTGGCATGCTGTCAATCAACTTCTGGGCCACATCCTGACTGATGGCAGCCCATTCTTGCGTAATCAATGCTTGGAGTTTGTCAGAGTTTGTGGGTTTTTGTTTGTCCACCCGCCTCTTGAGGATTGACCACAAATTCTCAATAGGATTAAGTTCTGGGGAGTTTCCTGGCCATGGACCCAAAATGTTGATGTTTTGTTCCCCGAGCCACTTCGTTATCACTTTTGCCTTGTGGCAAGGTGCCCCATCATGCTGGAAAAGGCATTGTTCATCACCAAACTGTTCTTGGATGGTTGGGAGAAGTTGCTCTCTGAGGATGTTTTTGTACCATTCTTTATTCATGGCTGTGTTCTTAGGCAAAATTGTGAGTGAG
Source organism: Cranoglanis bouderius (assembly GCA_023630585.1). Taxonomy (NCBI): domain Eukaryota; kingdom Metazoa; phylum Chordata; class Actinopteri; order Siluriformes; family Cranoglanididae; genus Cranoglanis; species Cranoglanis bouderius. The sequence continues at coordinate 16,648,151 of CM042561.1, forward strand.
CCCACTCCCTTGGCTGAGAAGCAACCCCACACATGAGTGTTCTCAGGATGCTTTACTGTTGTCATGACACAGGACTGATGGTAGCGCTCACCTTTTCTTCTCCGGACAAGCTTTTTTCCAGATGCCCCAATCAGAAAGGGGATTCATCAGAGAAAATGACATTACCCCAGTCCTCAGCAGTCCAATCCCTGTACTTTTTGCAGAATAGCAGTCTGTCCCTGATGTTTTTCCTGGAGAGAATTGGCTTCTTTGCTGCCCTTCTTGACTTGGCCATCCTCCAAAAGTCTTCGCCTTACTGTGTGTGCAGACGCACTCACACCTGCCTGCTGCCATTCCTGAGCAAGCTCTGCACTGGTGGTGCCCCGATCCTGCAGCTGAATCAACTTTAGGAGACGGTCATGGCGCTTGCTGGGCTTTCTTGGGCGCCCTGAAGCCTTCTTCACAACAGTTGAACCTCTCTCCTTGAAGGTCTTGATGATCCGATAAATGGTTGATTTAGGTGCAATCTTACTAGCAGCAATATCCTTGCCTGTGAATCCCTTTTTGTGCAAAGCAATGATGGCTGCACGTGTTTCCTTGCAGGTAACCATAGTTAACAGAGGAAGAACAATAATTTCAAGCACCACCCTCCTTTTAAAGCTTCCAGTCTGTTATTCTAACTCAGTCAGCATGACAGAGTGATCTAAAGCCTTGTCCTCATTAACACTCTCACCTGTGTTAACGAGAGAATCACTGACATGATGTCAGCTGGTCCTTTTGTGGAAGGGCTGAAATGCAGTGGACATGTTTTTTTGGGATTAAGTTCATTTTCATGGCAAAGAGGGACTTTGAAATTAATTGCAATTCATCTGATCACTCTTCATAACATTCTGGAGTATATGCAAATTGCCATCATAAAAACTGAGGCAGCAGACTTTGTAAAAATTCATATTTGTGTCATTCTCAAAACTTTTGGCCACGGCTGTACCTCTCTGGAGCACTTAATGTTTAGTATTTAGATAACTTGCTTGCTAGAATTAATAATTTTGCTCAATTTGTCTTGATAGCCTGGTTTTTAAATATATAGAATCACCTTAGCTCAGAGTTCTTATAAAGAACACTAGAAATGGACAGTCTTCTTAGTAGTGAAAGCCTGCTTAATAGTGATACCATCCTACCAGTGGATTGATGAACATACAGAGATGTTCATAAGCTAGAAAATGTCTATTAAATAACTGAATGATTAGTCACTGATTAGTCTTGTCTTGAGGGAAATTTGAAATTCAAAGATTCATGTCGAGCCTGGTGGTGGCTTTTTAATTTGGGGCTGTTTTTCTGCCAGAGGACCTGGACATTTTGTTAGGATACATGGCATCATGGACGGATATCAACAGATATTAAATGAAAACCTGACTGCCTCTGCCAGAAAGCTTAAAATGGGCCGTGGTTGGATCTTCCAGCAAGACAGTGATCCAAAACATACATCAAAATCAACACAAAAATGGTTTACTGACCACAAAATCAGGGTCCAGCCATGGTCATCCCAGTCCCCCAACTTGAAACCCATAGTAAACCTGTGGGGTGAACTGAAGAGGAGAGTCCACCACCGTGGACCTCGAAATTTGAAGGATCTAGAGATTCTGTATGGAGGAATGGTCTCAGATCCCTTGCCATGTATTCTCCAACCTCATCAGGCACTATAGGAGAAGACTCAGAGCAGGGAGGTAGCAGAAAGTATTGACTAAAAGGGTGCCAATAATTGTTGCACACCTATATTTAACAAAGATGTTTTTTGTGGATAAACCTGTGTTTTGTTTGCAATTGTTTGATATCCATGAGAAGAGTATTTTTTGTGAATTTTTTAAACAAAACATCAAAAGGTTAAACAATAAAGACTTCTCTGCTCATATTTACAAAGGGTGCCAATATTAAGGGAGGGCACTGCATGTATATTTTTAATGCCAGGAATAAATGCATCTGCAGAGAACAGGAGTGCAAATTAATGTACCAAGTACAACATGCAGAGCCAATAAACAGTTTATAGGGCCATCTTTTCTTGACTAGCACTAAACAAGAGTTTAAACAAGACTACCATATAAAGAGACACACAGGAGACAATACTGTATGTGATGTCAAAATTCACATTGGTGTCACATGCAAACACACACAGACCTCTCCACAAACAAGCATTTCCTTAAAGGGCTTAAAATAACCCAGGAATGGTGCAGGGCTGTATCTAGGCAACAGGAGGTTGGTAATATGGATTCCAGCAATATGGTTCCTCTTAGTCACAGAGAGTTAATGGCCCTACAGCCCTAGCCCTTTAGAGCTTCCAGCAAATAAAACCATCAGCAAGTCATAGAGACATACATCAAAAGCCCAGCCTTTACAATATCCCAGCGCACACACAAGCTCATCCTGAGGACAGGGCAGTAAAAAAGCTGACAGAGAAAGTGATGAAAAAGAGGGAAAGAGAGAAAGCTTCTTTATCTGTAGTTCTCACTCTCTGTCTTAAAGATAGCCCGCAATATGCAGTTGAAATGAGTTTTACATTGAAAGCCAGTGACAGGTGATGCTATTATAGGGCCACTGCAGCTGATTGGATGTTGGGGATGGAGGTGGCACACCTGGTGCCGACAGCTGGTTCAAACCCAACGAACATGGGAAAAAAGAGCCCAGCATTTCAGCTACTATTCTAGGACAAGAAATGATTTAGGAATTTCCTCCAGTGCAAAAATAAATGGCCATGTAGGCTCTGTGTAATATATTCCCACAGAGACAGTGGGAATATACAGTATGTGCAGAGTGCATTTATTTAGGCTTTTCCAATAATCTTGGCCAGTCTTCAAAGTGAAAGTAGATGTGACCAAGGAACATTTATCCTCCATTGGAAAGAAAATTGAAAATGAAAAAGCAGCACTAAAATGATCATTTCTGATAACCTCAGCCTTTACAGATGGCTGACAACTTAAATAAATTAAAGGAAAAAAAAATGGTGGCTCTTTTATACTGTGGGGGCATTTTGTTGGCATGGTTTGGGTCTACTTGGCCCCTTAGAGGGATGGATCATTACTAATCAATACAAAGTTATTCTAACTAATACCTGTAATGAGACTATCTTGATCGGAGTGGTTTCTGGTTGCAATATTTGCATCAACAGATCACAAGAGCTTACTGAATGGTTTGATGAGTATAAAATGATGTAAATCTTAAACCAGTGGAACACCTATGGGGATCAAATCACCAACTGAGGGATTATCTTTAGGAAGAACAGTGTTCATCTCACCAATATAGTTCCAGAGACCTGTAGACTCTAGCAAACATGCATTGAATGTGTTCTCTCAGCTGATGGTGGCCCAAACCTTAATAACCCACTTTATTTTGTCTTTATCTTTAGCCTTTTTTTTTCTCTGAAAATATTGGAACAGCAAGGCCAATTCTTTGTTTTCACCATAGATTGAAGTCATTTGTGTTTGAGATAAAATGAATATGAGACAATAGAATTTCAGCTTTAATTTCCTGATTTTTACATTTAGATATGTTAAACAACTTGGAGCATGGCATTATTGGTGGCAGACCACCCAGTTAAAGTATTAAAGTAAATAACACGTAATATTTGGTTGCATGTCCCTTGCTTGCAATAACTGCATCAAGCCAGCGAGCCACTGACATCACCAAACTGTTGCATTCTTCTTTTGTGATGCTTTTCTATGCTAGTACCACAGCTTCTTTCGGTTGTTGTTAGTTTTGGGTGCTTTCTCCCTCCAGTCAGGAGGTGAAATGCATGCTAGTTGGATTTAGACCTGGAGATTGACTTGGCCAGTATACAACCTTCCACTTATTTCCCCTGGTGCAGTACTTTTGTGTGTTGTGTTGGCAGTGTGTTTTGGGTCATTGTCTTGCTGCATGATGAAGTTCCTGCCAATTAGATTGTATGCATTTCTCTGTAAATTGGCAGAAAAAATGTTTCTGTAGACCTATTAATTCATTCTGCTTTTACCATCATGAGTTACATCATCAATAAGGATTCGGGGTGAGCCCGTTACAGCCTGTGCAGCCATGCAAACCCAATCCATGACAAAACCTCCACCGTGCTTGACCAATGAGCTTGTATGTTTTGAGTCATGAGCAGATCCATCCTTTCTCCACACTTTGAACTTTCCGTAACTTTGGTAGAGGTTAATCTTTCCTCAGAACTTTTGTAGCTCATCTCTGAATTTCCTTATGAATTCTGATCTGGTTTTCCGATTCTTACTGCTGATTGGTGGTTTGCATCTTGTGGTATTGCCACTATATTTCTGCTCTCGAAGTCTCCTTCGAACAGTGGATTGTGATACCTTCACCTCTTCCATGTGGAGGTCATTGGTGATGTCACTGACTGTTGTTTTTGGATTTTTCTTCACAGCTCTCACAATGTTTCTATCATCAACTGCTGTTGTTTTCCTTGGCTTACCTGTTTAATGTCTGGTTCTTAGTACACCAGTGGGTTCTTTCTTTTTCAGGACATTCTAAATTGTTGTACTGGCTATGTCCAATGCTTCTGCAATGGCTCTAATCAAGTTCCCTCTTTTCTCAGCTTCAAAATGGCTTGCTTTCATAGACAGCTCTCTGGTCTTCATGTTGGTTTATCCTTTATAACATCAAACCAAGAGTAGACATTCTGTGCTATTAATTGTTTACACAAGCAATTTAACAGGGCACACAAAACGCCTGTCAGGCACCTGTTCCAATATTTTTGACCAAAAATGGGTGGGTTCAAAGAAGAGGTGTTTTAACATGTTCTAAGTTATTTAAAACATCTAGGCATAAATATCAGGAAATGAAATGAAATTCTAATCTGCTATTTCATATTCATCTTTTGATTTCAAACCCAAATTTCTTCCAAGTATAGCAAAAGGATTGGCCTTGCCAAATCAATAGTTTAATTAAGTGTAAGTCTGTACTGTCATACAGTAATAGTTGATCATTTCTCACTTTGAGAACATGTATTTATAGTACTACCACCTACTAAAGATAATGTGCATGTGCAGAGTGACAATAGGCAATTTACCACAGAACAAAGTTCATGTTCACGTGTGCTCGTCAATATAATTAATAAAATGGGGGTATGTGAATGCACACTCTCTCTCTCTCTCACACACACACACACACACACACACACACACACACACACACACACACACACACACATACATACACACACACACACACACACACACACCTAATTGTGACTTTAACTAGGTCACATGGAATTTTAAAATTGATACTGCAAAGTTAATATAGCACAACATGCATACTAGGCTCACTCTAATGCTAGCTAATTAAACAGATAATGAAGTAAACACATCTATGCAATAATTATGAAAGATATAGCTAGCTTTTAACTCAGATCAGCCCTCACAAACATACAATGTCCTGTCTGCTCTCTGTTTTCTCTATGTCTGTCTATTTGCCTTCTATTTGCACTCATTCATGCTTTCATACTCAGAATGTGATATGATTTTCCCTTGAATGTATTCAAGGCAGCACAAGAAACATTACACAAAAGAAAAGTTGACTGTAAGGGTACAGCGCTTAAACTGCAAAACCTACAAATTGTAAAATAAAATATATCTTTATAGAATTTGTCATCTGTCATTTGTCAGAATTTGTTATCTGTAATCTGTCTCCCCTTCGCATACATGTTTGTTAAAGAGTAGGCATAGCAATGCTATGCAATGCATATTTACTTGAGTTTCTGTTGTTTCTTTTGAGAACATGCAATATTATAGGAATAGTCTACTGTGTGTCCACGAAGGGTTTGTCAGATTCTACACACCACACCTACAAAGTTTTCAGATCATCAACTGAAATTAGCTTTCATTGTAATGCCCATTGTTAGGCTTTTTTGACATTGTCCTGGTGATTATTATAAATGATTAAAATAAAAAAGGCATATTTAATCAATTTCTAATTATAAAAGTATTAGATTTGACACTGTTATAATTTTTTTACAAGTACATCTAAAATCTTTTTGTACAATTTTCATCCTTTTTTGTCTCTTATAACACTTATATGTGCTTTTTGAAAATCTCATTCCAGGCCCTTTAGTTCCAGTGAAGGGAAATTGTAATGTTACAGCACACAAAGACATTCTATACAGTACAGCTTCCAACATTATGGCACTATTTTGGGGAAGGCCCACATATGTGTGTGTTGGACACATGTCCACAAACCTTTGTCCATATAGTGTACTTCTATCCAAGATATATTTTTCTTCATGAATGTCTCACATTACACATTTAATAAGAGGTTGTATATGACAGGATGAGATGAAATCATGGTTATAAGTTTTTCTTACATTTTCACACATCAAACAGTAAATGGGAGCTAATTGCAGGTACAAACTTAAATACCTAACTTAACCACAGGATTGGTCCAAGGAATAATTCAAGCCAATTGTTTGGATTTCTCTGTTTACCACATCATACCTAAAATTTAAATTTATATTAAGAGGTCTATTTTGTCACTTCCCAGCCAGCATGTTTACGTGGGCCCCACATGGGTGACACTTGGGTTACAGGGGTATCGAGTAGGGATGGGCGATATGGACTTAAAACTATATCATGATATTTTCTGGTATTTATTGCGATAATGATATCAATGACGATATAACTATTGTACCATTCACCACTGTTTTTGGCTACGAGTGATTGCTGCATGCAGTCTTGAGAGCCTCAGAAACACAAACATTTATCTAAAAGTAAAACTTACCCATCATCAGATAGGCTCCTAATATATACCAATTACATAAAAGAAAAAAAATCAGTACAAATCCAAACACCAGGCTCCTTGTTTAGGAGGATAAACTCCTCCTCAGCTTCACGTCCACCTTCCGCCATACTTGTTTTCGCTCTGCACGTGAGCCGTGAATGGGTCACAGACCGTCACACACACAAATACGTCATCAACTAGGCTTTATTGTTATTATCGCAGGAAGACTAATTATTATTGTGGGGAGAATTTCTACCGGTATATCGCGAACGATAAAATATCGCCCATCCCTAGTATCGAGTGGGCATGGGCCCAAAATGGGCATCTTATCTGGGGCCCACTTGGGTTAACTAAGTAGGTCCCACATGGGCGAACCCAGGTGGGCTCCCTATGTAGCTCCTAGTTGGGTCACTAATGGGAAATGAGAGCATGGGCTCAAAATGGGCAACACAAATGGGGCCTAGTTTGGTTTACCAAATGCGTTAGACAAGTGCAAACACAATCAGTCCCATATAGGCTGATTGCATGGGTCTGTACACAAATATGCACCGTTGAAATATTTTTTTTCCCTTGTTGTTGTTGTTGTTTTGACACTTGGACTAATGTTCATGTTATAGTAAGTTAAGCTACTTCAATCTAATAAAAATCTAAAAATCAAGAGCCTGCAGTCATGGAGAGAAAAAAAAAAGTCTATTTTGAGATCTTGCGAAACTTTTCGTAGGATCTCAAAAAGTAATGCCCATCCCCCACCCCGACTTTTCCATTCGTGCCACTGCCATTGTGCTCAATTTTCCAGAAGTGACTTTGCTGTCAGTCAATGTACCCAAGGTAAGAACTATATTATATGAAAGCTGAAATGTATTAGAAATACATTGTTTTCACAACATAATGTTAACCAAAACATTAGTTTGGCTTCTTGTCACATTAGAATTACAGCTAACTAACATCACTGGGTAGCTAACTCCCTCAGAGTTCGCTCTAAGTGAGCTAGTTAGCCAGTGACTAACTTTGTGTTTATGGCTCAGAAAATGTGGAATTAACATCCTGAAATCTTTATATACCAGTAAGGTAGCTAAACATTCTGTAATGTAACAATAAGCAGCATGTTATTGTGTACAAAACCAAAACTGAAAAAAAAGCTTCACATGAATCAAGTTTGGTCTTTTATTGTTAGTTTGTAATTATTTAGCTATTGTAGGATATTTATAAATATGGTTTATAAATCCAAGGACACTGACAAGCTGCACTGAGCAGAATGCAGTGAGGAAGCTATATATATATATATATATATATATATATATATATATATATATATATATATATATATATATATATATATATATATATATATATACACACACACAATATCTCACAAAAGTGAGTACACCCCTCACATTTTTGTAAATATTTTATTATATCTTTTCATGGGACAACACTGACGAAATGACACTTTGCTACAATGTAAAGTAGTGAGTGTACAGCTTGTATAACAGTGTAAATTTGCTGTCCCCTCAAAGTAACTCAACACACAGCCATTAATGTCTAAACCGCTGGCAACAAAAGTGACCAACAAAACACCCCTAAGTGAAAATGTCCAAATTGGGCCCAATTAGCCGGTGTCATGTGACTCGTTAATGTTACAAGGTCTCAGGTGTGAATGGGGAGCAGGTGTGTTAAGTTTGGTGTTATCGCTCTCACACTCTCTCATACTGGTCATTGGAAGTTCAACATGGCACCTCATGGCAAAGAACTCTCTGAGGATCTGAAAAAAGAATTGTTGCTCTACATAAAGATGGCCTAGGCTATAAGAAGATTGCCAACACCCTGAAACTGAGCTGCAGCACGGTGGCCAAGACCATACAGCGGTTTAACAGGACAGGTTCCACTCAGAACAGGCCTCGCAATGGTCGACCAAAGAAGTTGAATGCATGTGCTCAGCATCATATCCAGAGGTTGGCTTTGCAGAATAGACGTATGAGTGCTGCCAGCATTGCTGCAGAGGTTGAAGGGGTGGGGGGTCAGCCTGTCACTGCTCAGACCATAAGCCGCACACTCTTCTAAAGATGATGCACAAGAAAGCCCGCAAACAGTTTGCTGAAGACAAGCAGACTAAGGACATGGATTACTGGAACCATGTCTTGTGGTCTGATGAGACCAAGATAAACTTATTTGGTTCAGATGGTGTCAAGCGTGTGTGGCGGCAACCAGGTGAGGCGTACAAAGACAAGTGTATCTTGCCTACAGTCAAGCATGGTGGTGGGTGTGTCATGGTCTAGGGTTGCATGAGTGCTGCCGGCACTGGGGCACTACAGTTCATTAAGGGAACCATGAATGCCAACATGTACTGTGACATACTGAAGCAGAGCATGATCCCCTCCCTTCGGAAACTGGGCCGCAGGGCAGTATTCCAACATGATAATGACCCCAAACACACCTTCAAGATGACCTCTGCCTTGATAAAGAAGCTGAGGGTAAAGGTGATTGACTGGCCAAGCATGTCTCACACCCATGAAAAGATATAATAAAATATTTACAAAAATGTGAGGGGTGTATATATACACACACAATCTGCAGTAAGGCTTAAAATTTACTCAGTCACTAAGAGGCACAAGACATCACAAAGTTACTTAGAAAATGTATGTACATTAAATTCATTATAAATTCAAAAATATGGTAAAAACTGGAACAATTCTGGAGATTCTAGATCTCTGCTGGTGGTGTAATGTCCTGGGCTGGGGTTACAGCTTAGTACTGGATAGCAAGCAGAAATGACCAACTTTTTAAAGACTGAATAATATAAATATAAATTTTAATATGTCTATATTTTTTAATAAAAAGAAGTTAATTTAAGCAAACAACAATGAAAAATAAAACCAACCAGTGATATTTGAATGGGAGGGCTAAAGAATTCTACAACCAATCAGTAAATTTTGTCAGTAACCAATCAGTTTCTATTATGAAATCATTAGGGTTGAGCCTTAAAACATGGGGTCTCATCATAGGCATAACACAGTTATGTATACCCACAGGAACACACTGAACGATTCTTTCATGTGTCCCATTTTTTAAGTCAAGGGTTTTAAGTCTGCAATTATGCTGTGTCTCTTCCAAATTGTAAGCGTGGTAAATAGAAAAGCTGCACTTACACTTAGCTAGCTCTTTAATTTAAACTAACAACCACAAATCGTAGTGTCATTTGACTAGACAGTGCATGCTGTCTAGCCTAGTTTCTTCTAGCAAACAATGCCTCCGTGTTTGTTTTTATCACTGTCCATGTACATTTTGCGTTATCACTGTCCATGTTTTAGTCTGACCCATGCTTTGATCTGTGATGATGAGTTTTGCCCACGATAAACTACATGTTGATCTTATGCACCAGCATCCTGCTTCACCTCACTGCACATTCTACAATTGATTACACAGGTAGATGTTGACCTGCTATAGCATTACTGCCTGTTGTACCTCCTCCAGTGCCCATAGGATTACTGCTCTTCCTACAGCCTTGCAACCATGCCTAATGCAAGCAAAACCATACAGGCCTCCCCAGTGACTGAGATTGTAGCAAGCCCCACTGGCACTGTTAATGCATGCTCAGTGCCACTGGTTCCATATGGTTTTCTGTTGCACCTAGTACCATCTAGTTTGCTCCATTTACACCCATACCCCTCAGGAGGCGAACAGTTGATGTTCCAACAAAGCCACTGCATCCTACTTCTATCAGGTGGATAATGGTTCTCCAGCCAGCCTCCTTACACTCGGCGATGAGATCTGAGTACTTCATCCTCTTTCGCTCAAAGGCAGCTTCTATTCCTTCCTCCCATGGGACAGTGAGCTCGATGAGGAGCACAGTCTTGGCGCCACTGGACCATATCATTACATGAGGGCAGAGACTTGTGTTGGTGATCTCACTAGGGAACTGGAGCTTTGTGCCAAGATCAACACTCATTCTCCAGTCCTGGGTGAAAGGAACTATCCTTGATGAAACCCTTGGCATGATGTTTCTGCCAACAATGCCTTCCCATGTTGTCCAGCCCTCCGTTGTCCCTGTGCAACAGTATTGATCTTATAACACTCATCCTCCATCCTTGTCACCTCAGACACTACCAGTTCCTTCCTCTTTTTCCTGCTGGCCTTGGACTACAGCTTCTCCCCACCCATAACCTGTCCCTTCCTGTCTGGACTCTGCCGATGATCTCTTTGTGCTTTCCACTTGCAGCCCATGTGGACCTGGACATTTGGACTCCATACTGCCTGATCAGTGGACTCCCTCAGCTCCAACACTAGCCTGGTCTTCTCCTGCTTGTAGCCCATGCTGATGGAGGTTCTTTCTAAAGAGACCAGTTTCAGACTGCGGCAAGCCGAGCCACTTTTGGATGAAAGAGTTGGCTTTCCCATCCATCTTGCTTACTGTGATAAGGGGATTTCACACAATTTCAATGGCCAGATTATTCTCTGATACAGTGTGGTTTGGTAGGACCACACCTTCAGCCTTGAGCTTTGGTCAATCTTTGCCAGACCGTCAGAAAGCTGTTTCACCATGCTCTTCCCCATGTGCTTATCAGAGAGCTCAGCAGTGTATTGTCTCCCAAGGCTTTTGATGGACTGTTCAGCCAGCAATGGGATTTTCTTACCGCCCACAACAAAGATGGTGTTGTTGTTCCTAAACCCTTTCCTGAGCAAAAGACTTTGGGACTTAGCGAGCTTTATCTTCATCCTTGCCCAGGACATCAGTTCATCCATCCTTTTTAGTAGCCTAGCTGTACATGGCGCTATTGGCAGGAGGCTAGTAACATCACTCATGTAGCTTCTCAGGGGAGACAGTTTCTGCCCAGATGGCAATCTGACTCCTCCTACCATCTGTCTTGCTCCAATGAGTATGTAACGCATGACGGTGCCCAAACTGATTTCTGAATTAACCCAGACGGAACATAGAAAATTTTGTCACTCAGGTGACCGAGAGTAACCCCGAGAGGCCTCCTGCGGCCAGATGCCCTTTGGAATGCAAAAGACTCTTTGGAACCCACACAGGACTTACCACTGCAATAAAAGAAACCTTTGATGACTGAACGTCTGGGAAACTACACGATTAGTTCGTCAGCAGGGGTCCACCAAAACTCCGACCAAGGGCCTGTAAATCTCTGATCTAATCTCTGTTTACGACCACATGGATTAGCCTCAGAATCGAAGGCCAGAAGAGAAAACGTCCTCCCTAAGGTCACCCTGAGGTGACCAAGGACCGGTGGGACAATAGAAGAACGCCAGCCCCCTCTTCTGGACATACACACACACACACACACACACACACACACACACACACACACACACACACACACACACACAAGCTTACCTTACACACACAATGGAGAAATCTCTCTCTTTTCAATGTAACATGTAATTATATGTAATTATTCGATGCCTAAATAGTGTGATGTTATCTTGCTTACATATATTGTGTGTTTATGTAACTAACCTTAATGATTTTAGATAGTTTTAGTTTAGGATATCATTTTAAATGTCTGTAACCAGGTTTTATTTGTAATATTCTTTACAAGTCCATCGAATTTGGTATGTAGTTAATAGTCTCGAGATACCCTGATTGATTATGCATATCATGTTGCAATGGGATTCATTATTTCATGTTTTCTCTTAATTTCATATATAATACGGTATAAACCAGCTCCTCCCTGGACATTTAAATTAGGGTCCGAGACCAGACAAAGAGAGTTCATCCGGACATGCAAATCCAACTTCCTGATTGGCCCATAGCCCAAAGAGGCGTGTGCGTTGGTGTTGTCTTTAAAACAACACCACGCTCTTCTTCGCACTGTAGTTGAGTCTCAGTCTTCTCTCACTCTTCAACTTCACTTCTACACTCTTCCGTTTTCTCTCTCCCCCGGGGCCACGTGCCCCGGGAAGAGGAAGCCAGGATTTCTCTCTCCCGGACAAAGGATGCAACCGCTTCATGCCACGGCTTTTTGCAAATGGCGCAACAAACCAGCGAACTCTACACGACCTCGCGCAAACTTTCAAAACCGAAGCCATGCAAGTATAGTTAATGAACCTATATCTCCGTTTAAGATTGGACCCCTGTTACAGGAGAATTAAGTTTGTTGCTGGTTCTTGAAAAAGGCTAATTAGTTGTGTTTTTGTCTGCTTCCCTTTTTCTTCATTACTTTCTCTCTATTCCTTTTCTCTCCTTGTATATAGATGTACATATGTATGTTCTGCTTAGAGTTAGTCATGTGTATCCACAGTTACATCTAGCTATTAAAATCTATTATCCCACGCTTGACACGTGATGAGTCCCTTAAACGCTGCATAAGATCTCGTTACCCACTCTGATCTTTAATAACAAACTTCGTGGGTTAATTCTTCCTGATCAGAAGGATAAACTCCCTCTTTAGAGTTCATAAAGCTGATCTAGGCCACATACATAGTCATAATTAATTATAATCCGTCGTAGTTAATTATCTATATGTATATGTGTGCACACATGAATTCCCTTTCATGGCTGATGTATATTTACAACTGGTCACAACACGCGTTGATTAGATATATAGATATATTTCACGCCAGTCGAGCTAATTCCTTATATAAATTGGAGAATACATTTAAACGTGTTAAACATTTTTTTTTAATTTGTTACATGAATTGTAACTGGTGGAGAATATTTTTAAACGTTGCAGATTCATCCAATTTACTACATATTCTGGTAGATAATGCGGGCACGCTTTAAAACTCGTCTCCTTTAAAAAGGTGCGTTGAATCCAAGCGTGTGCTTCTGTTTCGTTTCATGTTTAAAGTTGATCCATTACATTATTCTGGTGGAAAAGAATAATGCTAGTAATGCTTGATTCATTACAAGTATTACGTCAAAGGTGGCCACAACAAGATGGGGGAGAGCCCATGGCAATTCCTACTTCCAACTGCTGCCATCTGGTATTGAAATCCTAGAGGGCAAAGCCCATCTGCAGGTTCTTGAAGTAATTGGAGACCAGGCTCCTGATTTTGTCAGGCATTTGGAAGAACTTGGTGGCGTAGTTGATGAGCTGATGTGGCACTGATCCATATGCATTAGTGATGTCAAGCAAAATGACTTGCAGACCTTTCTTTTCACACTTGGCCAGTTGGATTTGTTCCCAAATCACAGATGAGATGAAAACAGGCAGCGACCTTACAACTGTGCTCATGCCAGAGGCTGACGGGGCAGCCTCTCCAAACCAGCTCAAGCCAGAGTCCAAAGAGGTGACCTAGCACGCCACATTCAAGCCAGAGGCTGAAGAGTCGATCTCAGAAGCCATGTTCAAGCCAGAGGCCAATGGGGCGGCCTCCCATACCATACTCAAGCCTCGCAAGCCACGATCATGACAGAGGAAGAACAGGCGGCCTCCCAAGTGACTCCCAAGCCAGAGGATGACGAGGAGGCCTCACAAGCCACAGATAAGGTACCCCCCTACCCCGCTAGTAACGTCGCTCTGCCACCCTGCCCTGCAGGTGACGTTGCTCTGCCACCCTTCTCTGCTGAGGACATCACTCTGCCTCCCTGCTTGGCTGAGGAGGTCACTTTGCCCCCTTGTTTACTGGAGGATGTTGGTCCCCCAATGGACTCACAGTATTCGTTGCTCCACCCTCTGTCCTCAGCCTGTTTGTCATTCCTTCCTCTAGCCTCGCCGTGGTTGTCGCTCTGACCAGTGGCCCAGGACCACCTCGAGACCAAAGTGAGCAGGCTCCTAAAGAAGGGGTTCTGTCAGGACTATGTTACCCATCAGCACCTAGAGTTTGTTTTTGTGTTGTACCGATTAAGCCTTATCTGCACTTGCATCCATTTCCAACTCCAATCCCTGACAGCCTCACCCTTTTTCCTCCATAAATAGTCCAAAACATTGGCCAAACATGTGTGCAAATGTTTGACCCACTGGAATTCTGATATAGTAAATTAAAGCTGAAACAAATCTGTCTCTAACAAATTGTTTTAAAATTTCCATTTATGTGAAAAAAGTAGACACCCTAATGAACTTGCCAAAAAATCTATAGTAACACGGGATGTGTGGAATTGTGAAAAACTGAGATTGAATATCTTTAGACTAGGTGTATGTAACCCTTTGGCCTCAACTGCATATACCATGTATATATCAATGTATTTTTACTTACAACCATTGGTGGTGCTATTGTTCTTGGTTCCACAAAAGTCAAAATAATCCACCTTAACTTACTTCATCACAACAGCAAATAAGACAATATGGATGGCAAAAATATATTTTTAAAAAATATTTTTTCAAAAATATTTTCTTTTCCTTGAAAGAGAGGGAAGACATAACCCTGCTAGCCCATTCATAGCAGCTGGCCCGGGAACAAAAGTGGCAGAAAACAAACATTCGTAAATTTGGGGAGAGAGACAATACACACATTTGTTTTCTATATTCATACACAAGACAAATACAGGGTACTGAGACCAGTAGATAAGGACAAACACAGATGATCATGACATACCAATGCAGTAATGATGCAATGGGAAGTTTCCATGCAGATGGTATTGGTCATGCAAATGACATACATAAGAAGCATCTGTTAGGGAACAAACACTCATTTTCATAATAACGTAATCAGATATCTTTGTACCTACTGTAGCTTTGTGCTACCTCAAGGTGCGCTCACACATACAGCGACTCACAGAGGCAAAACGACCAGAGACCATAAATTTTCAATGAGAGCTGGCGACTTACAGCGACATGAGCGACAGTGACCGCTGGCGACTAGATGTGGGTGTGTCCAGTGATGCAACAAAGTTGAGAAAAGTTTAACTTTATGCGAATTTGGAGCAACTTGATGCAGTGACTACCAATGGGAGTGAAGACAGTAGAGCACATGTGATCCATAGCCTCCTGTGCTCGCCAGCAGAAGTAGCGCCATTGCAGCAATCGCCAATTAGCTTAGCTTAGTTTATGGTGTTAGCGCATTTAAAGCAAAAACAATAATAATATGTTACGTTCTCAATCATATTGCTGAGTACTATGTGCCATTGTCTATGTCGGTGGTGGGATGGGTCTTTTGTCTCCTCCTCCTCCTTTAGGCCCTGCCCACTACAACGCGTCACGTTCCAGCTTGGTATTGGATGATCACAACTTGTACATGCCTGCTCCGGCCTCGTGCTGTGGGATTGGTTCGGAGTACATTTCCAGACCTGTACGTAAGCCTCGTCAGTCTCTATCCCCGGGGCAGATCATTGCCGATGCTTTGTAGTGCTGATATTGCTTTGTGTGTGTTGGTTCTGCCTGCCTGTCTACTCTTTGTTTGTGCTCTGCCCCTTTAAGTTTGAGTGTTTCACTTGTGTATAAATATATATTTATGTATATATATTTCTTGTAAATTACACACACTAATAGTCACCATTCGTAAATAGCACACTGTTAATCAGTGGTTAGTAGGAAGTCGGCGCCATTTATGTTAATTCGTTTTCTCTTGGTTTTGGGTTAGCTAGGGAGTGAGGGAAGGAAGTGTATTTTTTTATCTTTCTTTTTAGGTTAATTAGATCCTTTTTGTATAGTTAGAGGGAACTTTTGTTTATTATTTTGGCCCGGTTGGCGTCCGAAGTTTAAATCACTGAAAATAGAAAAAAGGAGTGAAAATAAAACAAAGCAAACGCAATCCTGGTCTCGCTAACCCATTATTTCATTGTATGTTGCAGCCTGACCTAGACAGGGTCGTAACAAATAATAATAATAATAATAATAATAATAATAATAATAAAAACCACTCACTTTTTGTTGAAATCGAGCAAAATCCTGGTGTAGCTCCTATCTTGGGTGAAGTGTCTGGCTTGGCGCTTGGGACCAAGCAGCGCCAAGCCGGACACTTCAACCAGGAACCATGGAGGCCACGGCCGAGGAGCTGCGGGCTGGCTCCCGGTCACCATCAAACAGATAGTGAATGAGACCCATGATGGTAATGCTCACTTAGAGATAGGAGCTACACCAGGATTTTGCTCAATTGCAACAAAAAAATTAGTGTGTTTCATTATTATTATTATTTTGCTTTAAATGAGGCCATAAGCTAAGCTAAGCTAATTGGCGCTTGCGCTTCTGCTGCAGATAAATGCTTTTCCTTCATCTCATAGGATGTGATGCATATATACACTGGTGAATTTTATATACAAATGCTCTCCCTTCAGAATGTTTAATCTTAGCACAAGAAAACTGGTTTGTTGTCAAAAGTGGAATGCTAGTTGCGACTTCATAGTACAGTGACTGGCGACTTTCAGCAATAAAATCGCTGTATGTGTAAGTGCACCTTCAGACTGACACTTTGTACTCTTGTAAGAATATTTAATCATCATCCAAAAGCCACTGAATAAATAAATTAAAATAAGCACAGACAGCAGGAAGCGGTGTGCTCATTCTCTAAGGAAAGATGCAACAAAATGCTGTTTCTGGAATGCACATACACAAACACACACACACACACACACACACACACACACACACACACACAACACAAACAGAAGTCCCACTGTCATGGTCATTAGAGTCAAACTAGATGAACAAATGGCCTGTCAAAACCACATAATTTGTTAAAATTTTACTACTTAACATTTTAAGAAAATGTTCAAAAACTTATCAAAAATCTGAATCGTTATGATTGTTCCATGAACTAGTGTTACATGGATATTTTGAAGAAGGCATGCGAGGATTATGCAATCAAAAAAGTGTCAGAATACAGTGTCAGTAGTTTAACAGTAGGTAATGCACTGTAATGTATGCAAATGTGCATGTTACAGTATGCTATGCCAATATATTACATCACATTACAGTACTATTTAGTGTTTACAGCATTTAGCAGTCATAATAAAGCTTTCTTGGTTACCATGACACTTTCCTAGTTACTATGGCAACCATGAAGAGCCTGGAATATGTCCTGGCTATCTCTATATCCAAAACATCCTTATTGAAACAACAACACTGCCAACTAAGCAACACAAAGGAACTTTTTAAAATTTCTAATTTAATGTTGAATCTAAATTCAAATTTTAAATCATTTTTATGTACAAATTAATTCATTATTTCATGCCCACCTGAATCAGAGCTATACATGTAGACAAACTTGGTCCACTTGTAGTGTTCAATGACCCCAACCAAGGCGTCTTGCAACTCGGGCCGCAGTTGAATCACAAATTGGTTGGAGGTCTCAATGGGGAAGCTGGGTGTCACAAAACAGACGTGCAGCGCACCACAAAATGACATCAGCATGCTCACCGTCTTCCTGTCGTACACACCAATGATGGCATACACTCCTTTTGCAAACTGCGAACAAACTGCAACATAACAAGACAACATACATGTTAAAGTATGCAGATTTTAAAAACAGAGCACATAAAAACTTTTTTGCATTGTATACATAAAAAGAGTCTTGGTAGTTACTGACATTCTAATATCTAAAAATCATTGCAGTTGGAATAAATAAATAGAAAAGCAACAATGTGGCTGTTCTGTCCAAGTGAATTGGCTCATGCTGAGTGCTTATGTTGGCTGGGTGGCTCATGAAGAATGCTAATCAATACACTCCACTAATCCTAAATACCACAATCCCTGCTTCCCCAGTAAAGCAAAATAGCCACCATCTGTTCCTTAAACTATTTCCTAAACCAGGATTCTCCACTAGGTTAATTCTGAATCTGGCAATCCTTTCCTTGCTGCTATCTGTGCCCCTGTTAGGATTTTCTTCTTACTGTATCCATAAGCCTCATATTTCAGTGCTTGTTTCAAACAGATTGAAATATAAGTCAGTTTTTTGTTGAAGGTCCAGGGTCCAGCAGGAGATGCCTGAGGGAGTACTTGGGGCGCAGGGCAAACTGGCATGGCTGTCACCCAGCAAACAGGCTGAGCCACTACTATGTGGCACACAAGCAGGAGAAAGTTGGCATCTGTACCTAGGATACCGGCAAATGCCCATGTGTGGTACCATCAGTGAGCTTCTTGTGCACTAAATGTAATGCAGACATCAGAGTATACTGAGCTATCTTACACATACAGCAGTAAGGGCAGGAAAACAGTAAGAGTAAATCTTCCAATCTATCTCTTCTATCCTTCCAAAAATATTTTTTCCACACCACAACAATGAGCACAAAAATGCTGATCACAGAAGCTACAATTACCTCACAGGTAATATTTCATGTAATGTAGTGTTTTACAAAGTTGCTAGACATGTAGCTGATCACAACTATCACTATAATTTTGCTTGGGGTAAAAGAGAGAGAGTGAGACTAAAATAGGTGGAGTCTGCCTCCCTCCGATTTAGCTATTACTGAAGACATATGGCACATCAGATCAGTTTCCACGCATTACTATATGCCATCTGTGCCTATCTTGAATGGTCACTTTTTTTTCTTTCTTTTTTTGTACCACAAGCTAGCAACTGCTTTATGCCATGAACTAGCAACCTATACCAATTTATCTACCAGGTTACTACTAAAACACTTAGTTCTCCATAATAACCTATTAGATGTGACTGATAGATAATTAGGACTTGTTCAGCACTGTCACATACCTAAATTTCAAATAATGGATACATGCACTCTGTAAGCCTTAGCCTTGTAAAGCTCAGAAGTACAAGTACATACCATCTTATGTTAAGCCTTGTGTTATCTGATACTGATTGTGTTTTCAGCTATGTAACTTCTTGAATTTAGACATAATGGCTAATGTTGTTCTAAAGCATATGCTAGAAATCTGTAGTTCAAATCTGCCTGGCTGGTTTAAAATGTTCAACAAGCAACACATGGTTGTGTCATCAGCACTTGCAGTGACAGTAAAAGCTTGGCCACCCAGGGTCAATTGTCTTAACAACAGTGAGGTTGGAAGCTGTTGTACTGCCATCAGGCACATGACTCCAGCCCTGCCAACATTGGCCATAACAAGCAAAATCATGCCATGTTCCCTCACAGCTTCTACCAAGATTAAGATTAGTGATAATGTTTCTAAGCTGAGTAGTCGATCCATCTGTAGCTATGAGACCATGGTTCTTTGGCCACTCTGGCCTCTCATGTTCTGTTCTTGTTCATGTTCTTCTCATGTTCTGATCTAATGAGACACAGCAGAGAGGTAATTATTAAAGCTTTTGAGTCTAGCCGATTAGTACTTGGCTTACTGTGGCTACATGTGCTGTGAATCCCATCAGAGCTGCCATGGTGATGCTCCGGCTGGCATCTCTTGTTATGCCCATTGAGCAGACTCTTATTCTTCTCAACAGTTCAGCAAATCTCAGGAGCTTTAGCTTCCTCTCTCTGTTTGCTCTCTGTTTGGCAGTGATACATGGTGAGTTTAGGGTTTATACTGCTCCCAAAAATTGCATTTCCTGAGTCTAATATACCTTTTCCGATATTTCAATCTGTTCTCGCTCTGCATTTCATTGGTTCCATTTCATCTGCGTGAGAAAAAAATCTATTCAGCTGGCAGCATGTGAAAAAAAAAATCCAGTGATTTCCAAAGATACTCTGGGGAGAATTTTGGAGTTTAAATACTATTTAACTGTTCTCTTCTGTCTTTAGCTCCTTTTTCCATTTCTCTTTTATTTCTCATTCCCATACTCCTGGGATTTATTTGAAGCCCCAGGTGGCTTTTCATCTGCTGTTTTGTTGTGCATGCTGATGGAGAGATAATGCATCTGCCTATGAATAGAGTTGATTTGCACAATGTGCAGCGAAGTGGCTCTACCTCTGGAATCTCCATCCCTCCTTTCTGCACACTTTCTGCTCTTTCCTCATGTGACTTCTGCACATGTGTATGTATGTGAGAGAGAGAGAGAGAGAGAGAGAGAGAGACTGAGACTGACTAAAACTAAAACAAACAGCATAAGTATGCGTAACTGCTCACATAGAAAAAAAAATCACATCTGGGAAGCTTAGCTACAGCTTGCTTATCTACACACATACACACCCACAACTCATGGGAGTTGCATGTCATTACACTACACAGTGGAACATATTACTGTTTGCACTCTGGGGAAATGGAGAAATACACGTTTGGGCTCAGCCAGTGCCGTGACCTAAGTGGATACTTCTTGGTTGTTTATATATACAGGGTGTCCCACAAGTCTCCATACATAGGGGGCTATTTATGCCAGCACCAGGTTTGTTGTGCCTTCGTCAGTGGATGTTTGTGGACGTCCACTTCTCGGTTGGTCCGCAACACTTTGAGTCTTTTTGAATGTGTTAATAAGTTTGGTAACAGTGTCGTGTGTGATGTGCTTGCCGTGTTTCCCGTTAAAGTCCATCGCAACCTTGCGTCAGCTTCCCGATCCAGCCATGAAGATGATTTCAAAATGTTCTTCTTTTGTCAAAGGCATTCTAAAAGGCTATCTGAAAAAATATATATAATATAAAGTAAGTATGAAACTTTTTGGAAGACATTTTGCTAAAAAGTGTTAACCCTCCTGTTATCCTCAAATTTACTAACATCTTTTATCCTTGGAGTCAGTTTGACCCCAGCAATTTAAACCAACAGAATATGATTTTTACCCAGGTTTATATGTCAGGTACTTTATGTTTCTTTGTTGACTACCCAAATGGCCCTTTAAATAAAACATAACTCACCACCCACCCACTCCCACCCCGTATACAGTACATCCAGAATACTTTTTGCGCGCCTATGGAAAATTATGCAAATCACCATAAAATCTCACTGACTGACTGAAATTGGAAGAAACATCTTTTTGGTTTTTAATGGCTTTTTATTATTTCTAAGTACACATTTTTGTTATTTATAGCATTTGGAAAGAAGAACAATTTTTGTTATCAAGGATAGTAACATGTATTATGTTCGGGGTCAGTGTACAATGTGAAAAAATTATCACATGTAATGTTATGACCATCCAGTCCTGTCTATTACCACCCTCATGCCCTGATTTTTTTAGGTGCTTCCCCAGGGGATTTACCAGTGTACAACTGCATTTTCCAGGCATAGCTGGACTGTGCATCACATACTGCCCATATTTTGATGCTGTATTTGGCCGGTTTGCTTGGTATGTATTGTCTGAAGGGACAGCACCCACGAAATGCAACCAGACATTCATCCACAGTGACATGGGGGCTTGGATTGTAAAGAAAGTGTAATCGCTGGACCCACTTGTCCCATACATCCTATATTGCTGTGAGTTTGTCATTCTCTCATCGGCCCTGCCTTGTTTCGCTGTCATCAAAACGTATGACATGAGAGAAAACGTGGAATGTCTGTAGAGACATGGTGGCTGGAAATATTGCCCTTCCAGTGTCAGCATTCCAAAGGCTTGCTGTTGCTTCTCCTTTTGACTTGTACACTCCTGCCAGAATGAGGGTTGGTCACATCCAAGTCTTTCCAATTGTCCTCATACAAGTGCCTCCCCTCTAAGTTTGTCATCTCGAGTACCTCATCGATTGATGGTGTCACGAAGAGCTGAAATGCTAATTTTATGTCTTGGGCATGGCTGGTGGTGTATCTAGTGGGGCCTGGAACCATTTTGATGACATTAGCAGCACTAAGTCTACTCTGCCATTCAAGTGCAGAGAGGGACAAGAAAACTTTCAGACAACAGGAGGGTCAACACTAAGAGTCTCATTCTCATCAGAGGAGGATGCCTCATAATCAGGGTCCTCCTCAACATGATCCTCTGTCTCAGACGTGTTCTCCTCTATGTCATTTTCACTGTCAAAGAAGTGTGACAAAACTTAATTGAGGTAATTTTGAATTGAGACAGAGCATAAAGAGAAATGTTTTAGAAGGCTGCTGTGCAAGCTTTTATATGTTTGCTCCTCCCCTATGTTGGGTGAACTATCAATGTCCTCGGGAGAATTATGTTTTCCCATCCCCCACGGCATGGGACAAGTTCTCATAGGAATTATGTTCTCCCCTCCCTTATGTGCTGTGAAGGCTGTGGTTCTTGCAATACTACAGGTATGGTTATGTTAGGTTAGGGCCCTAAAGCAGAGGGAAGTTTTTTGAAGATTATGAGATTGCATATTATGTTGATCTCAGTATCATCCAAAAACAGCCAAAACAAATGCATGTAAAATTTTTATATTTCTTATGTTTTCTATTTTATATTTATATCTATCTATCTATCTATCTATCTATCTATCTATATATATATATATATATATATATATATATATATATATATATATATTTATATATATATCTATCTATTTATATATATATATATATATATATATATATATATATATATATATATATATACAGTATCTCACAAAAGTGAGTACACCCCTCACATTTTTGTAAATATTTTATTATATCTTTTCATGGGACAACACTGAAGAAATGACACTTTGCTACAATGTAAAGTAGTGAGTGTACAGCTTGTATAACAGTGCAAATTTGCAGTCCCCTCAAAATAACTCAACACACAGCCATTAATGTCTAAACTGCTGGCAACAAAAGTGAGTACACTCCTAAGTGAAAATGTCCAAATTGGACCCAAAGTGTCAATATTTTGTGTGGCCACCATTATTTTCCAGCACTGCCTTAACCCTGTTGGGCATGGAGTTCACCAGAGCTTCACAGGTTGCCACTGGAGTCCTCTTCCACTCCTCCATGATGACATCACAGAGCTGATGGAAGTTAGAGACCGTGCGCTCCTCTACCTTCCGTTTGAGGATGCCCCACAGATGCTCAATAGGGTTTAGGTCTGGAGACATGCTCCAGATATGATATGATGCTGAGCATGTGCACTCAACTTTACAGAATTTACACTGTTATACAAGCTGTACACTCACTACTTTATATTGTAGCAAAGTGTCATTTCTTCAGTGTTGTCCCATGAAACGATATAATAGAATATTTACAAAAATGTGAGGGGTGTACTCACTTTTGTGAGATACTATATATATATATATATATATATATATATATATATATATATATATATATATATATATATATATATATATATATATATATATATATATATATATATATATATATAGAGAGAGAGAGAGAGAGAGAGAGAATATATATCTTTCTTATATGTTTTATACAGGGTCAAAATGACCCCAGAGAACTTTGATGCTACAAATGTGTACAGGATATTGAAAACATATAATCTTGTTAATTTTGTGTTTACCCAATTGTCACCATTAAATTAGGAAAATTCATTAAATAAGAAGCAAAAACAAATATGCCAATCATGTATTTAGAGACATTTGTTAGGTATCACGAGTGATGGAGGTGAAGACGGATGCAAATGCAGTATAAAGTCAGTTTATTAGGAACAGTCAGTGTTTTAGGAACACCGGCAAACAATTCCAAAATGTAAGGCAGATATCGTGGTCGAGAACAGGTGAGGGTCAGGTGATCTACAAATGACATAAACTGGGCGAGGCAAGAATCAGGAAACACGAGGCGGAAACAGGATCAAAACCAGAAAACGGGAAACAAGACCAAAAAGGCTTGGTAAGAGACAGAATGCTAAGGAAACTGCGCTAATACTTCACGCTGAACACAGAAACACAAGGGGTTTAAATACACACAGTAATTAGGGAAGTAACACAAAACAGCTGAGACACATTAGGAAGGAACCAGTGACAATATAGGGGCGGAGACAGGACAGAAATCAAAACAAAACACACATGGAGAAGTAAACAGAGTCAATGTCACTGAATTCGGAAGTGCGCCGCTCACATGGCTCGCTCCGGCGATCACCGCGAGGGGGAATCGTTGCAACAATAAACATTGAATGGGAAACTTTTGGGACACCCTGTGATATGCAATTAGTAGTAAATTATGACCATTGTACAATTTACCTGACACGCGGGTCAGACAAAATCCCCTCTTATAAAATACATACATACTCTTATAAAAACACACACACACACACACACACACACACACACACACACACACACACATATATATATATATATATATATATATATATACAGGTGCATCTCAATAAATTAGAATGTCGTGGAAAAGTTCATTTATTTCAGTAATTCAACTCAAATTGTGAAACTCGTGTATTAAATAAATTCAATGCACACAGACTGAAGTAGTTTAAGTCTTTGGTTCTTTTAATTGTGATGATTTTGGCTCACATTTAACAAAAACCCACCAATTCACTATCTCACCAAATTAGAATATTTCATAAGACCAATAAAAAAAAACATTTTTAGTGAATTGTTGGCCTTCTGGAAAGTATGTTCATTTACTGTACATGTACTCAATACTTGGTAGGGGCTCCTTTTGCTTTAATTACTGCCTCAATTCAGTGCGGCATGGAGGTGATCAGTTTGTGGCACGGTGGTATGGAAGCCCAGGTTTCTTTGACAGTGGCCTTCAGCTCATCTGCATTTTTTGGTCTCCTGTTTCTCATTTTCCTCTTGACAATACCCCATAGATTCTCTATGGGGTTCAGGTCTGGTGAGTTTGCTGGCCAGTCAAGCACACCAACACCATGGTCATTTAACCAACTTTTGGTGCTTTTGGCAGTGTGGGCAGGTGCCAAATCCTGCTGGAAAATGAAATCAGCATCTTCAAAAAGCTGGTCAGCAGAAGGAAGCATGAAGTGCTCCAAAATTTCTTGGTAAATGGATGCAGTGACTTTGGTTTTCAAAAAACACAATGGACCAACACCAGCAGATGACATTGCACCCCAAATCATCACAGACTGTGGAAACTTAACACTGGACTTCAAGCAACTTGAGCTATGAGCTTCTCCACCCTTCCTCCAGACTCTAGGACCTTGGTTTCCAAATGAAATACAAAACTTGCTCTCATCTGAAAAAAGGACTTTGGACCACTGGGCAACAGTCCAGTTCTTCTTCTCCTTAGCCCAGGTAAGATGCCTCTGACATTGTCTGTGGATCAGGAGTGGCTTAACAAGAGGAATACGACAACTGTAGCCAAATTCCTTGACACGTCTGTGTGTGGTGGCTCTTGATGCCTTGACCCCAGCCTCAGTCCATTCCTTGTGAAGTTCACTCAAATTCTTGAATCGATTTTGCTTGACAATCCTCATAAGGCTGCGGTTCACTCGGTTGGTTGTGCATCTTTTTCTTCCACAATTTTTCCTTCCACTCAACTTTCTGTTAACATGCTTGGATACAGCACTCTGTGAACAGCCAGCTTCTCTGGCAATGAATGTTTGTGGCTTACCTAGTGAACCAAACTGAGAGACCATTTTGAAGGCTCAGGAAACCTTTGCAGGTGTTTTGAGTTGATTAGCTGATTGGCATGTCACCATATTCTAATTTGTTGAGATGCACCTGTATATATATATATATATATATAACAAAAAAAAAAAAAAAAAAAAATATATATATATATATATATATCATAACAAAATCATTCATTTAAGCTTTGCTTTAAAATCTGAAATATTTCACAGTGAATAGCATAAAATACGTACAGTAATGTTTAAAAGTTAGTTTTAAAAGTGAGTTATATATGCATTTTTAACAGTTTAAGAATGTGATTATCCAGAATCAATATTACATCTATGCTGCCCAAAAATGGGCAGCTGTCTATCTGCAGCTGTACTTCAAGTCTTGTTCTTCACCTCAAATGCTATGTGGAATGTACACACTTTTTGGTATTGAAATCCTAACTGAAAAACATTTCTTCCTTTTTCAACACAGGGCAAATATTGTTACTGCTACCACAACAAACTGTTTTTAGAAAAAGTCCTATATGCTACCACAGCCAGTGGCTTCTTTTTTGATTATCCAAACATAGGAAATAGGTTGAGTAGACTGTCTGAGTTAGGCTGTCATGTTTCTGCTGTGGCCAAAGACAAATTAGAATCCTGAAAAAGCACTAATTTTTAATCCTTCTTTCATTTCTGACAGCAGCCACATTACCCTGCCCAGCAACAATGCTGATGTCGGAAGCCATAGCTTCCTGAATATTCCAAATATTGAACATATTTATGGCTATTGCTACCCTATAAATGCTTTATTCCACTGGCCCAATCATACAATGTAGGCTATACTGTATACAGTAATAATAATGATAATTTTAAAAAATTGTTTTTAACCTTCTCATTTGAATTTGTGTACTTACAAGGAAGTCAACCATTTTAGGAAAAAACCTAAACACATAGAATACATTCTAATATGGCTTCCTGACCATCACACCCATATGTGGGCCTTCCTCAAACTGTTTCCACAAAGTTGGATAGACACAATTGTATAGAATGTATTTGGTTGCTGTAGCATTACAATTTTACTTCACTGGACCTAAGATGTCCATGTTCCAGCATGACAATGCCCCTGTGCACAAAGCAAGGTCCATGAAGACATGGTTTGACAAGATTGGAGTGGAAGAACGTGAGTGTCTTGCACAGAGCCATGACATCAACCCCACTGAACACCTTTGGGATTAATTTGAACACTGATTACCCAGGTCTTCTCGTCCAACAACAGTGACTGACCTCACTAATGCTCTTGTGGTTGAATGGACAAATTCCCACAGATATTTTCCAGAATGTAAACCTTCCCACAAGAGTGGAGGTTATTATAACAGTAAAGGGGGGGATTGTAAATCTGGAATGGGATGTTCAAAAAGCACATATAAGTGTTAATGGAAAAAGGATGAAACATTTGACATAAAAAGATTATAAAGGCCAACAACGAAGTGTCAAATCGAACACTTTTATTATTAGAAATTTATTAAATACACTTTTTTTATTTTAATCATTTATTAATCAGTGCCAAAAAAAGTCTAACAATGGGCATTGCAATGGGCAAATCCCACAGGCACATTAACAGCAAAAGGAGGACTAAATCTGGAATGAAATGTTCAAAAAGCACATATGGGTGTGATGGTTAGGTGTGCACAAACCTTTGGCCATAGTGTAATTTGTGATTCCCTTTCTGTTTAATAAGGTTGCATTACACTTATGTTTAGTTGGGTTTTGGACACACACACACACACACACACACACACACACACACACACACACACACACACACACACACACACACAAATATGTATGCAAAGCCTACATAAATTTCCCGTTTATGTGTAAAAGCAGCACACACTGGTGCAGGTGGAAAGCTGGATACACACTGCTGAGTACAAAGTTAGAAGCAGAGATAAGATAGCATAACGTAACATAAGAATGCCACCTTAATGCCTAATTAAGCCGGTAACTGAAAGAGGTAGACCCCTGTCTGCTAACTGCACCTATCAGCTACCCATGGCAGACTCACCCTGCTGTCAGCCTGAAGCATCAGACCACACACATACATACACACCTTCACTATCCAGCACAAGACTAGAGAAGACAGCAGCACTGGATCACAGAAAGCAGGTGGCACAACTACTAATCCATATGTACCATAATCTACAGTGCTGAAGGTTAAAGAATCGAGCTCATATTTTTCTATAGTAAAGGCTGCCAAGAGCAATGCGTGTCCTCATTATCAGAGGAAGAGACTACTCAAGCTATGTAGGCCAGGCTCTTTATGAGCTCCTAATTGGGCTACTTGAATGATTTCACGTGGCACCATGTCAAGTAGTCTTTTGGACTAGATAGAGAAGCTGAGCCAGTATAAATTACTGATACCTTGTTCCACATTATGTGCAACAGTGAACGTGTTAGTGTGTGTGGGGGAGCAAGTGTATTTCGGTCTGTTACACATATTATTTGCTGTCAGTGCAGTTGTCAAATAGCAAATCCCTGCAGGTTTCTACCCCTCTTTTACACTGTTTGTTGCTGTGTTTTATTTTATTAAAGAATACACAAGAGGCAAAAGACTACAGCTGTCATGTTGCAAAAGCAGGGACAACAGCACACTCTTTTGTCTCTCATTAATGTAATATGCAATGCACAGAAATAGACCTTTCAAAGAGAAATATGACAGCTCTACTCCCACCCATAAAACACACAGATTCTACATCACAGTCTGTAGCTGTAATAAAGACAGCAGCTATGAAAAACTTTTATACTCCAAACCCATCTGACATTCCAGAGACAGCAGATCAAGCTTCTTCATTGTATTGTGAAAGAACAGTGGAAACAGAGCCTATCCTGGCAACACTGGGTGCAAGTAGGGAATTCATCCCAGATTAGACACCAGTCCATCTACATGCTCATTCACACATGCGGCAATTAAGAGTCACCAATCCACGTACTCCATATTTTTGTAAGGTGGGAAACTGCAGGAAATACATGCAGACAGGGAAAATATGCAAAACTCCATACAGTAACCTGAGCTCAGGTGTGAGGTGGCAATGCTACCACAACATGACCACTGCTGACCAAAAATTAAACATTTCTCAACCCATAATTGACACTGGCAATGAGGGTGTAGTATAAGTCAGCATTGCTGAAGCATTTAAGCATTTTTACTGTCCACATTGTTAGACACACCTACCTTGTGAGTCCACCTTATAGATATCAAGCTGTACCTCATCTTTTTCCCATGCATTTTTTTGTTATTTGCCCTCTAGCCCTTCATCAGTTCCTGACCACATTTGTTGGAAGGATATTTATCGCTGGAGTACTGTTCTCAAGTCAGCCCTGACATTAAGATACACTCCACTGCAACATCCAGTAAGATGCTATTACCTACAGTATATAAGGATCTACCACCCAAATTATCTGGTCAGTGGTGAGTTCATTACAAAGATGGATGGTGTTGAGGGAGACTTGCAAACTGCATAGAAACAGATCGGCTAGATTTTCAAAAGCAATTGTACCTAATAAAAGGGTGAATGAATGTAGGTGTGTGGTAGGTGTATCTAATCAAATGGCAATTAATGTATATATTACACATGCACACGTATAATCAGGAAAAAGACTTTAGGACAAAAGCACTAATTACATTGTTTAAAATAATCATAAGACATTCTCAGAAGGCCTGTAACAATACAGCATATTATATTGTTTCATTCAAAACAAGGCTCCCGATTCTATACCTGTGTATTGAATAATACATTCAACAGACTGCATAAAAAAGTAAGCTATTCATCATAAAATACCTTTTATATTACATGAGGTGTAATAAACATTTAAACTTAATCAAGCTCACACTCCCACCTCTGAAAATCTTGAATCAGAAGAAACTATTGGGGTTTAAAAAACACACGTGTCCTAATCATGCTGCTTTTCACCATGGGTGTGAAGTAACGAATTGCAAATGCTCTCATTACTGTAACTGAGTAGTTTTTCTCAGGAATTATACTTTATTAAGTAGTTTAAAAATAGTTTACATTTACTTTCATTTGAGTACATTTTAAGTGCTGTAACAGTACTTTTACTGCACTATTTTCCCTCGACCTGCCATTGCCACATTCCTTACATGTTGTAATTTACTCTTTTTTTTCTGTCAACTTTGACTGGCTAAGGAGAATAATCAAATCAAATTGTGTAAAGAAAACTTGCATTGGACCTTGCAATACCTGGCACCAACTTCTTTTAATCATGGAGAAGGAGGGAGGAAGTGTGGTGCTTTACCAAGCAACAGTGCAAGTACAACACTTGAACACCCATGGCCGCACCTAAAAGAGCTTTTTGCGATGAAGACGAAGAAGGGCAATTGTGTGATTATGATATGTCAGCTTTGTTTGCCTAAACCAGTCAAAAATGTCAGCATTCAAAAATTCTACCTCTAATTCAAAGAAACATATTGAGTTAAGTTTTGGATTTCTGCTAACTAGGATAGGCCTATTTGTATGCATGTATAATGTAGCCTGTCAATGACTATACTTTGCTAGCTAGCAATTACATTATTGAGCTGCTGTGTGAGAAATGTAGTAGCAGTGTTTAGAATATTATGAAACTATGAGCTTTAGCTCGCTATCTCTATCCACCAGCTGCGATTACATTGCGATCACATTGCAATTTAAAATGGCAGTCTGTGTATTGCAAATAACTTTTTACACAAAACATCAGTTTTATATCTCTGTAATCATAATGTAATTCATGTACACATATACAGTTAGTTTTTATAATTGATTAGCAATGTGACAGTTACTAAATTTTGAAGTGTATTCTTTTTACAGAGAAAATATCCATCAAATTTAAGCAGTACAATGAATGCATGTTGAAAAGTAAGAACTCTGAAGTACAGAGGTGCGATTCAACTATGAGATTAAAGACTACTCCATGTCATGCAGACAGGTTGCTCAGGCCACAATTGACAGGCAGTTGAGTTTGTTTGTGAAAGCCTTCAGCCCTTTACCATAGATGAACTCCAAACATTCAAAAATCTAATCCATACAATGCAACCTAGCTGTACAGTTATGACCAGACCAACTGTGAAGCTGAGAATCCAGGAAACAGCTGCAAAGCTCAAGGTAAACATGACTGCTGAGATATCCAAAGTCAACTATATAGGTACCACTACTGATTGTTGGACAGAACAGCAATGGAGATGCATTGGTGCACAATGGATCGATGGATCTACACTGGAAAGAAGGTCTGCCTCCATTGCCTTCAGACGCTTGAAAGGTTCACATACAGTAGGTACAGAAAAGAATCACCGCCCTTTAAAATAATCACATTTTGTTGCTTTTCAGCCTGAAATGAAGACAGACACAGTTTTTGTTTCATCCAGCTGTATTTACTCATTGCAACTTATAACATCCAAGTGTCAGAAAAAAATAAAATAAATAAGTATATATATAAAAAAAAAACAGAATCACTGTGTTGGAAACAGGATCACCCCCCTCCTAAAAATTACTTGTAAACTCAATAAGGTGTAGCTAATCACCTTCTCAATGGCACACAAAACCATTTGACTTTCAACTGTGATCAGCTGTGGTCATTTTGATTAGCTCAGCATGAAAAGAGCTTCCGTGGAAAATTTTGTAATGCAACTGAAGCAAACAATCAACTATGGGTGGCAAGGCACTGTCAAAAGATCTCCAGGATAAAGTTGTGGACAGGCACAAGTCAGGTGATGGATACAAAAAAATTCCAAAGGCATTATCAATGCCTAGAAGCACAGTAAAGTATATTATTAAGAAGTGGAAGGTATTTGGTACAACACAGACCCTCCCTGGATCAGGACGTCGCTCCAAACTGGATGAAAGAGCCAGGAGGAAACTGGTCAGAGAGGCTACCAAGAGGCCTACAGCAACTCTGAAGCAGTTGCAGGAATTTATGACAAAGAGTGGTCATTGTGTGCATGTGTCAGGTTATGTGGGTGATGGAGGCAAAGACGGATGCAAGTGCAGTTAAAGTCAGTTTATTAGGTATACCGGCATAGAATTCCAAAATGTGAGACAGATATCGTGGTCAAAAACAGGTGAGGGTCAGGCGATCTGCAAACAACATAAACTGGGCGAGGCAAGAATCAAAAACATGAGGTGGAAACAGGATTAAAACCAGAAAACGAGAAACAAGATCAAAGTCTTGCGACAGAACGCTAAGGTAACTGCGCTAATACTTTGCGACTAAACTCGGAAACACAAGGGGTTTAAATACACAAACATAATCAGTGGTTAACACAAAACAGCTGAGACATATTAGGAAGGGACCAATGACATAACAGGGGTGGAGACAGGACAGAAATCAAAACAAAACACACGTGGAAAAGTAAACAAAGTCAACAAAGAGAGCATATTGTGGTGAGCCGTCTTGTCGACCTCAGACGTAAGCATATCATGGTGAGCCGTCTCGTCGACCTCAGACAGGAACTTGGCTTTGGAGGCTGCCTGGCCAGCCTCGGACAGGAACTGGGCTTTGGAGGCCGTCTAGTCGGCCTCAGGCAGGAGCAGTGCGTGGTGGGTCATCTCGTCGGTCTCAGGCGTAAGCAGAGCTTGGTGGGCCGTCTCGTCAGCCTCAGACAGAAACCTGGCTTGGGAGGCCGCTTAGTCGGCCTCAGACTGGAGCTTGGCTTGGGAGGCTGTCTCACCGGCCTAGGACAGGAATTTGACTCGGGAAGCCATCTGGTAGGCCTCGGACAGGAACTTGGCTTTGGAGGCCGCCTGGTCGGCCTCGGACAGGAACCTGGCTTTGGAGGCCGCCTGGTCAGCCTCGGACAGGAACTTGGCTTTGGAGGCTGCCTGGTTAGCCTCGGACTGGACATGGCTTGGGGTCATTCTTGAGGAAAATCTGCTGCCCTCTGTCAGAAAGTTGTCAATGGGAAGAAGGTTTACCTTCCAACATGACAATGACCCAAAGCAAAACTGACCACACAGTGGTTGAAGGAGAAAATGGTGAATGTCCTTGCATGGCCTAGTCAGAGCCCAGACTTAAACCCCATTGAAAATCTGTGGAATGACTTCAAGACTGCAGTCCACAAACGGTCACCATCAAATTTACCTGAACTTGAGCAGTTCTGCAAAGAAGAGTGGGCAAATACTGGAAAGTCTAGATGTGCAAAGTTAGTAGAGACATATCCCAACAGACTAAAGGCTGTAATTAAAAAATTAAGGCAAATTAAAGCAAGGGGGTGATCCTTTTTCCAACTCAGTGATTCTGGTTTTTAATTTTTTTTCTGACATGTTGGTGTTATATCTTTCACTGGGATGTTATAAATTGCGCTGAGTAAATACAGTTGGATAAAACAAAAACTGTGTCCGTCTTCATTTCAGGCTGAAAAGCAGCAAAATGTGATTATTTTAAAGGAGGGTGATTCTTTTCTACACCCACTGTACCACTGCTTGCAGGGTCAGTAGATGACATCCATTCTGAATATGGCATCACAGAAAAGATATTGAGAACAACAACTGATAGTAGGACTGCAACTAGCGATTATTTTGATAATCGATTAATCTGTCGATTATTTCTTCATTTAATCGATTGGTTGGATTAAAAGGCCGATTTTTATTTTCTGTATTTTTCAAAAAAAAACATTATTTCACATTCTGCCCAATGTTGTCTTTCAAACATTGTGCAAATTGAAGGCTATGAAAAAGGTGTTAAATGTACCTATGTGGACTATGCCATACATTGTACAAAGTATTTTAAAAAATATTAACATTACATTGAAAACAAAAAAAACAACAACAACTGATTGTCCACAAGCTTTAAAGCAGAAGTTAAATCACTATATTCAAAATGCTAAAAAAAGCACAGACTAAGTGTTAACTGGTAAGAGGTTGAATGTTCTGCAGTAACACACACATTCACTCCTTTGGACACAGTAACATTACTTTATTCTGTAAATGTATGACACATCTTACATTTATATACAATTACATGTTATAACCCCATTACAGTTACTGCTCTCATAAAAACACAATTACCTTTGTTTCCTTTTATTTAGAGTTATTATTTAGACTTATTTTGTTTCCTTTCTATTGCTCGCTGTGTGATTGACGTGCATGTGCGGACTCGCGCTCATTCAGTGAAGTTTAATGGAGACTCACTTGCTGTCAGGACGAGCCTTTATGTAAAATGGAAATACTGGCGTGAATTTCTAACATTTACAGATGAGGATATAAATGAAAAAATGTCATTTCTGCGATGAAGAAAACATTTCTGGAACACATTAAACAGCACATGCAGCTGCATCTGTCACAGCAGCTGACATGACAAACCACGTTAATACACTTTCGAGTTTGTTTGAAGCGCTTAATATAAAACAGTCTCATGTTTTGGACAACCTGGATCGTGCACTTTTCCTGCAGCAGCTCACTCTGTGACCTCCGCTGTTTTTCAGATGTGTTTTATTCATAGAAATGCGTTTTTCACCATTGTGAAGTGACTACAGTGACGTCACAGACCCAACTAATCGATAATGAAATTCGTTGTTGATTATTTTAATTATCGATTATTATCGATTTTATCGATTTGTTGTTGCAGCACTGATAGTGAATCAAATTTTATCAAAGCATTTTAAGTGTATGGCGAACAGAGTCAGGAAGAGGTGGTGGGTGCTGAGGCAATGACTGTGCAGAGTGATGAAGATGCAGGAGGATTTGAGGTTCAGGACACCTGTTCTATTTTAAACACCAACAGTGGGTTGGAGTATATCCTACCCAAGCATCAACTTTGTGCATGTCACCTCCTTAATTTGGTGGCTACTGTGGACGCATCCAAAGCAGAGGTCAGCAGTGAGGTATTTAAGAATCTTTCCCGTGCTACATTTGAAAAACCCCAATTCCAAAATAGTAGGCACAGTATGGAAAATGCTAATAAAATCAAAGAGGAGTGATTTTTTAATGTACTGTGACTTGCATTTAAACAAAAAATGTACAAAGACAAGGTATTTGATGTTTTACCGAATCAACTGCATAGGTTTTTGAAGATAAACGTTTATTTTGAAATTGATGCATGCAACACGTTCCAAAAAAGTTGGGACAGGGGCAATTTAGGACTAATAGCAATGTGACAAGTTGAAATAAGAAGGTGATGTGAAACAGGTGAGGCAATTGTCTAATCATAGTATATAAGGAACCTCCAAAAAATGCCTAATCCTTCAAGAGCAAGAATGGGTTGAGGCTCGCCAATCTGCCAACAGATGCGTCAGCGAATAACCCAACACTTTGAGAACTACATTCCCCAAAGACAAATCGGTAGGATTTTAGGCATTTCACCTTCTACAGTGCACAATATAATTAAAAGATTCAAGGAATCTGGTCAAATCTCAGTGCGTAAAGGGCAAGGCCGAAAACCACTTCTGAATGTGCGTGATCTCTGATCCCTCAGACGTCACTGTCTTAAAAACCGTCATGAGTCTGTAATGGATATCTTGACATGGGTGCGGGAATACTTTGGTAAACTTTTGTCAGTCAACAATTCGCCGCTGCATCCACAGATGCAAGTTAAGGCTTTACTGTGCAAAGCAGAAGTCATACATAAACACTGTCCAGAAGTGCCGCAGACTGAACTCGGTCTCATCTGAGATGGACAGTAGCACAGTGGAATCATGTTTTGTGGTCCGATGAGTCAACATTTCAAATAGTTTTTGGACAAAACAGCTGTCATGTTCTCCGGGCCAAAGAGGAAAAGGACCCTCCAAGCTGTTATCAGCGTCAGGTCCAAAAGCCAGCATCTGTCATGGTATGGGGGTGTGTCAGTGCCCATGGCATGGGTAACTTGCACATGTGTGAGGGCACCATTAATGCAGAAAGATATGTACACATTTTGGAGAAAAATATGCTGCCATCCAGAGCAGGACAACGCCAAATTACAAGCGCATGGTTGCGTAAACAGAGAGTGCGGGTGCTAGCATGGCAAGGAAGACCCCATACAGTTGCGCAGCTGAAGAAATGCATAATGGATGAATGGAGGAAAATTCCACTTGATAAACTTAAACAACTGGTGTCTTCAGTGCCCAAAAGCTTAATAAGTGTTATTAAAAGAAAAGGTGATGTCACACAGTGGTAAACAGTCAACTGTCCCAAGTGTTTTGGAGTGTGTTGCAGTCATCAGATTTGAAATGAGTGTATATTTTCAAAAATAAATTAAATTCACAACGTAAAACATCAAATAATGTGTTAATAATGAATACTGCTGTATGATGAAGTCTGTAGCCATGGCCTTGAACGGCCTTCAGTCCAAAACAAACACTCAGATGGGGTGGCTGCTTCCCACCATCTACCTTCTTGATTCAAAGCTCAAAAAGACGGAGGCTTCAGTCAAGGTATGTCTTCCCCTTATTTATGCTCTGCAGCAGGTTCTACAAAAGCGCTTTTGGAAGCTTATGGAATATCTGGAACTCATCAGTGCTGCAATTCATCTTCCCAAATTCAAAACATCATTAAAGAAGGTAACATTTTCCTAATGTTTTGTATATGACAGCAGAGTATCTGATGAAAAGAGATTATGCCAAGTTCTGTTAAAAAGTGAGAACATGCATCATACATTTTTCAGGTCAGCAGTCATGGGACATTTCACTCATAATCCCACTTGTAACTGTTCTACCACTACTGTGTGGGTTTGTGTTGAGTTAAACTGTTCAGTGTTTATTTACTTGCCTACTGTACCACAGTCAGACTGTGCAAAATTATTAGAAAAGACCCCTTGTCGTAAGGGGTTGTACTAAATGCAGCAACACTTATGCAGAAAGTGAACAGCTTTATCTAAATTCTAAAATGACTATGACCACACTCACAGTTGGTCTATATGACCCTAGTAAGCATACAATAATCTGTCTATCAGAATTATCCTAAATTAATATTTATATTTTGTGTGTAAAATAGGTATGGATTACATCCTGCATCATCTTTATGCCATGAAGGAAATGCAACAAAAAGAATCACATGATGCCTCTGACAAGGATGAATTATTTTTTTCCATTAATCCCCAGCTGCATCTGAATTGGACGGATACTTGGCTTGTGCTTCAATAGAGATGGAACTGCTTCACTCATTCCCTTCCCTTCCTGAACATATCTCTGCAGCATGTAAGCGCTTTTTTAGTTGTGCTGGGCAGCTGTTTACACTTAATCCAGCCAGGTTGGACAGTACAAATTTTGAGAATCAGTTCATTGTGAAGCTGAACAACAAATTCAAAATGTAGGCTCCTTGTTGTTGGCCCCATATCAAAATAGCTCAGAGTCTGCGTTCATGTTGTAAACATTGTCAGTTAATGTATATGTTGGTATATTCACTTTCTAATTTGTATAT
Organism: Cranoglanis bouderius; assembly: GCA_023630585.1. Taxonomy (NCBI): domain Eukaryota; kingdom Metazoa; phylum Chordata; class Actinopteri; order Siluriformes; family Cranoglanididae; genus Cranoglanis; species Cranoglanis bouderius. Next base: position 16,685,392 of record CM042561.1, read on the forward strand.
TCTAATTTCTGCTACAGGCTCACCTTTTTAAGTTAAATTTTTAAGGTATTGTGTGACCCTTTCCTCTTTATAGGATGCAACAACTTAATAACCTGCAGGAAAACATCTATAAATGTCATAATACTGATAAATGTTAACTGATTATTGGTTGCTTTTCCAAGTATTACATGCTTCTGTTTTCAATGTTAGCAGTAAAAAATAAAACTGTGGGAGGATTCCTATGTGTTTTTGTTCTTTCGGAGAAACACTGATAAAAGAGAATATGACACTGATGTAAACTACATTTTTATATTGCAGGCTACAGTCTTGTAAGGTGGAATATCATTCACAGCACAATACTCACTACTCATCACTCTTGAGTACTTTAAAAGAGCTACTTTTTACTCATACTTTAAGTAGTATTTAGAACGGGTATTTTTATTCTACTCACACTACATTTTTGGGAAGCAACAGTACTTAAATGAGCATGATTTTTCAGTACTCTTTCCACCCCTGCTTTTCACAAGCTAATAGCATACTACAAACACATCATTTTAAGAAAATCAAGTTACAGAGAGCTGTGCTAGTTTCACAGCACAACTTTCTAACAGCAGAATGCGCCCCATGCTTCAGACACACCCGGCTGAAAGTCATGCTGACAGGGTTGCATTTTTTAATGCCAAATTGAGCTAGCTTTGAAGCAACAAATCAGCAGTGTGTGTGCACCTCAGTGAATTTCTTTCCAACACAAATACTTACAAATAGAATAACATGCGACTCCCTTTTCCATTTCCTGAATTTGGGGGGGTAGTTTTTGGTCTTTTTATGCAGTTTTTGTTTATTAATGAATTGAATCATTAATTAATTACTTAATCAATCATAAATTCTGATTACTTTTACAGCATTGAATGGTCTTGTCAAAAATGGACACCTAAGGCACAAATTCAGACAATGCTTATTTTTGCTGCATCAAAAATTGCATTGAGACACCACCATTGTCACGATTCGAAGCTCTGTGGTTCCTCCCGCTCACCACCAGAGGGCACCGTCACCTGAGAATTGACCTTTTCCGTGGACTACATTTCCCATAACCCCGTACCTGGCTCAGATTACTGCTACACCTGTTTCCTATCTAACAAGCTATTTAAGACTCACACACACATTCATCCAGTGCGAAGTCTCGTTTTGCCATGGCTAACTTTACTGAGCGTTTCCCTGTTGTTTTACCTTAGCTGTGTTTGACCCTGGACTGTTTAACCCATTTTTTGAACCTGTTCTGCCTGCCTCTTCTACGTGTATTTGGATATTTCCTGTTTTTGCTTGCTGCCTGCCCTGACCTTCAGCCTGTTTATGACTACATCTCTGTTTTTGCCTTGGATACTGTGTTTGCCGGTGATCTACCCTTTTCCTGTCTGTACACTGTTGTGACTTTAATAAAGCTGCACGTGGATCCCCACTCCATTGACCCTTCGTTAAAGAAGACTTCGCCACTTCCTGATCCAGCGGCTTTCGTGCACTTAACCACCGAGTTCTCAGCTCAAGCCAAAGTACTAACGGTCCACCAACAACAACTTGAACGGCTAACTTTGCTATTAGATGAGCTAGTAAAGGCACTGCAAAACTTCCAATTACCCACACCCAGCCCACCAGCTCCTCCAGCTCTCCCAGCAGAATTACTGACTCCGTCTAACATTATCACCACGAATCCTCGTCTCGCTTTTCCGGAGAAATTCGACGGATCACCTGCTAACTGTAAGGGTTTTCTGCTCTAGTGTTCCCTGTTTGTTAACCAACAACCCACACTATATCCCACTGATGACAGCCGCACTGCCATCATGTGCTCATTGCTAACCGGGAAAGTTTTGGATTGGGTGACAGCAGTGTGGAAGCATGACCACTCGACCTTTCCCTCATTCAGTAATTTCCTCCAGGGATTCCGTGAGGTTTTTGAACACCCATTGGGAGGTAAGGACGCCGATGACCAACTGCTTTCCCTCTGGCAGAGGAGAGACACTGCTGCTGAATATGCTCTCACTTTCCATACACTCATGGCTCAAACCAGGTGGTTGGAGGATACTTTGAAGCTGCTATTCCGCAAAGGACTGTGTATGGAGCTTCAATCTGAGCTATCTTGCCATGATTTAGGAATTTGCTAAATCCCATTATATACCTCTGAAACCCTGTGACTCTCTCTTGGCAGTGGCAGCGCTAGATGGACGCCCCCTAGGGGCCAGTCACATTCATCACACCACTCAGGACATCTTACTGCAAGTAGGAGCACTGCACACTGAGACCATCAGCCTGTACATAATCCAGTCCCCTCATCATCCATTAATCCTAGGATTACCATGGCTGCAAACACACGACCCTCAGATCTCCTGGAGGGAGAGACAAATCACTCAGTGGAACTATTCCTGTATCTCCAACTGTTTGAAACCTGTATCTCCCAGAATCATTAAACCCATTGCTGGTCTAGTAGTAACCTCTGTTGCACCCAATCTGCCCCCTGAGTACTCCGATTTAGTTGAGGCCTTCAGGAGGACCAAAGCTTTGCAACTTCCTCCTCATTGCCCCTGTGACCGAGCCATAGAGTTACTACCTGAGACAATACCACCTCGAGGCAGAATTTTTTCCATTATCCCAACCCAAATCTGAAGCCATGAATTCATATATTGAGGAGGAACTTTCCAAGGGTTTTATCAGGCCCTCAACCTCACCAGCTTCAGCCAGGTTCTTTTTCATGGGCAAAAAAGATGGAGGGCTCCGCCCATGTATTGATTACCGTGGCCTCAACGAAATCACAATCAAGTTCTGTTACCCCTGCCTCTGGTCCCAGCAGCTCTTGAATAACTTTGCAAGGCCAAATACTACACGAAACTTGACCTGCGCAAAGCATATAACATCATCCGTATTCGTGAGGGAGATGAGTGGAAGACGGCGTTCTCCACCAGCACAGGACACTATGAATATCTCGTAATGCCGTTCGGACTGGCCAATAGCCCAGTGTTTCAAGCCTTCATCATCGACGTCTTCCGGGACATGCTTAATCATTGTGTCATCGTATACATCACAGATATCCTTATGTATACCAAAACTTATCAAGACCACATCAAGCACGTCCGAGCTGTCCTGCAACGCCTCATTACCCATCAATTATACGGAGAAGGCGGAGAAATGTGAGTTCCATCAGACATCAGTAGCCTTCCTAGGCTATGTGATCAGTCCCGAGGGTGTAGAAATGGATGACAGCAAAGTAAAAGCAGTGCTAAAGTGGCCCCAACCCACTACAATCAAGGGGCTACAACGCTTTCTGGGATTTACCAATTTCTACAGACGCTTTATCAGAAAATTTTGCACTTTCGTCGCACCTCTGACATCCATGCTTAAGAAATGGGGGCTATCGACTCTCCTGGTCCTCAACAGCTAGCCAATCCTTTCAAGATCTCAAAGCTCGTTTCACGTCTGCACCCATCCTGCATCATGTCTCTGTCATCCTGCTCTGTCACAATTCGAACCTTTAACAAGCTATTTAAGACTCACACACATATTCATCCAATGCAAAGTCTCGTTTTGCCTTGGCTAACTTTACTGAGCATTTCCCTGTTGTTTTACCTTACCTTTGTTTGACCCTGGACTGTTTATCCCATTTTTTGAACCTGTTCTGCCTGCCTTTGACTCTGCTATGAGTATTTGGATATTTCCTGTTTTCACTTGCTGCCTGCCCTGACCTTCCGCCTGTTTATGACTACGTTTATGTTTTTGCCTTGGATACTGTGTTTGTCGGTGATCTACCCTTTTCCTATCTGTACATTGTTGTGACTTTAATAAAGCTGCACATGGATCTCCACTCCATTGAAACTTCGATACAACCGTATTGAAATTGTATCGACATTGAAATTTATGTTACACCCCTACTTTTTGGTATATTGCAATGAAATACTACATTAATTAGCTGGTTTGTTTCAACAATTTTTTTTCCTAGTTTGACATGTCAGACAATAAAACAGAAGGCTGCACAGGTATTTATTATTTTACTAAAGTTGTAAAGTATTGTAAAATTTTGCCAAGTGTGCCATGACAGCATGTATGGGTGCAATAATTAGTTTCTTCACAAAAGCAAATGCAGCACACTTAACAATAGAGAGAATTAGCCAATTAGCATCATGATGTGCTAAAAATGAGAAAACAATAAATGACAATAGAGCTGATGTGAAGCTGACATTTCACAGTCTTCTGTGTGTAAAGTCACATCATCACATGCTGACAATGACTTGTTCTAAGAAGGTTTCTGCAGTAGTGAAATATTACAGATATTTTCCCACAGTCTGTAAAATGAAAGCACTTTGACTTCATGTAAGGCCTTTCTCTGTGGTTCTGAATTTCCCATGTACCAATTTCTATGCCTATTTGAGTATGAAGTGCATATCTTGCTATTATTTAGGGTCAGACAGTTGATCAGCTCTAATGTACTAAAGTTCTACTAAAGTTCTAAACTTTAAAGCTCTAAAGTTACTTATTAAACTTGTAACATCTACAAATGCCAATAAGGCAGCTGGCATCACTGAACAAATTATTTTCAGCTTTTTGCTTGTCAATGTTGTATTATTCATGTAAGTGTAAAAATATATATATTTCTAAACACTACATCTGACAGTATTTAACCACACTTCTGCAAATGAAATGTTTGAGAACATTAGAGATAGTATCTCTTTAATTATACTCAGTGATAGATTGTGATAATGTAATTGTTCTGCTGACTGTGGAACACATTTTTTCTACAGATATGAATTATTCAAATATGGTTCAGTGCAAAGAATCCTGGAAAATGTAAGTACTCAGATCCATCAGTCAAAAGAACACAATCAATCAGCATATATTTTACAGAATATTAAACAGCAACACAAATAATCTTCATCTGAACTACAGTATGTACCTAAGCAAGAAATCAACAGTATCATTACCCATACTTTATACACACTAGGTGTAGGCAATGTGGCAAAAATGCCATATGACAATAGAAGACACCACAAACAATAGTGAGGTTTCCTAACAATGAGCCAGTAAAACACTGCCATAAAAAAAAAAACACAATATGTTGGAAAATGAAACATTTGGTACAAAATATACATTTTCAATGTTTAGTAAGATACTATAATTAACAAAGGAATGAGTATACAGTCCCCTCTGAAAGTATTGGAACAGCAAGACATTGTTTTTACTATACATTGAAAACATTTGTGTTTGAAATCAAAAGATGAATATTAGATGATAAATCAGAATGCCAGCATTCATTTTCTCATATTTACATCTAGATGTGTTAAACAACTTAGGATATGGCACCTTTGTTTGAACCCACCCACTTTCCAATTTACAGAGAAATGTATCCAATCTAATTGGGAGGAAATGCATCATGCAGAAAATAACCCCAAAAGCACTGCCAACACAACAAAAAAATTCATCAAGGGGAAAAAGTGGAAGGTTTTAGACTAATCAAGTCAATCACCAGGCCTTAACCCAATTGGGCATACATTTCACCTCCTGAAGGAGACTGAAGGGAGAACCCCCAAAACAAAACAAAACAAAAGACTGAAAGAAGCTGCAATACAAGTCTGGAAAAGCAACACAAAAGAAAAATGCAAAAGTTTGTGATGTCAGTGGGTCACTGGCTTGATGCAGTTATTGCAAGCAAGGGATATGCAACCTTTGTATGTTGTAGCATTACAATTTCCCTTCACCAACTAAGGGGATGGACCCAAATGTGTTCCAGCATGACAATGCCCTTGTGCACAAATCATGGCCAATAAAAGGTCCTATACATTTGCTCACCAAAAATTGGGTGGTCTGCCTATACTTTTGCTCACCAAAAAGATGGGTGGTCTGCCACCAAATGTGCCATGTTGTTTAAGACATCTAGATGCAAATATCAGGAAATGAAAGCTGAAATTCTGATCTATCATATCATATTCATCTTTTGATCTCAAACCCAAATGTCTTCAATGTATTGCAAAAACAATAGAATCAGCCTTGCAATTCCAAAACTTTCAGAGAGGACTGTATGTTATAAAAGTATTAATAATTTCTGCAATATCACAGAAGAGTGTATTATGATACTGTGTACTGTGTATTTTATCATGATTTCAATACTAAATTGTAATATTGCCCAGCCTTAACACATACTACCATCCAATAAAAAATCCCTATGTCTCTAAATCTCTGATTTATGTAATTTTTGTCATTTACCTCAGAAAATGCTTTCCCTTCAGGTATCTCAACAGGTGTTAATGGGATGTGCTTCATCTTAGGAGTTTTTACTCCCACTGGCCTCTTAATGAACAGTCAGCTCCAGGCACAACAGACATTTCAGTGCTGAAAGAACTGAGGCCTTCAAGGCACACTCCAACTTTTCATTCATTAAAGAACTAGTCTCAGTAGCAGTAGAGTAAAAGACAGCAAGAACACGTACACTGGAAACATGTTACTCTGGTATTCCATATTCATGCTGCTTAAAGGGCAGGATGGGTAGAAAATGAGGGTTGAATTAAACAACCATGTGTTGTTTTATGAGCAGCAGGCTGTCTTGTTAAAAGTGAGAAAAACAGTTATGATCAAAACAGCTGTGTGGTGTGAGAGGATAGTGTTTTAATTATTAATGTCAGTGAGCTTTATAAGTCATCATGGTTTTAGTCACATCTTAAACATAGTAAAGGAGCCAAATATATAAGCTACACTATATAGCCAAAGATTTGTGAACACTTGACCATAAGACCCATATGTGAGCCTTCCTCTAACTGTTCCCACAAAGTTGGAAGCATACAACTGTATAGTATGTCTTTGTATGCTGTAGCATTACAACTTCCCTTCACTAACTAAGGGGTCGAGCCCAAACATGTTCCAGCGTGACAATGCCCCTGTGCACAAAGCACGGCCCATAAAAGACATGTTTTGACAAGGCTGGTGTGAAAGAACTCGAGTGGGCTGCACAGAGCCCTGACCTCAACCCCACCAAATACCTTTGGGATGAACTGGATTGCCATCAGTGCCTGATCTCACTAATGCTCTTTTCACTGAACAGGCACCTTCCCACAGCCATGTTCCAAAATCTAGTGGAAAGACTTCCCAAAAATGTGGAGGTTATTATTACAGCAAAAAGCAGACTAAATTTGAAATGGGATGTTCAAAAAGCACATATGGGTGTGATGGTCAGGTGTCCACAAACGTTTGGCCATATAGTGTATGTTATCAGAAAAGATACCAGTCCTGAAACTTTCTACAAATGCTATATTTCTGTGGCAAACTGTAAGCAGAGTTATAAAATCTATATGTGTGTCTTAAACTGTGCTAACAAAAGGAGTTAGTTTAGTTTATTCTATTGATATGACACTCTCTTGATTAAATGCCATGATAAAAGACTGCAACAATGCAATCTATACTCTATAAATAGAGGGGTTTTTCTTTTAGAGCTTTTATGTTCTGTGTATAAAACTCACTGATGCTCAGTAACATTGTAACCCTTAGTAATTTGTTGTACCAATAGAACACTGACATTAACAGAATTGAGTGAGAAAGGGATAGAGAGAAAGAGTTTGTAATTTGATATAATTTCAATTGGACAAACACCTTCTCTAGATCAGGGCTGGGCAGCCACAAATGGCCCATGTGGCTCCACTTTTTTCTTTCTTTTTTTTTTTTTTTCAAATAAGCAGGAACAACCCAGTTTCATTTGTATAATTAGCTGAATTGCAGTTGTTAAGTTGTACATGGTGTGCGACTCCTGCTTGATGGGAATGAAATCCTGTAGGTTCATCAGCCATTTGAGGATAACCCTGTTCTATAAAGCCACAAGAAAAATTTGATCTACAGTTCTGAGATAATATAGCTTTTTGTTTACAGTTTCATTTTGAAGAAAGGTATGTCTCCACTAATCCAAGTACTAAGCCTGACAATGTTAAAATAATATATCTCTATATTTTTTTACCCCATAATACAATTGCATGGCAGCGATATCAGAAGTCTGACAATCTTGAGTCAAAAGTAAAAAGGTCTGTAACCTTTTTAATGGGTGAAAAATGCAATAGGTGAACTGCAGTCATGTTGTTAAAGATGTTTGTTAGTGTTAAACAAGTTTCAAAAAAGAAATTAACATGACTGAGTTTAATCATTCATCTTTTATTTATTTTTTTTTTTTACCTCTTATACATAAACCAGCTGCACTACTGTGCTTGTCTTAGCAGACACTCATCAAAATCTCTCTGGGCCAGATGTACTAAGCTGTTTTTATGCCTAATTGGGCATTATGCACAAATAGCTTTGCATGTTATGTATGAAACTGACATACAAGCCGAACTCGGAATTTAAGCACTGTGCATATGGCAATACAGAAAGTGTGCTTCTCCCCCTCATGCATATTCATATGAGGGAGGATTGAGTAAAAATTGGTAAATCAGAACATAAAAAGGATGGAGAACTAGAATGTGTGGCTGATTACATACTCCATTCATGTACTAAAATGTAACTAATTATATGCAATGTGTTACGAGGTTTTCCGACTGAATTTGACTACATTTGAACTGCCAGTGCCAGCATTTTTTGTTTCTTAAATTCAATCTCGTAGATATTTTTAATTTATGACAAGACATACAGTATCTCACAAAAGTGAGTACACCCCTCACATTTTTGTAAATATTTTATTATATCTTTTCATGGGACAACACTGACGAAATGACACTTTGCTACAATGTAAAGTAGTGAGTATACAGCTTGTATAACAGTGTAAATTTGCTGTCCCCTCAAAATAACTCAACACACAGCCATTAATGTCTAAACCGCTGGCAACAAAAGTGAGTACACCCCTAAGAGAAAATGTCCAAATTAGCCATTAGCCCAATTAGCCATTTTCCCTCCCCGGTGTCATGTGACTCGTTAGTGTTACAAGGTCTCAGGGGTGAATGAGGAGCAGGTGTGTTAAGTTTGGTGTTATCGCTCTCACACTCTCTCATACTGGTCACTGGAAGTTCAACATGGCAGCTCATAGCAAAGAACTCTCTGAGGATCTGAAAAAAAGAATTGTTGCTCTACATAAAGATGGCCTAGGATATAAGAAGATTGCCAACACCCTGAAACTGAGCTGCAGCACGGTGGCCAAGACCATACAGCGATTTAACAGGACAGGTTCCACTCAGAACAGGCCTCGCCATGGTCGACCAAAGAAGTTGAGTGCACGTGCTCAGCATCATATCCAGAGGTTGGCTTTGCAGAATAGATGTATGAGTGCTACCAGCATTGCTGCAGAGATTGAAGGGGTGGGGGGTCAGCCTGTCAGTGCTCAGACCATACGCCGCACACTGCATCAAACTGGTCTGCATGGCTGTCGTCCCAGAAGGAAGCCTCTTCTAAAGATGATGCACAAGAAAGCCCGCAAACAGTTTGCTGAAGACAAGCAGACTAAGGACATGGATTACTGGAACCATGTCCTGTGGTCTGATGAGACCAAGATAAACTTATTTGGTTCAGATGGTGTCAAGCGTGTGTGATGGCAACCAGGTGAGGAGTACAAAGACAATTGTGTCTTGCCTACAGTCAAGCATGGTGATGGGAGTGTCATGGTCTGGGGCTGCATGAGTGCTGCCGGCACTGGGGAGCTAATCCCAACATGTACTGTGACAGACTGAAGCAGAGCATGATCCCCTCCCTTCGGAAACTGTGCCGCAGGGCAGTATTCCAACATGATAACGACCCCAAACACACCTCCAAGATGACCACTGCCTTGCTAAAGAAGCTCAGGGTAAAGGTGATGGACTGGCCAAGCATGTCTCCAGACCTAAACCCTATTGAGCATCTGTGGGGGAGCGCCAGGTCTCAATCATCCACCAGCTATGTGATGTCGTCATGGAGGAGTGGAAGAGGACTCCAGTGGCAACCTGTGAAGCTCTGGTGAACCCCATGCCCAACAGGGTTAAGGTAGTGCTGGAAAATAATGGTGGCCACACAAAATATTGACACTTTGGGCCCAATTTGGACATTTTCACTTAGGGGTGTACTCACTTTTGTTGCCAGCGGTTTAGACATTAATGGCTGTGTGTTGAGTTATTTTGAGGGGACAGCAAATTTACACTGTTATACAAGCTGTACACTCACTACTTTACATTGTAGCAAAGTGTCATTTCTTCAGTGTTGTCCCATGAAAAGATATAATAAAATATTTACAAAAATGTGAGGGGTGTACTCACTTTTGTGAGATACTGTATAATAATATGAGACCATTTGAGGATCTATTTAGGTCAATTATGTCTGTTAATATTGCTTGCTGACTGGGCAACATTTGTCAGACAAATCTGGCAACCCAGTCCATATGTCAGAATCACATAAATCAGTTTTCCTTACATCTATCAAAGAAATTCAACACATTAAATAGAACGTTTCTGATACTGGCAATTTTGTAAATGTTGAAGAATCAGTTGACCATAAGAATCAGTCAACCGGAAGAAAAATAGAATACTGTTTAATTGCACACTTTTATATGACTATAGCCACTTTATTTGTAACCAGCTGTCTTTTCAATAAAAGTAAAATAGTAATCAAATTGCACATCAACCATATTAATGCCCTCCACACCATTTACTTGTTCTGACATGATAGTGATTTATTTATGACATGCGAGAACTTAATTTATATTATCTTCATTACGGAACATGCATTTCCTTTTTGGTGTCAAGTTTTTTGGCAGTTTTGTGGTTGACAATATCCACCACTTCATAGGAAAAGAGCATTTATTAGGTGGTCCTAGGTGCAGCTTCTGTGATGACCTACAGCTTTAGTAAATTGAAAGTTAATTTCAGACACACTGTGAGTGTATTTTGTGGCCACATCACATTGCATGCACCTCCTGATGTACTTACTGTATGTCTAGCCCTCTGAGCACTCTCCTTAAGAACTGTATTAGGACAAAACTGCCTGTTCAAAGCTATTCTAATGTATAGTGTTCACAAATACGAAAATGTGAAAAACAAAAAACATTCAGTGAGCGACAGTTCTGTGGGTGGAAACCCCTTGCTGATAAGAGACGTCAGAGGAAAATTGCCAGATTGGTTTGAGTTGCCAGGAAGGATATAGTAACTCATATAATCATTCTTTACAACCGTGGTGAGCAGAAAAGTATCTCAACATACACAAAACATCAAACCTTGGATGGGCTTGAGGTGGATGGGCTACAACAGCAAAAGACCACATTAAGTTCCACTAATTTCAGCCAAGAACAGGAATCTGAGGATATCATGGGCACAGGCTGATCAAAACTGGACAGTCAAAGATTAGAAAAAATATCATCTGGTATCCCCCCAGTCTTCAACTGTCCAGTTTTGGTGAGTCTGTGCCCATGATAGCCTCTGATTCTTGTTCTTGGCTGGCAGGAGTGGAACCCGATGTGGTCTTATGCTGTTGTAGCCTATCCGCCTCAAGGTATGATGTGTTGTGTTTAGGGAAGTAAAATATAGCGGCTAACATGTAAAACCTATAATGTTTGATCATGCCACACAGCCACAGTCATTAATTGTTGTAAATGAAACTAATGCTGGTGGCAGTTGTGAAGTGCACGGAGCTCTGACACGGAGCACAGCAAAGCACTAACGTTAATCAGTGAAGCTCATTTTTAAAATGAGCATTTTTGTAACAACAGAGTTTGCCAGAGGTAGTGGTTTCTGATCAAAAAGAAGCCCAGCCTGTCTGTCGCTGACCGTGAGAGCAGTTAGTGTGAGAAACTGGAGAGAATAAGGGAGATCTGCTTTTATTAAATAATCTCAACCTAGTTTGTATATATTTAAACTAAAATATCACCTCAAGTCAATATCAAAATCACTTCATATTGTGACGCTGCACTTGAGCTATAATCAGTGTATTTGTCTTGTTTTTCAGTATAAATATATAAACATCTTTAAAAATGAATAAATTAAGAACCAAACTGCATAGGATAAAGTCTATTTTATTCTTCATTGAGAAGATTTATGACAGAATACACAAAACAAGTCTTAATATCCAATGCATCTTTGCTTTTCATGTTAATTTATATTTTTAAGAATATTTAGATTTTTTTTTTTTTTTTTGGTGTTGTGTGTAACACCACTAGACACGGCCATGATATTAAAGACATATATTAAAGGCATATATATTAAAGTTTATTTATTTATTTAATTGTTCAATCTAATGTACATGTAACTTACATTGCCTTTTTTTAAATTCTTTGTTCAATTTGCAGATGATGATGGTGGAAGAAGTGAACCTGTTTTTTCAAGTGGAGAAGTTGATCAGAAGTTGAAAATTTGATCCGTTTTTATAGTTACAGTTTTTTTTCTTTTAAAGATACAGTGTTCTTCATCAAGGTTTTCATGTTTTGTTTTGTTTTTTAATTAAATGATCATTACTGTTTTGAATGTCCTGAGATACATAGCTTGTTATTTTATGTAAACAATGGATCAAGAAAAACATGGATTGTGTGCTGATTATTTATTTATATAGACTGATTTGTTTTATTTATGATTAATGATGCATGAATGTATGAATATTAAAAATTAATTATGAAAATTTAGGTTAAGAGAATGTTATGGGAATGTTATGAGAACGTTAAGAGAACGTTAAGGGAATGTTATGGGAATATTAAGAGAATGATATGGGAACATTAAGAGAACGTTAAGAGATTGTTATGGGAATGTTCTACAAACCTAAAACAACATTTCCGTAAAGAAAACTTTCCTGGCTGACCAAAAACAAACCTTAAAAATATATGTTTTGGGAACATTCTGGGAACCAAATGTTAAGGGTAGAATGTCAAGGGTATTCTTTGTCTAATTGATGGGTTTTATCTCTTCTTGCTCTTAATTGGCTTAATATGCAATTTATGATTTGGTACTTGCATGTTATATTGTATATTGCACTGTATTATTTAAATACTGCAAACTGTGTTTAGTGTAGCTTGTATTGCATATACATAGCACACAGTATATGATATATACTTGCATATTATGGATGAGTTTGTTTCAGTTCTCTCCCTTTCCTATTGAATTATATACAGCAATGTAAAAAATGGCAGGGTTACACTTTTTTTCCCTATACTACTAACCTACTACTAACTTAAACTGCTGTATAATGATTTAAGTTATTATAGCAGCCTGTTATGACTCAGTCATTGTATTTATAAAATGAAAATGTGTTCTATTCTATACTATTTCTATTAATATTTAGCTTCAACATAGTAAAAGAAACCATTATGTAACATTTCTGATCCAGACATATGTAATCCATGCAAATCCGAATTCAACTTTAACAATTCACCATCTTATTCTAATGTGAAGGACTCAGATAACACATCTGTAATAAAAAATAAAAGACGTTACGAAGGAGTTTGAAAATAAGTGCACGTTTGTGCGGAACTGCGAGTAGGCTAATATTACCATCAAATCTCGCTAATTATTCATCAGTAGAAACAGGCAGCATTTAAAAAGAAATATTAGGCAAATTATTCACCATTGGGCAACACGAATACCACATGCCAAAAGAATTTACACTGCTCGACTTAGTAAAAAAGGAGTGAATGTTTTTTTGCCGCATGTCAGGAGATCAGCAGTTTCTGATATACTCAAACCAGCTCATCTGGCACCAACAACCATGCCACACTTAAAGCCACAAAGATCAATTTTTTTCTCCCATTCTGATGTTTGATTTGAACATTAATTGAAGCTTTTGTCCTTTATCTGCATGTTTTTATGCATTGTGCTGCTGCAACATTATTGGCTGATTGGGTAACTGCAAAAATGAGTAGATGTACAGGTATTCCTGCTAAAGTGGAAGGTGAATGTACACCATTGACTGAATCTGCAAGTCTGAAATGAATCTGCATGCTGCATTTGTATTACAGCGGCAACAGCAGTCCGACTTTTCCCTGTGAAAACCGTCAAAACTGTCTACACTGAAAATACAATTCACCCAAATAGCTACCTGCAGCATTCATTATTAGAAACATGTCTTGTGGATGAGCAAAGTGGTTTATTAGGCCTACTAAATCACAGGAAAAACTAGAGCTAGATGTTTCTCTAAATCGTCACTGGTTCAGTTTTCAAGTGTCCATTACTTTAACAGTCTACATGTAAAATTGGCCTACGTTATTTTGCACGCTCCGTTTAGTGCAGCTCAGACTATTATGCAGTGGCATCTGCAGTCTGACTTCATTTCGACAAGTCAAAAGCGCTCAGATGTCTCAATTCGAAATGCGACATTTACCCAAAACGATTAATAATGCAGTATATGAATATATGACTGCAGTCATGCCTCACATGGTACCACACAAACTCTAAACAGATGAATTTTTAGACTGTAGTTTTAAAACCGGCTTTTAACATACTGATAGATCAGGATTTTTAACGGCTTAGTAAAAAAACCTCTAAGCCTTCTTTCCAAGATGAATACAAAACGGATACAAATGACATTTCCATATGTAGCCTACATCGTCCATAAGTACACGCGTCATATTGTAAATTTCACTAGACCCGCCTTATTATAAAGCTTCAGTGGAAGACTACACATTGATCAGTTGTTGCCATACAGTACACAAGGACACTCACAACAGACAGTGTATGCAACAGGGACATAAGCTAAACTTCTGAAGCGCCGTTTATTCCCACTTTTTTGTCACACTGATCGCAATAAACAAAATTAAAGAAAATAAAAGTGTGAATATTTTTAAGTTGAGTCGCGTCTGTTTTCCACGGTCGTACTCACAGGCATAAGTCATGGAGAAGCTGTTGCCCATCTTCACCATATCTACTTGAGGTACCAGTTTGGGAATGTCCTGATGGTGCGAAAGCGCAAATCGGAACACTTCATATTCGTGCGACTCGGGAGGGAATAATCCTCCTGTGTGTGAAAACAGACGGGAAAATTGTAAGCGATAATGCATGTATGGTTAAATCGTATATGACCGCCGTTATTTCTCGTGTCTATTGAATGGAGTAAAATGTCAGTTATCTTTTAAAAGAGCAATCTTAATCAGTGCAAACTGTGCATGTTGAGCACTTTGTGAGCCTACAGGTGACTATTTTCATGCACTCACCTATGTTGATATTACTTGGAAAACTCGAACCAAAGCAGAGTCCGATAACGCTGGTGCAGAGCAAAGCGATGTTTCGTTGCATATTTTTTCCTTTTGCATTTGCGGAAAAAAACAAAACCAAATCCCCAGCATGGGTATAGCCCAATGGTTCCGTTTGAAATCTGCCCGGATGTTCTAAGAACACAATTAACAATGAGTGACCGAGCTACAAAAGAAAATGCTCCCGCGCTCCCTTTGCTTGTGCTCGCCTCTGACGTTCTCTCTCTCTCTCTCTCTCTCTCTCTCTCTCTCTCTCTCAGTGTGTGTTCCGTTATTCTGAGCTGTTATGCACAGCTCTGCCTCCCAGCTACAGGAACGACTAATGTTGGAGCTCATCGCGGAGGTATACCACCCCAAAATCATAGTAGTAAGTAAGTGGTAGTCTATTTCTCTACAACATATAAATTTGACACATAACTGTGTGAAAATTGTGAAACATTAGTACCCCTTTATCTCAAGTGGTCCAATAATTGCAAAGTTGGTTACTGACTCTTTTTAATTTTCCTATTTATTTATTTATTAGTGATTATGTCTATGTATTGCCATTACAACCCCCCCTCCCCCCTCTTTTTTTTTTTTTTTTTTTTAATTTTGCTTGGTTTAACTACAACAGCCATTTTTGTGTCATGGCACACAACAAATTTTGGTTATACAGCTGTTTATGAACAGCTCAATATCTCAGCTCAGGATGGGACTAGCTCCTTGTACAAAAACTGATCTCTAGAGCACATTCCAAGGTACAGTAGGTAGTCAACCAGAACGTCTATTACCGCCGCGTTTACCACCGCGGCAAGGCCTGTCACATGTGAAAGTCATTCGCGAAATTACCACCAGGTGGGGCACAAAGGGACTGATTGCAAAACGACTGGAATTGTGACGTTTTGATTTGTAAATGGAGATCAAATAACGGAATAAATTAATAGTAATAAAAAATAACATTATTATATAATATTTGTTATTTTATCAAATAAAAATTCAGCATTGCCTATTCTCATGTTATTGTTATTTTCAAAGCTTATTAGAACAATGTACTAGAACCGGAATGAAAGTATGGCTTATGTAACTGCTACACAAGTTGACATTTTTGATTCAGAGTGCTGAAAAAAACTATATATAAACTGACTATAATATATACGGACTATATATAAACTGTATGTTACTTCTTTGTGTGAATTATATTATATTAGATGTGATGAGAGGAGGGCAAATAGAGGAGATACTCCTATTGTTATTCATGGAATGTATTGTATGCCTTGATGCACTAACACTTGTTTTCTCTTTCTTGTGAACAGAGCCTTTTTTTTTACATGTACTTTCCTTACTTATTCGACCTATGGATAACTGCTTACATCTGTTTTTTATGCTTTTGCATGGAATTTCAGCGTTTTCCCCACCTCTTTTTACTGTATTGATGTCTCTGTTGTATGCTAGCGGAACACGTCACGTGATGCATTTTGACGAATCACATTGCCAGAAATGAACTTTAAACTTCCCTATCCGATGAAATTCTGTCTCCTGGTTTAGGTCGGCCTGTAGTTTCTCACTACTGGTGAGCTCTAAAAATGAAATGGCCATATTTAAACCAGTTATCATGATGCTAGAGGAAATGAGCTTTCCAACGATACCAAACACTCACTGTTTTTGCAGTTATATCTGGCTGAAAAAAGCTAACTTATGACAAGGTAAGAGAAAATTGACAGACGTAAGAACACTAAATGCCTAAAAATAAACATTTTATGGACTTTTGTCATTTTTATGGTATCATGGGCCAGCATGTATGGACTAACATGCACAAAAATGGCTTTTTTTTGCCGGCCATGTCTCACCTTAATTTTAACACCATGTAATTCTTACGTACATTTTGTTAAAGATCCATTCAGTAATCAAATCAGAGGATGTGCATCATGCTTGTGTTGTTTACAAGGAGATTTGGATATGAGATCATTTAGAAGATAACAATTTGGGGAAGCATCGACAAATGAGTAAATTTTATTTAGCAGACGCTCTTAAATTGGATTACAAAAAAGTTCTTTAATTTCACATGCTAGGCTGCAGTGGACAGTTTTCAAGCCACTGGGTTAGTGGCTTTGAGACAAACAATGTGCCCTCCCACTACCTCAAGTCTGTCCGACATAACACCCTAGCTGCTGCACCGTTAACAGCTTTTGTTTTGCAAGTGTATCACAATCAATCATCCCCCAGCTAGAAGTGAAATCTTCAACTCAACTCTGCATTGAAGAGTTTATGTAACTCAGATGGTAAAAAATAAATGTGTGCGTGCATGTACGTGTTTGTGTGTATATCACATTCAAGCAGTTATATCTGATATAAATGCATACATTTGATGTGTCTGTAACAATCTGTAAATTTATTATGAAATAAGAGATGTTAGTTGTAAAAGTTAGTGCTAAAAGACAAATTATTTATGTTTGATGTTATAATTACCCTGACATGACATAAGTGCGATATATGCATTTTAAATGTGTCACAGAAGTAAGAACGAAATAATGTTAACTTGAAGTGTACCCAACATGCTATAGAATGTGTACAGTTCAAATATCAGATGGTATAAAAATAAAGATGTGTGAGTGAAAGAAAGAGTGAGAGTGTGCCCACAGCAATTTACAGTCACAGGTAGCACATTAGTGTTTATATAAATTTAAATATAAATATAATATAAATTTACACAGATTGTTACAGACACAGATCATATATATGCATTTATCAAATATAACCGCTTGAATGTTTTAGATCACGGGAACAGAAGCCAGATGCAAGCACAGGGGAAAAGTCAGTTTATTAGGAACAGTTCAAAAGTAATGGGACAACTCAAACACATGAAGCCAAAACACTCAGGAACATAGGGCAAGGTTTTAAGCAAGGGCAAAACTAGGTAACATGGGCAAAGTTAGTAGCAATGGCAAGACTAGATAACATGGGCTAAGATAACATAGGCTAAATTCATGGCTATGGCAAAACTAGATAACATGGGCTAAGCTCGTAGCAATGGCAAACCTAGAAAACATGGGCAAAGCTCGTAGCAATGACAAAACTAGAAAACATGGGCAAAGCTCGTAGCAATGGCAAAACTAGAAAACATGGGCTAGGCAGTAATTCCAAAAACCTGAAATCGTGATAACCAGGGCAAGGCTATAATCCAAAGTCTGAGAAGCATTAGCAAGAATAAAAAAAAACAGAATAGACAGTCCATATAAATCTGCTTGGTCATTGTAGAGTCGAGGTGAGTGTACAAATACTTCGCGCTGAGGCAAAGAAACAAAAAGCTTAAATACATGAATGGGAAAGAGACTAAACACAAAACACCTGGAACTCATAAAGGCACATAATCACAGAACCAGTAAACATGCAGGGGTGGAGACATGACATGAACCAAAACAAAGAAACACATGGTAACGTAAACAAAATGAGAGTCTGTGAATGCGGAAGTAAGCTGAAGCGGACGAGCAGCGCGGGGGGAAAACCCTAACAGAGCGCCCCCCCACCCCCCAAAAGGTGCCAAAGTCCTGACCCCCCTGGCAGACCTGGGCCCCTGGGCAGGATAGCAATCTTTGCCCCCCAGGTCCCGAGGCAGCCATAGTTCTCAGACATGAGTGGAGTGTGGTTGGCCGTCTCGTTGGCCACAGGCGTGAACGGATCGTGGTTGACCGTCCTGTCGGCCTCAGGTGTGAACGGAGCGTGGCGGGCCATCCCGTCGGCCTCAGGCGTGAGCAGAGCGTGGCTGGCCGTCCAGTCGGCCACAGGCATGAGCGGAATGTGGCTGGCCATCTCTTCGGCCTCAGACATGAGCGGAGCGTGGCGGGCCATCTGGTCGGCCCCTGACTGGAACTTGACTTGGAGCTTGGCTTGGAACTCGGCTTGGAACTCGACTTGGTACTCGGCTTTGGAGGCTGCCTGGTCGGCCTCTGGCTGAAACTTGGACTGGAACTTGAACAGGGACCTGGACTGGGACCTGGATTGTAATCCAAACTGGAATCTGAACAGGGACTTGGACTGGAACCTGGACTGGGACAGGAACCTGGACTGGAACCTGGACAGGGACTTGGACAGGGACCTGAACAGGGAACTGGACTGGAACCGGGACTGGGACTTGCACTTGGGGACCGCCTGTTCGGCCCTGGGCTGGAACTAGGACTTGAATCGGGACCTGGACTGGGACCTGGACTGGGACCGGGACATGGATCGGGACAAGGACCAGGGCATGAACATGGGCTTGGACATGGACTAGGGCCTGAACCTGGACATGGACTAGGGCATGAACCTAGACATGGACTTGGACATGGACTTGGCTCTGGAGAGGAGGTCATCTCGTGGACCTCTGGCATGAACGTGGCTTGAGCGGAGGTCATCCCGTGGACCTCCAGCAGGAACGTGGCTTGAGCGGAGGTCTCCTCCTGGACCTCCGGCAGGAACGTGGCTTGAGTGGAGGTCTCCTCCTGGACCTCCAGCAGGAACGTGGCTTGAGTGGAGGTCTCCTTGTGGACCTCCGGTCGGAGCTCCGCTGAGGAGACCATCTGCTCGGTCTCCGGCTGGAGTTCTGGGCTGGAGGTTGCCAGGTTGACCTCCAGTCGGCGCTCCGCTGGGGAGACCATCTGCTGGGTGTCCGGCTGGAGCTCGGGGTTGGAGGTTGCCAGGTTGACCTCCAGTTGGAGCTCCGCTGAGGAGACCATCTGCTGGATCTCCGGCTGGAGCTCTGGGGGTGCTTACTTGTGGAGCCGCTTGTGGGCATGCCAGCTGCCCTTAAAGCACTCCTGCGAGCAAAAATAGGAGCCTTCTCTCCCCTGTTTCACACAGGTGGGGCATAGTAGTTTGGCCTGTCGGATGCATCCCTCGGTCCTGCACTCCTGGGTCTGAGGCTGAGAGGTGTTGGCTGCCACGTCAGCCAGCTCCCTCCCATGGTGCGCAGTGAATGGCCGGCTGGGCCGATCAGACAGGCGGTCCCTTCCCAAGAACTTTTCTAGGTCAGGTGAGAAGTCAGGACTCCTGAACACCTCAATCAGCTGTTCCACAAAGCTAGAAACAGTACTTAGCTTGTTGGATCTACTGGCGAGGTGAAGCTCCACCCACTGGCGGGCTGGACCGACTAAACAGGAAAGGAGGAACCCCAACCACTGCTTCTCATCAGGCTTGGGGTCTTCCAAACTAAGAAAATAAATCTGGGATTGTAGGAGAAAACACTGGGGGTAAACAGAAAAACCATCGAAGGCGGAGGGGGGGATAAATAAATGTCCATTGGGGAAACGAAACCGAATGTAACGCGGGAACAAAAAACTCAGCCCGGCATGTCCCCCCTTTCCCCTCTGCATCCATGTTAGGCGAAGTATTCTGTTAGATCATGGGAACAGGAGCTGGATGCAAGCACAGGGGAAAAGTCAGTTTTTTAGGAACAGTTCAAAAGTAATGGGACAACTCAAACACTTTAAGCCAAAACACTCAGGAACATAGGGCAAGGTTTTAAGCAAGGGCAAAACTAGATAACATGGGCTAAGTTTGTAGCAATGGCAAGACTACATAACATGGGCTAAGCTCGTAACAATGGCAAAACTAGAAAACATGGGCGAAGCTCATAGCAATGGCAAAATTAGAAAACATGGGCAAAACTCATAACAATGGCAAAATTAGAAAACATGGGCAAAGCTCGTAGCAATGGCAAAACTAGAAAACATGGGCAAAGCTCGTAGCAACGGCAAAACTAGAAAACATGGGCAAAGCTTGTAGCAACGGCAAAACTAGAAAATATGGGCTAAGGAGTAATTCCAAAAACCAGAAGACATTAGCGAATATCCAAAAACCTGAAATCGTGATAACCAGGGCAAGGCTATAATCCGAAGTCTAGGAAGCGTTAGCAAGAATCAAAAAACCAGAATAGACAGTCCATATAAATCTGCTTGGTCGTTGTATAGTCGAGGTGAGTGTACAAATACTTCGCGCCAAGGCGAAGAAACAAAAAGCTTAAATACATGAATGGGAAAGAGATTAAACACAAAACACCTGGAACTCTTAAAGGCACATAATCACAGAACTAATAAACATACAGGGGCGGAGACATGACATGAACCAAAACAAAGAAACACGTGGTAACGTAAACAAAACGAGAGTCTGTGAATGCCCGCTTTACCGAACAGCACGGGGGGAAACCCTAACAGAATGTTACATACACGCAAACACATAAGAAAAGACAATGGAAAAAGAAAAGAAAAAGCAACGTCAACAACAAGCTTTTGTGAAAGTGTTTATTTTTTATATCAAATCTCTCTCTCTACCTCTCTCTCTCACACACACCCACACACACACATCTTTATTTTGTAGCGTCTGATATTTGGACTTCACAACATTCTTTACACATTCTACACCTCAAGTTAACAATATTTCTTTATTATATATAAATATTTTCTCTTTTAGCAATGTCTACAAGACCACACTAAATGTATGATGCTGACACAGCACACGCACACACACACACACACACACACACACTCACTCACTCACTCACTCTTTCTCTAGCACACATCTTTATTTTCATACAGCAACGGAGGCTATACAGGAATGTAGCAAATACAGTGCCCTCCACTAATATTGGAGTTATTGGTAAATATGAGCAAAGAAGGCTGTGAAAAATTATCTTTACTGTTTAACCTTTTGATCTTTTGTTAAAAAAAATCACAAAAAAATACTCCGCTCTCATGGATATCAAACAATCACAAACAAAACACAGGTTTATCCAAAAAAAAAAAATATAGCTTTGTTAAATATACAGTGGGTATAGAGAAGAATCACCCCCTTTAAAATAATCATCATAATCACATTTTGTTTCTTTTCAGCCTGAAATGAAGACGGACACATTTTTTTGTTTTATCCAGCTGTATTTACTCAGTTCAACTTATAACATCCAAGTGAAAGATATAACACCAACGTGTCAGAATAAAATACAAAAATAAAAAACCAGAATCACTGAGTTGGAAAAAGGATCACCCCCCTCCTAAAATGACTTGTAAACTCAATAAGGTGTGGCAAATCACCTTCTCAGTGGCACACAAAGCCATTTGACTTTCAACTGTGACCAGCTGTGGTCATTTTGATTAGCTCAGCATGAAAAGAGCTTTCCTGGAGCATTCTGTAGTGCAACTGAAGCAAACAATCAACTATGGGTGGCAAGGCACTGTCAAAACATCTCTGGGATAAAGTTGTGGACAGGCACAAATTAGGAGATGGATACAAAAAAAATTCAAAGGCTTTATCAATGCCTAGAAGCACAGTGAAGTCTATTATTAAGAAGTGGAAGGTATTTGGTACAACACAGACCCTCCCTAGATCAAGACTCCAAACTGGATGAAAGAGCCATGAGGAAACTGGTCAGAGAGGCTACCAAGAGGCCTACAGCAACTCTGAAGCAGTTGCAGGAATTTATGACAAAGAGTGCATTGTGTGCATGTGACAACAATATCACAAATTCTCCACAAATGTGGCTTGTATGGGAGGGTTGCAAGAAAAAAGCCACCCACGACTGAGCTTTGCCAAAACACACCTTGAAGATTCTGAGGCCACATGGAAAAATGTGTTATGGTCAGATTAATTATTTGGCCTCAACACCAAACGATATGTCTGGCGGCAATCCAATACAGCTCACCAACCAAATAACACCATTTCTACAGTAAAGCATGGAGGTGCTAATATCCTGTTATGGGGGTGTTTCTCTGCAACAGGGACTGGAGCACTTGTCAGGATAGAAGGAAAATGGATGGGGCAAAATACCATCAAATTCTTGAGGAAAATCTGCTGCTCTCTGCCAGAAAATTTTCAATGGGAAGAAGGTTTACCTTGCAACATGACAATGACCCAAAGCACACAGCAAAACTGACCCACACAGTGGTTGAAGGAGAAAAAGAATGTCCTTGCATGGCCTAGTCAGAGCCCAGACTTAAATCCCACTGAAAATCTCTGGAATGACTTGAAGACTGTAGTCCACAAATGGTCTCCATCAAATTTAACTGAACTTGAGCAGTTCTGCAAAGAAGAATGGGCAAATATTGCAAAGTCTAGATGTGCAAAGTTAGTAGAGACATATCCCAACAGACTAACGGCTGTAATTAAAAAATGAAGGCAAATTAAAGCAAGGGGATGATCCTTTTTCCAACTCAGTGAATCTGTTGTTTAATTAAAAAAAAAAAAATTCTGACATGTTGGTGTTACATCTTTCACTTGGATGTTATAAGTTGCACTGAGTCAATACAGCTGTCTTCATTTCAGGCTGAAAAGCAACAAAATGTGATTTTTTTAAAGGGGGGTGATTCTTTTTTTTACCCACTGTAGGTGTACGACTGTTAGAAAATCTTTTGAGGATGTAAAAATGTTACTAGCTGTTATGTAAGCAGAGGGAAAGGCTGGAGGCAAGTGCTGGGGATAAGTCAGTTTATTAGGGACATACCCAAAAATAACAGAACACAAAAGCATGGGAGGCAAACAATAATCCAAAACTAGTAAGGCAATAATTCCACAAAAAAAACACTGCAATAGTCCACAGGGAAGCGAGGCATAAATCCACAAAGTAACGAGGCATAAATCCAGTGTCCAGGAAACACGAGGGCAGAGAAAAACAACATACATCCACTACACTTAGGTACAATACAGTTCAATACTCCACGATGAGGTGGAGAGATGAAGGGGTATATATAATCAGAACAAAACAAGGACAAATACAAGACACCTGAAAATGATAATGAAATAATAAAAAGTGAACCAATGAACAAACAGGGGCGGAGACAAGACATGAACCAAAACAAAGAGCACATGGTGAAGTAAACAAAACCAGAGTCTATGAATGGGATGCGGAGAAGTGCTGCCGGCTGTCCTCTGTAGCAGCGTGGAGAGCGGAATGTGGAAGTATGCCACTCGCGAGCTCTTCGTGAATACATTTTTACTTCGTAAAGTACATTTTTAAATTAGCATCGGAAGCTTGAGGTGGGATCCGTAATAAATTACTTCCACACACAAAAGCGTTTTAAGGACAAAAACCTGACAAATGTCTTGAAATAAAACATCTGAATAATGTCTTGAGGTGTGGTGACTGTGGTTTAAGCAGAATAATTGACTCCGGTCCGTTGAATTATTAGAAAATAATGCACACCCAATTTGTAACGGCCATGGCATGAAGCGGGGTGTGCATTATTTTTTAATAATTCAATGGCCCATTGTCAATTATTCCTTAAAAATTATGGGGTACTACATTATACAAAAGTAAGCACATAATAGTAAGCACAGAGCACAGTCTTGACATTTACTATTCGGCTTGAATTCATTCTAAACTACAAATGCTTACATGGGCTTTTAAGTACTAAATTTGGTTCTGTTATGATTAGTTTTCAACTTAAAGATAGTGTTTTTCTTGTATTCTCCACTGACTGCAACCATCAAATCTAGCCCTTTGGCAAGGCACGATTGACTGCTACTTGCGAATCCACCCCCTCTTGTGAAAATCTGTGGTTATAGTGCCACTTAATCAAAAGCAGCAAATGCATGTACCTGTAGGTACCCATGGTGGCAAAAGACTTATTCTGGTTGAGTACCATCTGTACATGTACATATGTAAACATTTTGCACATTCTTGTTCTTTGGACTTAGAAATCTAATGCTCAAGATTGCTCACAGTTCCACTTTTAGGGTCAGTTTAGAATGGGAAGGGTTCGAGCCTAATTTTGTTAGGGTGTACCTAGGTAAGTATAGTGGGCATGCAGAACAGTTCAGGTTTGGGGCAGTGGTAGCTCAGTGGTTAAGAAGTTGGGCTACTGATTGGAAGGTCGTGAGTTCAAATCCCAGCACTGCCAAGCTGCAACTGTTGGGCACTTGTGCAAGGCCCTCGACTGCTCCCCGGTTGCCGCAGCAAAAATGGCTGCCCACTGCTTCAGGTGTGTTCACGGTTTGTAGTGTGTGTGTTCACTACTCACAACTCCTAATGTGTGTGCACTAACTTGGATGGGTTAAAGGACAAATTCCAAGTATGGGTTACCATACGTTGGCCTTCATGTCACTTGAGACTTCTCTTTTTTTATGGGGATGAGAAAGTGCAATTAAAAAAAATTCCCCTCAATTTCGGGTTCAATATCTCTGGTGAGGGACAATCAAGCGTGAAAATAATAGATTTTAATAAATGAATGAAACTACGAATACATACAACTAGATCTATACATATGTACAGGAAAACGAAAGTAAAGAAAGGAAAGGGGTGAAGATAAAAGAATGGCAAACAATACAAACAGTTAACCTTGAGAACCAGCAAAGAATCAAATCACCTAAAATAGGGGCATAAGCTTAAAACGCATCTAGAGATCGATTGAGAACGATACTTGCTTGGTTTCGGAGTTGAATTAAAGATGCGTGCAAGGTTCGGCGTGTCCGAGAGCTGGAGTTAGTTGGTTTCTTCCATGCTGTTAGCAGGAAGTTTGAACGGAGTTGACTTGAACACGTATTTTGCCAGGTAGATGTGTGCAGAAATAAGAAGTTAGTAGCTGGGGCTGAAGAAAGAGAGTGCCAGCGAAGAGAGCAAGGAACGTGTGTCGTTGTCTTTTAAGGACAAGCCAGTCCACACCTCTCTTTGGGCAATTGATGAATCCTGAATGTGAATTTTGGAAGGGAGAAAGTTTCCTTTGTCTCTCTTTACAACCTGATTTGCATCTCTGGGGTGGAGTCGAATTAGTACCGTCTTATTACAAAGTATAGTAAAAAGCATAAAATAATGCGTCCCATTGTAACATAATATGCGTCATCAATCAGGGCATCAAGAGAGGATTAATTAGAGACCAAATTCGATAGGGTAGGAAGACGTTAAAAGAGTGGTATATCCTTCCACATGGTTATAGGCATTTCAACTTATTCTAAACTTAACTAAAAATCATGCTAGGTTGATTACACAGGACAAACAATGCATGGATACAAGAATACATCATATACTATTCTGGCATAGTTTAATTATGGGTTACATTCAGGGAGTGTGCCGTTATGTGTGTGCGTGAGTCCTGGGTGTGTGTGTGTGTGTGTGTGTGTGTGTGTGTGTGTGTGAAGGGGAGTTTGCATATTCGGCATTCCAAATGGGGGTGTCTGGGGAGGGCAATCCCTTGGTGCCCGGAGAAGGGGAGGGGGTCAGTCCAAGAGACCTTTGAAGTTACCTAGGAGTGGTGGAGACTCTTAGACTTGCTGGAGCCAGGTTAGTGATTTAGCTAGAGAGGGCAAAAAGTTAAAACGTTAGGCTGGGGCCTAACGTTGATCTGGCCAGTTTGATCCAGTCCAGACGATACACAATGAATGCTTCAAGTCCTTTCCTCAAATTTAACTGAAAATGCAACTTATAATGACTTCTCCAGTCTCAAAATTATTCAACCCCTTCATGGCAAGCATCTTTAGTATTTAGTAGAGCACCCTTTTGCTGTTATGACCTGCTGCAAACGAGATGCATAGCCAGACACCAGCTTCTGGCAATGTTCCTAAGGAATCTTAGCCCATTCCTCATGAGCAATGGCCTCCAGTTCAGTAATATTCTTGGGTTTCTGTGCTGCAACTGCCTTCTTCAAATCCCACCAGAGATTTTCTATGGGGTTCAAGTCAGGTGACGGTGATGGCCACTGTAGAATCTTCCAGGACTACTTCTACAACCAAGTCTTGGTGGAATTTGAGGTATGCTTGGGATCATTGTCCTGTTGGAAGGTCCAATGACGCCCAAGCTTCAGCTTCCTCACAGATGGCATGACGTTTTCTCCTAAGATTTCCTGATACTTCAATGAATCCATCTTGCCTTCCACACACTGCAGGTTTCCAGTGCCAGAGGATGCAAACCAGCCCCAGAGCATCACCGAGCCACCACCATGCTTGACTGTGAGCAGAGTGTTCTTTTCAGCATATGTCTTCCTCCAGACATACTGCTGATCCATCGTGCCGAAAATCTCCAGTTTTGTTTCATCACTCCACAGAACAAAATCCTAAAACTTCTGTGGCTTATTTATATGATTTTGAACATATTGGACCCGATTTCTTGTGCTTTTGGGTCAGTAGTGGTGTACGTCTTGGAGTTCTGGCATGGTAACCTTCTGTGTTTAGTACATGCCTTACTGTGATCACTGAAACCTCAGTGCTTGTTGCCACCAAGTCTTGCTGCAGGTCTTTTGCAGTCACTCGAGGGTTTTTCACAACCTGCCTTCTCAGAAATCTGGTTGCAGCAGTTAATAGCTTCCTTTTTCTGCCCTGTCCAGGTAGTGTAACCACTGTTCCCTTAACTTTGAACTTGTGAACTATGCTTCCAACGGTGTCTCTAGGAACATTCAGTGCCTTCGCTGTCTTTTTGTATCCTGTTCCTTGTTTGTGAAGGGTGATGATCTCTTCTCTTAACTTTTTGGACCATTCTTTTGACTTCTTTTGACCCATATTTCTAACATGCAGTCAAACATGACATTCAACAAACCCCTAGCTAGTTCAGGTATTTCATGTGTTCCAGCTCAAGCAACCCTGGGGCAACTAATGAAGCCCTTGATTAGTTGCATCAGGTGTGCCTGAGACAACTCCTGTTTTGCATATTTGTGCTGTTGTAATGGATTCAATTCAGGGGGTTGAATA
Source organism: Cranoglanis bouderius (assembly GCA_023630585.1). Lineage (NCBI taxonomy): Eukaryota > Metazoa > Chordata > Actinopteri > Siluriformes > Cranoglanididae > Cranoglanis > Cranoglanis bouderius. Next base: position 16,713,119 of record CM042561.1, read on the forward strand.
ATTTTGAGACTGGAGAAGTCATTATAAGTTGCATTTTCAGTTGAATTTGGGGAAACCACTTGAAGCATTCATTGTATTGAGCTATTTCAATTGCTTTTGTTTGATTTGTTCATTGTAAACGACTTAAAGTCTGTAAATTTTGACAACAAACCTGATTTGCAATAGGGGTTGGATAAATTTGATTGCAACTTTGTTTGTTGACAGGTGTACAGTGGGGGAAAAAAGTATTTGATCCCCTGCTGATTTTGTACGTTTGCCCACTGACAAAGAAATGATCAGTCTATGATTTTAATGGTAGGTGTATTTTAACAGTGAGAGACAGAATAACAACAAAAAAAATCCAGAAAAATAAATTTCAAAAAAGTTATAAATTGATTTGCATTTTAACGAGGGAAATAAGTATTTGACCCCAACAAGGGTTTTGCCACAGAGTACTATGTCGAAGGGGTCAAATACTTTATATTTATATAAATATATATTTATATAAATATAATTTATATAAATTATATATAAAGGGGTGTACTCACTTTTGTTGCCAGCGGTTTACACATTAATGGCTGTGTGTTGAGTTATTTTGAGGGGACAGCAAATTTACACTGTTATACAAGCTGTACACTCACTACTTTACATTGTAGCAAAGTGTCATTTCATCAGTGTTGTCCCATGAAAAGACATAATAAAATATTTACAAAAATGTGAGGGGTGTACTCACTTTTGTGAGATACTGTACATACATACAGTACAATACAAATTTCTTAATAACCATAAGGGAGTGTTGTGAAGTCAGGTAATAAAACACATGTATCATACACAATCCTTTTTAACTGTGAACGGTTTCTGAAATGAAACCCCTTTTTATCTCATGTGATTTGGTTATACGAGGTTATAAGTTATGCGTTGACTGGTTTGACCCAGATTTTTCACTCGTTCATCCACCAGCTCTGTTTTTGTAACTGTAGGTTTTATGGCCTACACTTATGAACTCTAAAATTTGATCGCCATCATCTAGTTCGCTGGTGAGTACACCTAAGTAATCGCTCAAATGTGGCATCGAGTCGCCTTCCTTACTTTTAAAAATGAGGCTGTTGGTGTCGGTGTGCAAACAATGCTGATGCAATCGATACATCAAATTGTACAATTCAAGTCTAGCATATGCTGTAGTGAAAATACCGATCAATACATTAGCATTCCCTGGTTTAATCAGTCTATCATCTGCATAACGCCACTGCATGATTGCAACCTCATCATTCAAAAAGAGAACTGGTTTACGTTGTAAATATCCGAGGACATGAACTCTAAAAACTCAGTAGGATTGCTGAACAAAAGTTGTGTTTTATCTGTTCGGTCTTTTACACATCTTACCCAACAATGAATTTAGCACGAGTTTAGATACAGATCTTTTGGCGGGATTGACAATAATGCGGTTTGGATCCAACTTGATCCCCTCATTCTCCTCGTATTTGCAAATGTATTCGCGTTTAGAGGCTTCATCAACTACCCAGGATGGATATCCTGAACTCTCCTGTTTGTTCTTTAGGAACATTTTAATATAATCAGAAAAAAGATTGTCAGACCTATAAGGAAATTGACAGACTTCAAACACTTCTAAAAATTGTAACCTTTTTCAACAGATTTTGCAATTTCAATAGAAGCCCATGTTCCTGTAAGAGTTCTCTCCTGATCTATATGATCGCAATGCTTTTGTTGTTGCTTGCAGCATGTTCTACATAGAGGAAAGAGGAGTGTGCTTTTTACATAAAATGGGAGAACGGGTGCCCACAGACCCCTAGGTGGTAATACTTTTGCTCTGATTATTCCAAAGTAATTTTCCAGAGGCTCAAAGTCATGATAAATGATGATAGGGTGATTGATACGGGTACGTTTTTGTCTTATTTACATATGGGTAAAGAGAGGTAAAATCAAAATAATCGATTCTTTCACCAGGCTGAGCTACATAATGCAAATGTAACACATTTGTTCGACCACTGAAAAGAGCATCTCGTGGGTTTAAACACTCGGGAAAGTCAGAGTCTTTTAGAAAGTTTATCACGTGGTTGTCGATTTTCTTCATTTCAGCCCACTCATGTTCCCACATCACTGTGACTTGCAAATTGAAGGTCTCTTGCAAATTCTTAATTTTTTCCAATGATTTTTGACAAACATCTCCGAAGGTAGCTTTGGATGAGCTAAGAGGATGTGGGGTCATTGAGGTAAAGCACTTTTCACATTTGTGATAAAAACAACCAAGAAACTCAAAAACCTTATGTACCTTATGATGTATGTCCATCTTCACAGTAACCACCTACAAAATAGTTACAAAACCTGACTTCACCTTCGTTCAACATGTGTCGAATGGATAGGTTTTGTGTGGCAGAAATGTATTCGAGTCATTGAATGGACGGTGTTGAGAAAGATTTATGCCTGTTGATGTAATTGTCAAGCGGTGGAATAGCTAGAGTGTTTTTGGGAAAGAACAAGGTTCTAAAGATTTTCATACAGACAGAAGCGATTGTCATGCATTTAAAAGTGTCAGCGTTTGTACTTTTCAGAATTTCATTTCGGAAAGTTAAAAGCCCATTCTCAAAATGTTGATGTCGTTTACACAGTATTCAACCATCTCTTTCTTAAAATCAAAGACTTTGCCAGAAACCGTTCTGTACCACTTGAAAAATTCTTCTCTTTCTTTAGGCATCATGTTATCTGCACATCATGTTAAGTAAAACTTAAGCTCAGGATAATTATGTAGTCCTGATGTTCTAAGGTGTTCCAGAATTTGGGAAAATAACCTTTCTTTTTTTTCTGAAAATTGCATGATTTTTGGGAGGCTGCTTAGCTTCGTGGGTAAGAAAGCCAGGCTGTATAGGAAACTCAGAATTGGTAAAACATAAAATTTTACCGCCTTGAGCAATGATATCAGGTGTGATTCCTTCTTTCACTAAAAGATTTAATAAAAGGTATGAATCGAACCCTCTAGCATTATGTGCGATAAAAGTATAGCCTTTGTATTTGTTACGAGGGAACTTAAAAAAGTCAACGATGCACCTGTCCCCTTCAAACACCCACACCTTTCCGTGAAAATCAATACAGCATAAGAAATTATCTATATGAGTTTCTGTTTCCTGTCTAGTCTCGAAATCATAAAATATGTATTTCACATCCGTTGGGTCTTTCTTAAAACAACTATGTTCAATATCTGTATCGACTTTTTCACTGCAGAGTTCACACGTCCCCTTAAAGCACACGTGTTTTTTACGGTTCAAAGGGGTCTGTGCTATCATGCAATTGCATTTAGCACAGTAGAAACCCGATTCACACATAGAATATTCACCTTTGCTCGACTGAAGCTTTGCTTTGTGCTTCTCAAAACAATGTTGTGATCTACATAATCTCTGGCAATCTGGACACATAGATACATTTTTAGGGTGTTTGTAACAATGAGGATCACGACAAACGTTACAGCTAAATTCGCACTGGTGTTTCCGTGAATCATCAAACCCTGAGTGACAGAAACGATAGACATAACTAGACCCCAAAAGATCAGTGATGCTTTTAACTCCATAATAGTGGTTGTCATGCAAAAACAAGTAAAATGTTTTTTCATGGGGAGTCTTGCTGGTTTGAAAGAATCCGGCTTTGTTGTTAGAACTGTACACGATTATGATTTTACAGTTCAAATGTTTCTCAAATTTCGATACGCAGCACAAGGTGACTGCTGCGTTTTTAGGTAATCCCTCGTCATGTTGGATTTTTTAGCAATCTTTTCAATATGAAAATTGTTTTTTTCTGGGTTCCAAAGTTGGGTAACACAATGCAAAGCACATGTTGTCTCTGTTGTGAAAGATGTATAGATGCCTCATTTTTTTCTGAACAGCTTCTGAACTGAACATTTTACCTACTTTCCTTCAAGCTGCACCACCGCGAGGTGGTCAGACTTTTTGGATTACTGTTTCGAGGGTATTGTCTGTAAAAATTTCGCATTTACTTTGAATGGCATTTTCGAGCATAGTTAGAAAACACTGCAATTCGATGGCCCCATTGACTAATTGAATGTGCGATGACAAATTGGTCTTTTGGTGAAATTATTTCATTAGCCAAATCTACAACCCCAGAAAAGTTGGGATGCTGTGTAAAATGTAAATAAAAACAGAATGCAATGATTTGCAAATCTCATAAACCAATATGTTATTCACAATAGAACATAGAAAACATATGTTTAAACTGAGGAAATGTACCATTTTAAGAAAAAAAAAAGTTAATTTTGAATTTCACGTCTCAAAAAAGTTGGGATGGGGCAGGGAAGGCTGGAAAAATAAGTGTTAATAAAAAGAAACAGCTGGAGGAACATTTTGCAACTAATTAGGTTAATTGGCAACAGGTCAGTAACATGATTGGGTATAAAAAGAGTATCTTAGAGAGGCAGAGTCTCTCAGAAGTAAAGATGGGATGGAATCTGGATGGAAGCATATGTTGCTCTAAAACCTGTATATACCTTTCAGCATTGATGGTGCCTATCCAGATGTACAAGCTGCCCATTCCATAGGCACTAATGCACCCCCATACCATCAGAGATGCAGCCTTTTGAACTGAGTGCTGATGAAAAAGCTGGATGGTCCCTCTCCTCTTTAGTCCTCTTTAGATTAGAGAGTGCAGTGTCCATGGTTTCCAAAAAGAATTTCAAATTTCGATTAGTCTGACCACAGAACAGTTTTTCACTTTGCCTCAGTTCATTTTAAATGAGCGTTGGCCCTAAGAAGACGGCAGTGTTTCTGGATCATGTTCACATATGGCTTCTTCTTTGCATGATAGAGCTTTAACCAGCATCTGTGGATGGCACGGTGAGCTGTGTTCACAGAATATGAGTTTTGGAGGTGTTTCTGAGCCCATGCAGTGATTTCCATTACAGAGTCATGCCTGTTTTTAATGCAGTGCCGCCTGAGGGCCCGGAGATCACAGGCATGCAATATTGATTTTCACCCTTGTCCCTTGCGCACAGAGATTTCTCCAGATTCTGAGAATCTTTTGACTATATTATGCATTGTACAGCCGTGGCCAGAAGTTTTGAGAATGACACAAATATTAATTTTTACAAAGTCTGCTGCCTCAGTTTTTATGATGGCAATTTGCATATACTCCAGAATGTTATGAAGAGTGATCAGATGAATTGCAATTAATTTCAAAGTCCCTCTTTGCCATGAAAATGAACTTAATCCCAAAAAAACATGTCCACTGCATTTCAGCCCTTCCACAAAAGGACCAGCTGACATCATGTCAGTGATTCTCTCGTTAACACAGGTGAGAGTGTTAACGAGGACAAGGCTGGAGATCACTCTGTCATGCTGATTGAGTTAGAATAACAGACTGGAAGCTTTAAAAGGAGGGTGGTGCTTGAAATTATTGTTCTTCCTCTGTTAACTATGGTTACCTGCAAGGAAACACGTGCAGCCATCATTGCTTTGCACAAAAAGGGATTCACAGGCAAGGATATTGCTGCTAGTAAGATTGCACCTAAATCATCCATTTATTGGATCATCAAGACCTTCAAGGAGAGAGGTTCAACTGTTGTGAAGAAGGCTTCAGGGCGCCCAAGAAAGTCCAGCAAGCGCCAGGACCGTCTCCTAAAGTTGATTCAGCTGTGGGATCGGGGCACCATCAGTGCAGAGCTTGCTCAGGAATGGCAGCAGGCAGGTGTGAGTGCGTCTGCATGCACAGTAAGGTGAAGACTTTTGGAGGATGGCCTGGTGTCAAGAACGGCAGCAAAGAAGCCACTTCTCTCCAGGAAAAACATCAGGGACAGACAGCTACTCTGCAAAAAGTACAGGGATTGGACTGCTGAGGACTGGGGTAATGTTATTTTCTCTGATGAATCCCCTTTCCAATTGTTTGGGACATCTGGAAAAAAGCTTGTCCGAAGAAGAATGGTACAAAAACATCCTCAGAGAGCAACTTCTCCCAACCATCCAAGAACAGTTTGGTGACGAACAATGCCTTTTCAAGCATGATGGGGCACCTTGCCACAAGGCAAAAGTGATAACAAAGTGGCTCGGGGAACAAAACATCAACATTTTGGGTCCATGGCCAGGAAACTCCCCAGACCTTAATCCCACTGAGAATTTGTGGTCAATCCTCAAGAGGCGGGTGGACAAACAAAAACCCACAAAGTCTGACAAACTCCAAGCATTGATTATGCAAGAATGGGCTGCCATCAGTCAGGATGTGGCCCAGAAGTTGATTGACAGCATGCCAGGGCGAATTGCAGAGGTCTTAAAAAAGAAGGGTCAACACTGCAAATATTGACTCTTTGCATAAACTTCATGTAATTGTCAATAAAAGCCATTGACACTTATGAAATGCTTGTGATTATACTATATAAACAGTATATAGTATATATATAACAGTATATAAATTTATATATATATAAACAGTTAGTAACATCTGACAAAAAGATCTAAAAACACTGAAGTAGTAAACTTTGTGAAAATTAATATTTGTGTCATTCTCAAAACGTTTGGCCACGGCTGTAGATGATGAGATATTCATAGTCTTCACAATTTTACATTGAGGAACATTATTCTGAAATTGTTCCACAAATTGTAGACGCATTTTTTCACAGATTGGTTAACCTCTGCCCATCTTTACTTCTGAGAGACTCTGCCTCTCTAAGATACTCTTTTTATACCCAGTCATGTTACTGACCTGTTGCCAATTAACCTCCAGCTGTATCTTTTTAGTAACACTTACTTTTCCAGCCTTTTGTTGCCCCAACTTTTTTGAGACGTGTTGCGGCCATCAAATTCAAAATTACCTTATTTTTTTCTTAAAATGGTACATTTACTCAGTTTAAACATTTCAAATGTTTTCTATTAATATTTATATTTATATACTATTTATATTTACATTTTACACAGTGTCCCAACTTTTTTGGGATTGGGGTTGTATCCAACTGTTTAAAATCTCTAAGACATAATTATAAAATTCCACAAAGCTGTTGACAGTGATCAAGGAAAAATTCAGTCTTTTCCTAATCTCAGTGTTACTGAAACTGTCACTATTAATTATTCTAATATTAGGATCTAACCTGTTACCGACTTTTGCATTTTGAATATTAGGAGATGGCATGTTTTCCATTTGAACATCAGGCAATGCAGGGGCGTGCTCATTATCAATTCTCGAGTTTTGTGGAACAATGGCATGGAGGTCGAATAAGTTAACCAGACTGTCATTTAACATAATAAGACTTTGATTAAGTTTGTATATCATTTCGTGAGAAGATAATGGTCTATGTTCCTGAGCGATTTCTGGAGTTGAGATGATGCTGAAGTTGTGTTCAGGAGATAATGCCAAATTTTCATTGAGTTGATTCACTGCATCTGTTAAACAAGGATTTATCTGCATAGACTATCTTTGTTCATTTAGGTTATTTTGTAACTCTAACAGACCTTGGTTTAAATTGTGGAATATATTATGTGTAGTCACCGGTGTGTTTGAGTTTTTTGAGTGGAAAATTTTGAGTGGAATTTTGGCCGGAATTTTGAATATTGCTCTGGTCTGATGGTCTTAAATTTTCAGTCGATTGGTTGACTGCTTCGATTAAATCAGGGTTTAATTGTATTGAATGTTCATTTATGCTATTCAGTAATCTTGACAGACATTGATTTAAATAGAATAAAATGTCATTTGGAGTCACCGATGCAATTGTTACATTGTAATCTGGACTTAGACTAGGTCTCTGACTAAAAAGCTGGTGTAACGGTACTAAACTTTCACTCAGCTGGTTGATCACATCAGTTAAATACAGGTTCAGAGGTGTGTACGGATCATTATGTAACAGGCTATTTGAAGAACTCTGGTTTTCATCATAGCAGAAATCATGGGGTGATGTCGGGGTATTTTCAGTTCTAATTTTTTTAGCGTCTGAACCTGAAAGGTATTTTGAATACCTTACGTAGAATATTCTTAAAAATTTTGCATTCACTGTGACACACCTATTCAAGGATTTGAGGGTATTGTACTAAGATGGAACAATTTCCCTACCTGAATCATTTTGAACTATATTATCTACAGTTGCAATCAAAATTATTCAACCCCCATTGCAAATCAGGTTTATTGTCAAAATTTACAGATTTTCAGCTGATTGCAATGAACAAATCAAACAAAAGCAATTGAAATAGTTAAACACAATGAATGCTTCAAGTGGTTTCCCCAAATTCAACTGAAAATGCAACTTATCATGACTTCTCCAGTCTCTAAAATTATTCAACCCCCTGAATAGAATCCCTCACAACAGCACAAATATGCAAAACAGGAGTTGTCTCAAGCACACCTGATACAACCAATCAAGGGCTTCATTAGTTGCACCAGGTGTGCTTGAGCTGGAACACATGAAATACCTGAACTGGCTAGGGGTTTGTTGAGTGTCACATTTGACTGCATGTTAGAAATATGGGTCCAAAGAAGTCAAAAGAATGGTCCAAAAAGTTAAGAGAAGAGATCATCGCCCTTCACAAACAAGGAACAGGATACAAAAAGATAGAGAAGGCACTGAATGTTCCTAGAGACACCGTTGGAAGCATAGTTCGCAAGTACAAAGAAAAAAGAAGCTATCAATGGCTGCAACCAGATTTCTGAGAAGGCAGATTGTGAAAAACCCTCGAGTGACTGCCAAAGACCTGCAGCAAGATTTGGTGGCAACCAAATCTTTGGTGAGGTATCAGTGAGCACAGTAAGGCGCGTAGTAAACGCAGAAGGTTTCCATGCCAGAACTCCAAGACGTACCCCACTACTGACCCAAAAGCACAAGGAAAGTCGGCTCCAATATGTTCAAAATCATATACATAAGCCACAGAAGTTTTGGGACTCTGTTCTGTGGAATTTTTCAGCACGAAGCATCAGCAGTATGTCTGGAGGAAGAAGAATGAAGAAAGAACACTCTGTCCACAGTCAAGCATGGTGGAGGCTCGGTGATGCTCTAGGGCTGCTTTGCATCCTCTGGCACTGGAAACCTGCAGCATGTAGAAGGCAAGATGGATTCATTGAAGTATCAGGAAATCCTAGGAGAAAACCTCATGCCATCTGTGTTAGCCTTTATAGTGAGTTCCCCAACATATTCTTGTGGGAAAATGGGAGTTGTGTGTGTTTGTGTGTGTTTCTATGTACAGTACTGTGCAAAATGTATTTATTATGTGTATTTTCTGCCTTGTCTTTAATGTATACTGCTGGAACACTCTAATTTCCCCTTAGGATCAATAAAGCCTTATCTTACCTTACCTTATCTTATCTTATCTTATCTTATCTTATCTTATCTTATCTTACATACTCCTTAAAATAAGTAAGTTGTCAGATCTTCTCAGGTCTGTCTTTAACAAATAAACAAGTTAATGAATCACATTAGTTACATTAGTCCTGCTGGAATTGTTGTTTATAAACAATCATAATGCACTGAGGAAGGGAAGAAGCTTTAAAAAAAAAAAAAAAAAGATTATGAAATCAAAGACTGTCACTAAATAGAACTTGAATAAAAATGAAGATGCGTCTTAGATATTAACAAGTAGAACTCGGTACCAGTGGCACCAACAGGAGTCTAGTCCCTCTTGTTAGTAATTTGTGTGCCTCAAATTCCTTTAAAATATACTTTGACCATGTTTGGAGCAATGCCAAAATGTAATCAGTTCATCTTTTGGTAGCAAGGATAAGTCCATACAAAGCCTACAGTTAAACTCATGAGATATTGGAATAACACGAATTACTGATGGCAAAAATCTTACATAGCCAGAAAAAGGGCCTTGGGGCCCTAAACATGAATCTGTATATAACATTTCTATATGACAAACAGGAAGGAAACTACTGAAGAAAAACTATTTCAGACATTTGACTTTGCTGTGACTTTGACCCTGTTTGGATCAGTTCCAAAATCAAATCAGTTCGTCTGCTGGTTACAGTGATATTTGGCACACTTTCTACAAAATCTTCAACCACTCATTATTGAAATATTGTGCTAACAACAATCTAGGATAGATGGGTGGACACATGGAGAGACACATGGACAACCTGAAAATATAATTGAAAATTAAAATAATAATTAAAAACAAATACAACTCGACAGGGATTCATCCACCACCAACAAGTCTAGTCCTTGTTTCTAATCTGTATGCCTCAAATACCCTTAAAATATACTCTGACCATGTTTGGATCAATGCCAAAATGTAATCAGTTCATCTGGTTGTCACAAAGATAGGAATACAAATAATACATTTAATGACTTATTTTTGAGATACTGCAAAAGGAGAATTTATTACCAATGGACAGATGGATGCCCACACCCAAGGACAGGCACACAAACAACCCAAAATCATAATGCCTCCATGACCTAGTGACGGAGGCATAAAAAAAAGAAAATGAATGGAATGGAAATTAATGGAATCCAAATACTCTCTTTCACTTGCATATCACGTGCATATCCAAATTCAATGGCTCATCTCTACCATATACTGACCCCCTAACTCCATCCCATCTCTCTCTCTTTCCTCCATGCTCCTTGTATAATTGCTTTTCCATTATGCTGCCTACAGTGATATGTAGGGCTTTTAGAATGTTACTACAATTATTCTGATTGATGGAGCTGATCCTTTGTCTGGTTCCACAATATCAGGTGCCCCAAACATGACAAATTTTGGGGACGCAAATTATAATCACTGGCCTTATGATGAATTCCTTTTGGGGAAACGGGAATATTGTGAATACTGATAAACGTTTCCACATGGATGGCACTTAGGAATTTGCAGGAGAGGAGAACACAAGGCCATCTAAGGTAAAGGGTATCCAGATTATTCCTCACACAATTCTGTTAAGTGATAAAACTAACACATCTTATATATACAGTGGGTATAGAAAAGAATCATCCCCCTTTAAAATAATCACATTTTGTTGCTTTTCAGACTGAAATGAAGACAGACAGTTTTTGTTTTATCCAGCTGTATTTACTCAGTGCAACTTATAACATCCAAGTGAAAGATTAAAAATTAAAATTAAAAAAACAAAAAAAAAACAGAATCACTGAGTTGGAAAAAGGATCACCCCCTTGCTTTAATTTGCCTTAATTACAGCCTTTAGTCTGTTGGAATATGTCTCTACTAACTTTGCACATCTGGACTTTGCAATATTTGCCCACTCTTCTTTGCAGAACTGCTCAAGTTCAGTTAAATTTGATGGTGACCGTTTGTGGACTGCAGTCTTCAAGTCATTCCACAGATTTTCAATGGGGTTTTCAAAAGTCTGGGCTCTGACTAGGCCATGCAAGGACATTCACCTTTTTCTCCTTCAACCACTGTGTGGTCAGTTTTGCTGTGTGCTTTGGGTCATTGTCATGATGGAAGGTAAACCTTCTTCCCATTGACAACTTTCTGGCAGAGGGCAGCAGATTTTCCTCAAGAATTTGACGGTATTTTTCCCCATCCATTTTCCTTCTATCCTGACAAGTGCTCCAGTCCCTGCTGCAGAGAAACACCCCCATAACAGGATATTAGCACCTCCATGCTTTACTGTAGGAATGGTGTTATTTGGATGGTGAGCTGTATTGGATTTCTGCCAGACATATCATTTGGTGTTGAGGCCAAATAATTCAATTTTAGTCTCATCTGACCATAACACCTTTTTCCAAGTGGCCTCAGAATATTCAAGGTGCATTTTGGCAAAGCTCAGTAGTGGCTTTTTTTCTTGCAACCCTCCCATACAAGCCACATTTGTGGAGAATTTTTGATATTGTTGTCACATGCACACAATGACCACTCTTTGTCATAAATTCCTGCAACTGCTTCAGAGTTGTTGTAGGCATCTTGGTAGACTCTCTGACCAGTTTCCTCCTGGCTCTTTCATCCAGTTTGGAGCGACGTCCTGATCCAGAGAGGGTCTGTGTTGTACCAAATATCTTCCACTTCTTAATAATAGACTTCACTGTGCTTCTAGGCATTGTTAAAGCCTTTGAATTTTTTTTGTATCCATCTCCTGACTTGTGCCTGTCCACAACTTTATCCCGGAGATCTTTTGACAGTGTCTTGCCTCCCATAGTTGACTGTTTGCTTCAGTTGCTCTACAGAATGCTCCAGGAAAGCTCTTTTCATGCTGAGTGAATCAAAATGACCACCGCTGATCACAGTTGAAAGTCAAATGGTTTTTTGTGCCATTGAGAAGGTGATTAGCTACACCTTATTGAGTTTACAAGTAATTTTTAGGAGGGGGAGTGATTCTTTTTCCAACTCAGTGATTCTGTTTTTTTAATAATTTATTATTTTTTTCTGACATGTTGGTGTTGTATCTTTCACTTGGATGTTATAGTAAATACAGCTTGATAAAACAAAAACTGTGTCCATCTTAATTTTAGGCTGAAAAGCAACAAAATGTGATTATTTTAAAGATTATTATTGTGCTTGTGTGTGTGTGTTTTAGCCATCCAGAGAAAGATTTAAATAGGGAATTAAATTTTTCATAAGACTTAAGATAAGAAGGTTTGACCAAAATAAACACTCACAGTGATAGTGTTTTCAAACATATAATAACAACTATTAGATGAGCATTTAAATTAAAACTAATTAGGCACTAACAGTGATAACTGGCTCTGGCTAAATTAGGCTGGACACTAAGTTCAAGTTCAGTTTATTTGTATAGCACTTTTAACAATGGACATTGTCCCACAGCAGCTTTACAGAAGTATATAAATTCAGGACATAGATTTTAAATTTATGAATTTATCCCCAATGAGCAAGCCAGCGGTGACGGTGGCAAGGAAAAACTCCCTGAGATGATATAAGGAAGAAACCTTGAGAGGAACCAGACTCAAAAGGGAACCCATCCTCATCTGGGTAACACTGGACAGTGCAATTATAAATAAATAAATCTCTTCTATAAATGTACCAGTACAACACAGTCAGATAGCAGTTGTGATACCATGAAAAATTCATTACAGTTTTTATATGAAGTCTGTTTTGTTGAACTTCACCACTGTAATCTCAATGATCTTTACGCTGCACCGTGTGGGGCCATCCTCAGCAGCATCATGTGACTTCAATTGATGAGGTCTCCAACCAGAAGTAGGGCATCAGGATGGATCGGGCAGGACCAGAGAGCAGAAGGGGTCGGGATCACTGGCATCTCAGGAGTATCATGTGAAGCTCGACAGAAAGGGAGAGGGGGGGGGGGAGAGAGTGAGAGAGAGGGATCATTAGGTATGCTTATTGTCCCATAATGGTTAAGGACAATGTACTTTGCGTGAGTGAAAGCAGGGACTCCGGCAAGACTAGCTTATGACAGGATAACTAAAAGGGAGAGCCAGAGGGTAAAACAGACATGAGGGCTCCCTGGGATAAGGCGGCCAGCCACCCCACCACCAACAAACCTTGGTGGACGCCTGAAGGTGGGGGGGGTGACAGCATCCAGACATCCCAGTTTACCACAACACACTATGCCCGTGAGACCTCTAGATCTGCTCCTTTACCTAAGGAAAAAAACTATTCATGAAAGGCTTGACTAAACAAATATGTTTTCAGCCTGGACTTAAACACTGAGACTGTGTCTGAGTCCCACTAATTGGAAGGCTGTTCCATAACTGTGGGGCTTTGTAAGAGAAAGCTCTTCCCCCTGCTGTAGCTTTCACTATTCGAGGTACAAGACAAATAGCCTGCGCCTTTTGATCGAAGTAGGCATGGCGGATCATAAAAGACCAAAAGTTCACTCAGGTACTGTGGCACGAAGCCATTTAGCACTTTATGTCAATAGTAGTATTTTATAATCAATGCGGAATTTCACTGGGAGCCAATGCAGTGTGGATAAGATAGGGGTGATGTAGTCATATCTTCTAGTTCTAGTAAGGACTCTTGCAGCTGCATTCTGGACTAACTGGAGTTTGTTTATGCTCCTACTGGAACATCCAGACAGTAAGGCATTACAATAATCCAACCTAGAGGTGACGAAAGCATGGACTAATTTTTCTGCATCATGTAGTGACAATATATTTTTTTGTCTTACCAGTATTTCTGAGGTGAAAGAAGGCTATCCTAGTAATATTACCTACGTGGGCGTCAAAGGAAAGACTGGAGTCAATAATCACACCAAGGTCTTTTACTGCTGCACATGATGAAACAGAAAGGCCATCCAGAGTTACTATATAATCAGAAAACTTACTTCTAGCTGCATGTGGTCCTAGAACAATTACTTCTGTCTTGTCAGAATTTAGTAAGAGGAGGTTAATGAGCATCCACTGTCTAATGTTCTTTACACATTCCTCGACTTTATTAAACTGGTGTCTGTCATCTGGCTTTGCTGAAACATACAGTACAACTGTGTGTCATCAGCATAACAGTGGAAGCTAATTCCATGTTTACAAATATTTTGACCCAGAGGTAGCATATATAAAGAAAAGAGCAGTGGGCCTAAAACAGAGCCTTGCGGAACACCAAACTTTACCTCAGTATGCATAGAGAATTCACCATTTACATCTACGAACTGATAACGATCAGTCAAATAAGACCTGAGCCAGGAGAGGGCCGTTCCCTTAATGCCAACAACGTTTTCTAGTCTACCAAGGAGAATAGTATGATCAATTGTATCAAAAGCTGCACTAAGGTCAAGCAACACAAGCATGGAGACACAACCCTGATCAGAGGCCAGCAGTAGTAGTAGCATTTACCACTTTAACCAGTACTGTCTCTGTGCTATGATGAGGCCTAAATCCTGACTGATATATTTCATGAATGTTATTCCTATTAAGGTACGAGCATAGCTGCTTTGCTACAACCTTTTCTAAGATCTTGGAGATAAAGGGGAGATTTGATATTGGCCTATAGCTGGACAATTGACAGGGGTTGAGGTCAGGTTTTTTAATCAGGGGTTTGATAACTGCTAATTTCAATGATTTAGGTACATAGCCAGTGCTAAGGGAAGAGTTGATTATTTTTAGAAGGGGTTTGATTATTTCTGGAGTAATCTGTTTGAAGAAACATGTAGGTAGGGGATCTAGTATACAAGTTGATGATTTTGAAGAAGAAATTAATGAAATTAGTTCGGTCTCTCTAAGGGGAGTAAAGCACTCTAATCATTGATCTGATATTGCTATATTATTATCTACAGGGTTATTAAGACTGTCTGGTTTTAAATTAATAGTCTGAATTTCTTGTGTAATATTTTCAATTTTGCCAATAAAAAAACTCATGAAATCATTGCTGCTATATAATGATTGTGTGCCTGTTTCTGTGGCGGTTTTATTCCTAGTTAATTTTGCTATAGTATTAAATAAAAATCTAGGATTATTTTTGTTATCTTCAATTAAGGTAGAGATAGACTGATCCAGCAGCACGAAGAGATTTCCTATAGTTCAGGAGGCTCTCCTTCCATGCTGTTTGAAATACTACCAATTTGGTTTGACGCCATTTACGTTCTTATTGTCGAGTGATCTGTTTTAAGGTACATGTGTGATCATTATACCAGGGTGCTAGCTTTTTCTCTCTAATTATTTTTCTTTTAAGTGGAGCTACCTTATCTAACGTGTAACGGAACATTGACTCTAAGCATTCAGTCTCCTGATCAAGTTCTATGGGATCAGACGTTGATTGAATCATAGCTGATATCTCTGGGAGGTTATCGATAAAACTCTGTGCAGTAGCTGACGTGAATGTACGTTTGACACAATAGCGTGGCAAAGTGCATATATTATGATCAATGCACAATTTACACGAGATGAGATAATGATCTGAGATAGCTTCAGACTGCGGAAGTGTGACTATATTTTCTATATTTAATCTGTATGTTAGTATAATGTCAAGAGTGTGACCACCATTATGAGTGGGCCCTATTACATTCTGATTGACCCTTACCGAATCTAAAATAGACACAACCGCTGTTCTCAGAGGATCTTCCGGGTTATCAAAGTGAATATTAAAGTCACCGACAATTAATGCTTTGTCTAAAGAAACAACCAGGTTCAAGATAAAAACTGCGAATTCACCAAGAAATTCAGAGTATGGCCCTGGGGGCCTGTAAATAATAATAATAAGTGGAATCGACTCAATAGACTTATTTTTAGTGGTTACATATGTTATACTAGTATGAAGAACTTCAAAGGAGTTGAACTTATGGCTAGATTTTTGTGTGACGCCTAGATTTTCATTATAAATGAGTGCAACACCTCCTCCTCTGCCAGTAAGACGGGGCTGATGTATATAACTATATCCAGGAGGACTGGCTTCATTTAGTGCTATGTACTCATTTGGTTTAATCCATGTTTCTGTTGAACACATTATATTAAATTCCTGATCAGTAATGGTTTCATTAACAATAAGTGCTTTAGACGTAAGAGATCTAATATTTAACAGGACTAGCTTCAGATCAAAGGTGCTGGCTGTGCATTCAGTATGGTCTAATTTTATGTTAATTAGGTTACTCAAACAAACTTTCCGAAAATTTCTACATATTTTTCAGCTCGGGGAACAGACACAGTCTCTATAGGTTAAACTACAGATGTCGTATTGTCATTTAAGTAATTCGAACATTGACTATCATAACTGTTATTGTTATTTGAATTTGTACTTATGAGTTATATGGTGTGTAGTGTCTTGGAGATGTTGTCTGAGAGGAGATCCGCTCCGAGTCTGCTGGGGTGCAGGCCATCAGCGCGGAACAATCTAGGACGCTCCCAGCAAAGATTCCAGTTATTAATAAAGAGCAGTTTCTGTTCATTACACCATGTAATTGACCATTCGTTTAAAGCGAAAAGTCTACTGAACCTTTCAAGTCCATGTCTGTATGTGGGGAGAGGTCCAGACACGATGATCTTCGTTGTGGGCGATGTGTTGCGTACCGTCTCCATCAGGCTGCCGAAGTCCCTCTTCAGGATTTCCGTCTGGCGTAGCCTGATGTCGTTCACCCCCGCGTGCAGCACGACAGCTCCGATGTTCTTGGCATCCTTCAGGATCGTGGGTACCTGTGCAGCGACATCAAGAACACGAGCACAAGAAAAACAGTGGGTGCGAACCTTACCTTTAGTTGATGTGACGCGGATGTTCCGATCAATGGAGTCTCCGATGATCACGGCATTGGGTTTGGTCTCGCGGAGAGGGCCGAAGCGGTTCCTGGTGGCGATCTCGACGACTGGGGGCGACGGAGGGGGAGAGGTCCTCGCCCGGCATCTGGGCCGCGCCTTCTGCTGTTGGTGCACCCAAGGTCCGAGGTGTGTCGGCGCCGGAGTGAAGGAGACCTGGGCTGGATGCGTCCTGTGTGCATGGCCCCTGTGCAGAGAAACGCATGGAGTAGAGGTGGTGGGAGTGATTGTATCACGCTGTGAGCTTACTGTGCTTTTGTGAGCTTCAGCGCGGGACGTCTCTAGCGCGGCTCTCCGTTCACGCAGCTGGGCCTGCTTCTTTAGTAGGTCGCGGATCTGCTTCTCCACGGCGTCCAACTCCAACTGTACCGTGTGCAATTCGAACGAGTCCTCACCTGCACTCAAAGATGAAGAAACAACCGACATGTTGTCGGCTTTAAACAGCAGTGTTCGAGTGAGAATGTAAATAAGACTAGCTATAACAAATGGAAATGATAGCGCAAAGTTATTAATAAAAAAAGGAAAGAGTATAATTTAAATGCCTACACAAGCAACAAACTCCTGGCAAACGATTCGAAAACAGGAACTAGCGTCACAGGAACTGATGTCACACCCTGACGTCATACTTCTCACTGTAGAGAGCAGGCATAAGATTGTTAATGAAAACCAATCAACAGAGCTGCCAGTGATTTAAATTCTCCTTCCAATCCCATGGCAGAAGTAATATAAAAATACAAAAATATAAATACAAAAAAATAACACTGTGTACACCTCCTGGCCCAGGTCACCCATCACACCGTCCCGCTGCTCCTGGTCATCTCTGGCAGCCACCATGATAGGGTCAGACTTAACATCATTTCCTCCCCAGGTACACCACTGGTCTTGGGCTACTCCTGGCTGAAGCATCACAACCCCCAGGTCGACTGGGTGGCCGGGAGGGTCGTCAATTGGAGCCCTTTCTGTCACTCCTCATGCCTGAATTCAGCCACCCCCCACTCCTGCTGCTACTCTTCCCTCGACGATTGAACCGCCCGGCCTCTCGTCTGTGCCCCCTGAGTACCATGACCTGGGAGAGGTCTTTAGCAAGGACTGGGCCCTCTCACTACCCCCTCACTGGCCTTACGACTGTGCTATTGACCTTCTCCCCAGAGCCACTCTTCCATCCAGCCAGTTATACAACCTGTCCCATCCCGAGAGAGAGGCCATGGAGAAGTACATAAATGACTCCCTCATGGCCAGTATCATCCGGGTTCTTCTTTGTGGCTAAAATGGATGTCACTTCATCCCTGCATTGATTACCGGGGCCTGAATAACATCACGGTAAAGAATAAGTACCCCTTACCTCTTCTCAGCTCCACTTTTGAGCCCTTGCATGGGGCTACCATATTCACTAAATTGGACCTGCGGAATGTATACCATCTGGTCAGGATCAGAGAGGGGGACAAATGGAAGATGGGATTTAACACCCCCCTGGGCCACTTCGAATACTTAGTAATGCTGTTCGGCCTTACTAACACTCCAGCTATCTTCCAGACCCTAGTCAATGATGTACTCTGGGACTTCTTGAACTGCTTTGTCTTTGTGTACCTGGATGATATCCTAATTTTCTCCCAAGACCCCTCCAAGCACACCCACCACGTCCAACATGTCCTACAACGACTCCTAGAGAACCGCCTCTTCGTGAAAGCCGAAAAATGCGAGTTCCATGCCCCACCTGTCACCTTCCTGGGGTACATTATTGAAAGCGGATGAGTTAAGGCCAATCCCAAGAAGATCCATGCCATAGTTGAGTGGCCCAGGCCTACCACCATAAAACAGCTCCAAAGGTTCCTCAGGTTCGCCAATTTTTACCGGTGCTTTATCCAGGACTATGGCCAGGTTGCAGCACCCCTTACTAGGCTGACCTCGACCTCCACCCCATTCGTGTGGAACCCTGAGGCTGAAGCCACCTTCAAGAAACTCAAGGCTCTGTTCACCTCGGCCCCAGTGCTAGTACAACCTGCCCCCTCATGGCAATTTATCATGGAGGTGGATGCCTTTGAGTCAGGTGTGGGTGCTGTTTTCTCACCCCGGTTCCCGTTGCACCCTGGGTCTATTGAAACAACACTTCTGGTGGCCAACCATGGATGCTGATAGCCAGGCTTTCATTGCAGCCTGTACAGTCTGTGCTCGTAGCAAGCCCCTACACCGACCACTAGCCGGGTTACTCCAGCCTCTTCTGGTTCCCAATGGCCCTTTGTCACATATAACCCTTGACTAGTGGCACACTTACAATGCACCTGATCCTCATGCTTCAGACCCAGGTTTGAATCCCAACCTTGACCACACTACTCACCTTCCATTCACTTCCCCTGCTCCCTCAATTGTTCAATAAAACCTGCTTTTATCTATCCCTGAGTCTGTGTTCTACTTTTGGGTCCTCTTCGTCTCTGTGGCTTAAAATTGCCACTTTAACCAATGCTGTCTCATACTATTATGATGTCTAAATACTGACTGAAAGATTTCATGAATACAATTCCTGTGCAATAGTACACAGGAAAAACACAGTAAAAGTGATATAGGCAAATACACTAAAGTTAGTTTGAGGCACACATGGGCAACATGTGCTTAGACTAAACCACTTTTTGTTTGGAAAGGTAATCAGCAAATTGATTTTGTGCATGTAGTTCTGTATTTTTCGTGTTTTGTAAGTGTTAAAGCACTAGCTTGCCTGGTCAAGTATTGTTGGCTATGTATGTTACAAGTGTTTGAAATCCATACTGAAATCCTTTCTGGTACAAGCTACTGTTAAATGAATGTCTCTTATGTCTGGGACAGTTGTGAACAATGACCTGCGAAAGGACAATGAACTGGTAAGAGAATCTTTTTGACCCCACGCCAGATTGGCCCCCTAAGCCAGATTGGGTCCCAGAACAACAACCAGATGAAACAGATTCCAGTTCCTCGAGTGAGGATGAAGAAGAGGTTTGATGAGCCATACCCTCGGTGTAAATGCTAGCCTAACCTCTCCCCAAGGGAGACGCCCTGCGATATGCAAAGTATCTGTGTTGAGGAAAAAACATTATATATTATATTGCTGGAACACCCACTGTCAGGAGAAAAGAAGTTTTAGACTTTTTTTTTAAACAACTGATTGTAAGTTAAACCATTTGATTTAAGGCAGCATGATTACTGCCTGATTTTTATTGTAATCAAATTTGAGAAATTGATTTGT
This sequence comes from Cranoglanis bouderius, assembly GCA_023630585.1. Taxonomy (NCBI): domain Eukaryota; kingdom Metazoa; phylum Chordata; class Actinopteri; order Siluriformes; family Cranoglanididae; genus Cranoglanis; species Cranoglanis bouderius. Next base: position 16,733,413 of record CM042561.1, read on the forward strand.
AATTATGTTTTAATGATTGAGTTTAACACTGTTTATTCACCATTGTACTCTACATAATTGTGACAACTATGGGCAAGTGCTGAACCAATGCATGCTCATGCTTATGAACACAATATTTGATTTTTGAAGACAGGGAATAGGGAGACAGAATCTTTTACTCCTTCCTAGTCAAGTGTGGAGGGAGATGTTTGGTTCTGTACTCCACAGGCGAGTGGTTTCAAGATTTGGTCATTGGTAAATGGATGGAGTGGTCATGCAGAGATCACTAGCTAGTGTAAATTGAAGGGACTGAATTGTGAGACTACTCTCTTAAGGCAGGTGGGACTTAATAAGTCCCAGAGGAGGGAAATATATAGACTATTTTCTGATTAAGAATTGATTTGAGTATGATTATTCTATAATCCATCAGGTTCAATCAAAGTGTGAATAAATCAACAAGAAATGTTTTGTATCTGTCAGGGACCTAAAGATTAAAAGTACCCTTGGCTGTGTTTCAGTCATGGAAATGTTAGTGCTGATAATATAGAATGACTAAGGTTGAGGAATAGGTCACGAGTGTTAAAATCAGCACTTAACCACATGATTAAAAGCAACTAATTGATAAATCAGCATTTAAAAATATTAAGTGTATAATTATGTATGGAATAACTGTACTAATCAACTCATATGTAACCAATGTATAAGATTTGATGATTAGGAAGTTATATCCACAGAAGTGCATTAGTCAATAAGAAATGTTTGTGCTTGTGTCAAAGACCTAGGAATGACTTGAACTAAGGATGACTTCACTTAGTTGAACTACACGGGAGGATCTTGTTAATGACCTCAAGGCAGCTGGGACCATAGTCACCAAGAAAACAATTGGTAACACACTACGCCGTGAAGGACTGAAATCCTGCAGTGCCCGCAAGGTCCCCCTGCTCAAGAAAGCACATGTACAGGCCCATCTGAAGTTTGCCTGAATGATTCAGAGGAGAACTGGGTGAAAGTGTTGTGGTCATGTGTGGTCAGATCTCTTTGGCATCAACTCAACGTGCCATGTTTGGAGGAGGAGGAATGCTGCCTATGACCCCAAGAACACCATCCCCACCGTCAAATATGGAGGTGGGAACATTATGCTGTGGGGGTGTTTTTCTGCTAAGGGGACAGGACAACTGCACCACATCAAAGGGACAATGGACAGGGCCATGTACCATCAAATCTTGGGTGAGAACCTCCTTCCCTCAGCCAGGGCATTGAAAATGACCTTAAAGACTTGGAGAGGATCTGCAAAGAGGAGTGGGACAAAATCCCTCCTGAGATGTGTGCAAACCTGGTGGCCAACTACAAGAAACCTCTGACCTCTGTGATTACCAACAAGGGTTTTGCCACCAAGTACTAAGTCGAAGGGGTCAAATACTTATTTCCCTCATTAAAATGCAAATCAATTTATAACTTTTTTGAAATGCGTTTTTCTGGATTTTTTTGTTGTTATTCTGTCTCTCACTGTTAAAATACACCTACCATTAAAATTATAGACTGATCATTTCTTTGTCAGTGGGCAAACGTACAAAATCAGCAGGGGATGAAATACTTTTTTCCCCCACTGTAGAAAACATATCAAATGTTTAAACTGAGGAAATGTACCATTTTAAGAAAAAAAAAGGTAATTTTGAATTTGATGTCCACAACACGTCTCAAAAAAGCTGGGACGGGGGCAACAAAAGGCTGGAAAAATAAGGGTTACTAAAAAGAAACAGCTGGAGAAACATTTTGCAAATAATTAGGTTAGCTAATTCTGAGTCTCTCAGAAGTAAAGATGGGCAGAGGTTCACCAATCTGCGAAAAACTGCGTCTACAAATTGTGGAATAATTTCAGAATAATGTTCCTCAAAATAAAATTGCAAAGATGTTGAATATCTCATCATCTACAGAAGCTCATTTAAAATGGACTGAGGCAAAGTGGAAATCTGTTCTGTGGTCAGACGAATCGAAATTTGAAATTCTTTTTGGAAACCATGGATGCCGCATCCTCTGGACTAAAGAGGAGAGGGACCATCCGGCTTGTTATCAGCTCTCAGTTCAAAAGCCTGCATCTCTGATGGTATGGGGTGCATTAGTGCCTATGGAATGGGCAGCTTTCACATCTGGAAAGGCACCATAAATGCTGAAAGGTATATACAGGTTTTAGAGCAACATATGCTGCCATCCAGTTACAACAGCATGGCTTCGTGGTAGAAGAGTCCAGGTGCTGAACTGGCCTGTCTGCAGTCTAGACCTTTCACCAATTGAAAACATTTGGCGCATCATGAAACGAAAAATATGACAAAGACGACCCAGGACTGTTGAGCAGCTAGAATCCTTGCATAAAACAGGAAGCATATCAATGTAAGAGAGGAACAACTCCATATATGGTATTCAGGAAGTCATAGCTATGCAAGGAAATGGTATTTGGGAAGACATGGTCAGAGGCTTTAGCTGTCTGTACCTGGTTGAAACTGGTTTCGTGCAGTGGTGGAAGAGTTAACAAAGGAACAAAGAGTAAAAAGTGTTAACAAGACAACAGAGAGGGAAGAGTGTTCACAGTAAACTAATGAATACTGGATAAAATTGTACTGAAAGTGAAGGAATGAATCTTTAAATTAGTGGTGTAACTGAATACACATACTGTATTGGATTGAACAGATAATGTGTTCTAAACAAATAAAAATTATGGATACAGATAGTAGGCAGACTATTCACTTTTTTTTTGTTTTGTTTTTTAGAAAGCTGTAATTGTAACGTCATGTGGGGCTGTAATTGATGTTGCACAAATGTGAGTTTTTTACTTTAATGTTGAACTTTAAAGAGCAGCTCTCACCAAAGCTCATGGGAAGGTTGGCAGGTTTCAGCAAAATTCCCACCCAGCTACAACTTAAAAGCGGCACACACACAAAAAAAAACACTTTGCAAATTATCAAGTGTACGATTTACACAAATTTACACAAAAGTGTATCAATCTATAAAACAATTTTCAATGTTTCAAATGAGTGTGATTGCAGTAGATAGTAGCAGGTCCTTACATGAAGTTTCATGACAACGATAACCATGCTAAATGCTTGCTGAAATTTGATAAATGGATAAAGGTGGCTATGTTTTTTAAGTAATTAGGTCATCATCAAAAATCCACTTGCAGATTAGCACATAGATGCACCATACCAAATGTCACCTTCTCCTGAGTAGTTTGACATCAATTTTGTGAAGATTAGCCAAAAATCCTAGGACTGTAGTTTGCAAAAGTAGGTTTTGCATATTATGCAAATTATCGTAAAGTTGAGTGGGTGTGGCTAAATGGTCCAAAACTACTCGGTTCTGATCTGGCCCAAACCTTTCCCAAGATCTGCAACAAATCTAGCAAACAGTTTCGGCCCAGATGTGGCCCAGATCCTGTTGCTTTTTTGCATACCTTATTAGTGCTAATAAATTAGCGCTATATTTGAACATATTTTAGTTTTTTATCTTCCAAATATCTACAATGCTGTTTTAATTCTTATTACAGACATTATCTTACCTAAACCATGTGTATAAATATAAAAATACAAGTTCATAAACATTCTGAAAGATTTATTTTCTAGTTGTTATTGCCAGAAAAATTTGACAAGCATAAACATACACTAATATTGGTAATATTTTTTGCAGTGTTATTTTTCACAGATTGATAGCGGAGGCAGATTCAAGTGCAGATTAGTGTCTATTACAATGAAACACACAAAGACTATGAACATGAAACAACAAGAAGAATGAGATTCACGTGGCAAGAACATATACACACCATGGGCTGTGACATACAACATGACCACAAAAGACAAAACCTAGACAATGAGACACACAGAATCTAAAACGTGATCAGTGAAGCATGTGACTTTATCATGTGAAGTGCATGGGGCTGCTGGGAAGCCATATTGAGCACTACCAGCACCAAGTGCCTGATAAATCATGAAACTAAAAAAAAGGACCACAAAATCTAGCACAGGTTATGAAAATAAAAGGGAGAGGAAATTTATGCCTACCTGGAGAGATGAATTTGACAGGTCATGTTCACAGCTCCATACACTTGCTGTAATGTTACTGTAAACACTGTAGCTAGCTACATCGCTGCCCAATGTAAGTTTATTTTACTGTTGCAAAGAATCGAGTTTATTGCATATGTACTATTAAGCTGTCTTTCATAATTTTAGACAACACAGAAACAAAAACTTTTACATGTTGCTTGAGTACAGGGGTGTAAATTTCATCTAACAGTTGGGGGGACAATAAACATAAAATTTCTCATTAGCAATTTTTGAAGGGACACAAATAATACAGCCAAAATTGTACTTGTAAGGATATGTGTACACAGAGGAAAGCCTTATTACTATTATTAGTGTAGCATGCAGACCGTGCCATTATCCTTCTTCTCAAAGTTTCTCTCCAGTTCAATGAAAAAGCTGACTAAATTGACCAAAATATTCTTCTTCAAAACCATTTATTTATTGCAATATTTTTGAAGTTGTTTACAACCAAGTCACCAAAATGCAATGAAATTTTAACTTAACTTTAAACATAATGACTGTTATTGTGAAAAAAGTGTCCCCATATAAAATAAATAAAATGATTTTGTAACAAATAAAATTATTAGGTTATTAGGTTATATTTTTTATATTTCAAAATATTTTCTCGGGGGCACATGGTTTCAAGCTGTTCTAGTGTGGTGCTGACCCAATGTCTCTCTCCCTGTCGTTCCCACATCAGGCAGTTCTTTTCCAGGAGATCTTGGTGGCCCTTGAAAAAATCTGCTGCATCCATAGTTGGGTCTAGCTGTCTGTCACAGATTGATGGTGGAGGCAGATGCATATGCAGAATCGGTATCTATTAGAGTGAAACACACAAATACAAAGACTCTGAACATGAGACCAAACAAACAAGAACTAGATACATGTGAAGGCACATGTACACACCGTGGGCTAAGTGACACACACCGTGACTACAAAAGACAAAATAATGGGCAAATAGACAATGAGATTATGCCACCATGACCAGAGGTGTGTAGAGCAGCCAAAAATTTTACTCAAGTACAAATCCAACTACGTATAAAAAATAATTACTCAAGTAACAGTAAAAGTAACAATGTTAATAATTACTTGAGCAAGAGTAATAAAGTATCCAATGAGAAGACTACTCAAGTAGCAAGTTACTAGTTACTTCAGATCTGATTAAAATTAAGGAAAAATCCTGAATCTCAGACCAAATGGAGAGCTTTAAGTCACACTTCTCCTTGAAAGTCTGTCTGTTCTGTTTATATGATATAAAACCTGGGTTCAAGATGAAGCAGCATATCCCTGTCCTGTGATGGGTACAATAACACAGAACCTGTCATTTAGACAACAAAATTGCATTATTATTACTATTAATATTACATTCATCACCAACGTGCCTAAATGACTACCACCCTGTAGCACTTACACCCATAGTTATGAAGTGCTTTGAGCGTTTGGTCCTGGCACACCTCAAGAAATGCCTGCCCCCCACACTGGACCCACACCAATTTGCCTATCGAAGCAATAGGAGTACAGAGGGTGCTGTGTCCACAGCGCTGCACTGTGTACTCTCACACCTGGAAAACAAGAACACTTATGCAAGAATGCTGTTTGTTGATTTCAGCTCAGCATTCAACACAGTCATTCCATCCAAGTTAACCAGTAAACTTGGGGCTCTTGGAATCAGTACCTCCCTACGCAACTGGACCATGGACTTTCTGACCAACAGACCTCAGCATGTTAGGTCAGGTCACAACTGCTCCACCACCATCACACTCAACACTGGCGTACCACAGGGCTGTGTGATGAGCCCGTTCCTCTACTCCCTCTTCACCCATGACTGCAGGCCTATGTATGGATCTAACTCCATCATCAAGTTTGCAAATGACACCACGGTGATCGGACTCATCAGTTACAACGATGAGACTGACTACAGGGCCGAGGTTAAGCACCTGGCCGCATGGTGCACTGATAATAACCTGCTCCTGAACACCAGCAAAACTAAGGAGCTCATTGTGGACTTCAGGAAAGAGAAGGGAGACACACATGACCCCATCCATATCAACGGCATGGCTGTTGAACGTGTCTCCAGCTTCAAGTTCCTGGGGATCCATATTTCAGATAACCTGTCCTGGACGAGCAGCACCTCCAGCCTGGTTAAGAAGGCCCATCAGCACCTCTTCTTCTTGAGGACACTGAAGAAGAACCACCTGTCTGCTGACATCCTGGATAACTGTTGATGACCTCAGGGCACTGCAGCGGGTGGTGAAAACCGCCCAACGCATCATAGGGACTCCACTTCCTACTATTGAGAACGTCCAGAAGAAGAGATGTCTACACTGGGCACGCAGCATTCTCAAGGACCCCTCCCATCCTGCCCACAGTCTCTTCCAGCTGCTACCCTCCAAAAGGCGCTCCAGGACCCTTCAGACCAAAACCAGCAGGTTTAGGAACAGCTTCTTCCCCACAGCTGTTTCCCTACTGAACTCTGTCCCCCGCTGAACCCTCTCTCTCTCTCTCTCTCTATATATATATATATATATATATATATATATATATATATATATATATATATATATATATATATATATATATATTTTGCCCATACTTCATCTGTATATTTACTGTATATTAATGCTAATTTATCCCCACCTCTTACACTGCTAATTTATTTATTCCTACCTGTTACATTGCCCTTATCTGTACATAACTGCTCATTTAACTTATCTGTACATAACTGAGATTTCTGATCTTGGTTGACAGAAGGGGAATCCGACATGGTCTTCTGCTGTTGTAGCCCATCCTCCTCAAGGATTGAGGTGTTGTGCATTCTGAGGTGCTTTTGTGCTCAGCAAAATTGTACAGACTGGTTATCTGAGTTACTGTAGCCTTTCCGTCAGCTCTAACCAGTCTGGCCATTCTCTGTTGACCTCTCTCATCAAAAAGACATTTCTGTCTGCAGAACTGCAGCTCACTGGATATTCTTTATTGCATCTCTAGAGACTGTTGTGTGAAAATCCCAGGAGATCAGCAGTTATAGAAATACACAAACCAGCCTCCCCACAAAAATAATAATTTAATTAAATTTAAAAAAGTAGTGTTAAAACTTGTTCATTGCTGATACGGCCTGTCTAGGTAGGCCGCAACATAAACAAGGATGTCTCCCCCAACCTCCCAGTTCACCAGCCACCAGACCCAAACCTAGACACTCAAGATGAAGTACTAGCCAGAAATTTATTCTTTTGTTGAAGCAATCTCCTCAGGTATGATCACAGACACTCAAAAGATCTATTTTGAAATGGGAAAACCTAACTTACCTATTAAAATCAAAGAAAAAGTACAATAAGGTAACCTAACTCCCTAACATAAACAACCAATAAACCCTCAAAAAAAAAAAAAAAAAAAAAAAAAAAACTCAAAAGGCTCACACTCCCCACAGCTTCCTGGCTAATGTTAGTTTCATATACTGTAGACAAATACACTATATATTACAAAGTGCTTTTCTGGCTTGAAAATAGGAAAAAACTCTAATTTTGCACGTGAGATTAAAAAAACACACAGCCACAGGCAATAGTGGTTCATGTGGGTCTGGTCAATAGCAACGTGGACCCATGAGGAGGACCCATGAAGCACATCAGTGTTTCCCCTTTTATCCCTTTCGTGAGCTCTGCTGATCCAATCAAGGGCCCGCTCATCAGTACACCTATAATAAAGCAGAGAGGGAGAACACACCAATGGTATGGCCCGCTAAAGAGAAACAAAAACAGCAAGACGAACACACTGGTGCTTGATTCCATCTTTGCCTTCCAGCAACAACACCAGCCCCTGTCCCACTGGCATCCACCTCCAACATAAACAGGCCAATTAAAAACAGGGGCAGCAAGGACAGGGGCACAGCAAAGAAGTGCTTTGACAGAATCTAATGTAGTCTGGCACTCTTTGGACCACACAAAATCATAATTGATACAACACTGAAGAAGTTGTTACAAAATGCTCCCAGGTATTATTAAAAATAATACCCAGTCATGCTCAAAAACCACCTCAGCATGTGCCTGGTTTCAGGTACAGGGACGTTAACAAGGGCAGAGTTTTTTTTGCCTCAACAAGATGCACCTGCTCATGTCCTTCCTCCCTACCCAAGTAAGTGACCACAGCTTTACCCAATTCACATTCAAGGTGAGTGAGGCAGTCTGCAAACAGTTAAAAACCTCTGAAAGGGACTTCAAATGTTCCGCCCATGTAGCAGAATAAACAACCACATCATTCAAATAAGTCTTGCAATTTTTAACTCTAGCTAGCACGATTCATTTATCTTTGAAATGTGACTGGAGCATTACACATACCAAATAGCTTTATATTGCAATAAGTTGTCTAGCATAAACACAGAAATTTCTGAGGCATGCATCATTAGCAGAACTTGCAGGTATCCCTTTAGTAAGTCGAATTTGGTTAGAAATTTAGCAGTCAACCTGTAGATCGTTGTGATAAATGATCTGTTTGGAAATACAAAGTGATTGTATATTCTAATGGGTTGCACTTTAAATGTGTTGGGCTCTTTAAGAACGGGCTCTCCCTCATTGGATATATATACGAGGAACACAGGAGTGCTGGTCAGTGTGTGATATGACGTGTTTGTGACATGAGCTCTGTTAATAAAATATCGCATTGACATGTGGCAGTCACGGTGTTAATTCTTGGGACATAGTCTACAACATGGTGTCAGAAGATGGCACGGACTTTTCGCCTGTGAGTGAACCATCTTTGTAGAATTCAGACTGCTCGTTTCTACTCCTTTTTCTCAAGGCCACATAGTGAGTGACTATGGCGGATTGTTTTCGGAGACCTGACCCCCTCTCATTCGAAGGGAACATTGCCAACAACTGGCGAATCTTCGAGCAGGAGTATGACATTTTCATCGCGGCGGCACACCACGGTAAACCTGCCAAGACAAGGGCCTATATCCTCCTCAATCTCGCAGGGCCGGAGGCCATAGAACGAGAGCGCTCGTTCGTCTACGCAGCGCTCTCGTTCTCCCACTTAATCAAGAGAGGATCCCGAATGCCTGAAAAGGAAGTTTCGTGAAATTTGCAACCCACAGCAAAGCAGAACCATGGAGAGACACAAGTTTCACTCCAGAAACCAGAAACAAGGTGAGACTATTGAGTCATTTATCAGTGATCTCAGGATCAAAGGAAAAGCATGCCATTTCGGAGAATTGACAGACGAGCTAATCTGTGACAGGATAGTATGCGGCATCAACAGTGAAAGCTTAAGGAAAGCACTGTTAAGGGACAGCGACTTAACCCTGACTAAAGCCATCTCAATATGTTGCATCCATGAAATGACTGAAGAAAATAATAAAACATTGGCGATGCCACAGACGCCCACTATCGTGGATACAGTACATCCAATTTCCAGCAGGAGGCGCCAGTACACAAGACAAAAGCCCCAAATGGAACAAAATGATTCACCTACCATAACTAATTGCAAAAAACTGTGGAAACAATCATGTGGCAAAGAAAGAAAAATGCCCAGCTTTTTGACAGTTGTGCCACAACTGCAAGAAAATGAATCATTTCAAAAAATGTTGCAGATTACGTTTTCAATTTGGACGAAAGAAAGCAAACTACAAAAAGACGGTACATGAACTTCAAGTGGACAAGCCCCCTGTATATGATGACACTTTCTATATTGATGGCATTGAATTTGATAGGTGTGTTGATATTGTTATCTCTTTCATGGCTGATCAGGAAGAGGGATTTGTCACTCTGCACATAAACAAAACTTCAATTGAGGTGAAAGTTGACACTGGGGCAAAGTGTAACGTAATGTCGCAAACAACATTTAAGCGAATTGCCAACAATTTACAACCAGTGAAGCAAGAGAGTATGCCTAACCTTGTGGCTTATGGTGGGGGTAGAATTGAAACAAAAGGTTTAGTTACACTGCTGTGTAGTTTAAAAGGACAAAGTCACTCACTCCCGTTTTTCTTGGTGGATCAAGATGTCCAACCGCTGTTAGGATTTCGTGCATGTTTAGACATGGGGTTTGTCACGATGAGCCCACACGTTCATCCTGTCAGTATGGAGAGCAGTACTGAACAAATCCTCAAATAATACAAAGACTTGTTCACTAATGAACTTGGAGAACTTCCAATCACATACTCCATGACAGTAGACCCAAGTGTGCAACCTGTAGTTCGCCCTGCACATCACATTCCACTGGCAATGCAGGACTGTGTTAAAGCAGAGCTGAACCGCATGCAGAGTTTAGGTGTCATAACACCAGTCTCGGAGCCAACAGACTGGGTTTCGTCCATGGTCGTGACACATAAAAAGGACAGACAAGAAATCAGACTGTGCTTAAATCCTAAAGATCTCAACACTGCCTTAAAGAGACCCCATCACCCAATGCGCAGCGTAGAGGAAGTAGCATCCCAGATGTCAGGGGCAACTGTATTCTCTGTGCTGGACGCAAAGAACTCCTTCTGGCAGATACGTCTTGACAGCAAGTCCTCTATGATGACTACGTTCAGCACTCCATTTGGGCGCTATAGATTTCTTCATATGCCTTTTTGCATAAACTCCGCAAGCGAAGTGTTCCAGCGCTCAATGGAGCAGCTGTTTTCAGGATACCCCTGTGCTATCATTGTCGACGACATCATCATCGGAGGCCGTGACGCCGCAGAACATGATGTTAATTTGAAAAGATTGCTGAATCGAGCATGCGAGGTCAAGCTCAAACTAAACCCTGCCAAATGCAAATTTCGTCTGGACCAAGTCAGCTATGTAGGCCATATCTTCACTAGTGAAGGCTTGAAGGCAGATCCTTTAAAAACAAAAGCAATCTCTGAGATGCCAGCTCCCAAGGACGTTCCAGCATTGCAGTGCTTCCTTGGAATGGCAAATTACCTGGGGAAGTTTATCCCAAACTTTAGTGATGTTGCTGCACCTCTGAGGGAGTTGACACACAAAGAAACTGCATGGGGCTGGTACCAGCAGCACCAACAAGCATTTGATACCCTCAAAGCATGTTTGACCACCCCGCCCATTTTGTCTTACTATGATGTAAAAAAGCCAGTCACATTAACCTGTGATGCCTCATGTTTTGGACTCGGTGCTGCATGTATGCAGGACGGCAGACCAGTTGCGTACGCATCTCCCACACTCACAGACACAGAGACGCGATACACTCAGATTGAAAAGGAGCTGCTTGCTGTCGTATTCGCCTGTACCAAATTCAGGGATTATGTGTACGGGAAATCTACAATCGTCGAAACAGACCACCAGCCCCTGGTGACCATTCTAAAGAAAACCATTCACACAGCCCCTGCACGATTACAGAGAATGATGCTCAGGTTACAGTGCTACAGCATCAACCTGGTGTACAAGAAGGGTAAGCACATGTATCTTGCGGACACCCTATCTCGAGCTCCAAACACAAGTCCCTCCAGACGCTGAAAATGACACATTTGAGGTCATGTCTGTCAGTTACATCTCCACTGCTCGACTGGAGGAACTCAGAAAGCAAACAGCGGAGGATGAGGTGCTACAGGCTCTCAGCACTGTGATTCAACGAGGTTGGCCAAATAAAGAACATAGCTTGTGCCCCTGGCGCTCTGCGTCCATACTTTCCCTACAGAGATGAACTAGCCCTGGAAGATGGAATAGTGATGAAAGGCCATAAAACAGTCATTCCTCGCTCATTACAGAGAGAATACATCGGCATAGTCCACAGAGGACACCCTGGTTTGGACGCTACCAAGCACAGAGAAAGAGGAATCATTTTCTGGCCAACGATGATGGCTGAAATCACAGAGGAACTTCTCGCATGCTCAGTTTGTAATAGCACAAAGCCACACCAACAGAAAGAACCACTAAAACCATATCCAGTTCCAGACCTGCCTTGGTTTACTGTGGCAACAGATATGTTAGAGTGGTGTGGCCAAAACTACCTGGTGCTTGTGGACTCATACTCGGGTTGGTATGAGATTGACCTTCTCCGTGACACGACATCCTCAGCTGTGATTAGGAAATTGAAGAGACATTTCTCTGTGCATGGCACACTGCACACACTCATTTCTGATAATGCCAGACAGTACACAAGTCAACAATTCAGAGACTTTGCCAAACAGTGGGACTTTACCCAGGTCTCCAGTAGTCCAGAGTTCCCGCAGTGAAACGGCCTGGCAGAAAGAGCAGTCCGCAGTGCCAAACAGCTGATGGCGAAATCTCACAGAGATGGGACAGACGTATTCCTCAATCTCCTAAATCTGAGAAACATTTCCCTTGACCCGACGTTAGGTTCCCCTGCACAACGCCTGTTGTCACAACAGACACGGTCAACCATTCCCATTAACTCCAAGCTGTTAGAGCCAGCTCCTAAACATGCTCAGCAAGTCACTGCACGGCTCCTCCATAAGAGGATGACCCAAAAGCGATACTATGATGCTTCAAGTCGTCCACTGCAACCATTGGCAGAGGGACAGGTTGTCAGAATGCAAACCCCGAAAGGATACGTCCACCTTGGCACAGTAAAGGAGGTGAACAAGGAGCCTCAGTCTTACACTATCCAATGCAATGGGAGAACATACAGGAGGAACCGACGCCACATCCTTCCCGTTGCAGAGCGCCCTCCATCACGGTTCACCCCCGAGGACATTGACTCTCAAAATACCGCCACACATACACAGGACTGTGCTCCCCCTGCACCACACTCACCACAAATACACCTCCCACAACCAGAATCCACACCTACTGACTTGCCAAAGCACACAGAACAGTCCTCTACTAAGGTCGGCGGTGCACCTTACAGAACACGTTCAGGTCGTATTTGTAAGCCTAACCCAAGATATGAACAGTGAGTTCTATTAATGGTAGATTTAATGGCACTTTAGTTCTTATTTTGAATACCTGCTGAATGTGTTTATTATGGCTATTTCTATATTGCCAATAGCATTTTGTTGATGTGTTTTCTTAATGCATACAGAGATCATCTTAAGATTTGTGTCTGCAATGGTTCAGTTATTTACTGCAGTGGTTACATTGTTATAAAGGAAGTCATTCATATTCTCAGTTTTTGACCAAGTTAATGTCATGCCACAGATCTGTTCATTGTTTTCTTTCTTTCCATAAGAGGTTTCAGCTAAAGGAAGGGGATGTAGATCATTGTGATAAATGATCTGTTTGGAAATACAAAGTGATTGTATATTCTAATGGGTTGCACTTTAAATGTGTTGGGCTCTTTAAGAACAGGCTCTCCCTCATTGGATATATATACGAGGAACACAGGAGTGCTGGTCAGTGTGTGATATGACATGTTTGTGACATGAGCTCTGTTAATAAAATATCGCATTGACATGTGGCAGTCACGGTGTTAATTCTTGGGCCATAGTCTACAACACAACCCTATCAATACAATACTCCATCCTAGGGAGGTGAAACGGGTCGGGCCTTGTAATCGCGTTCACTCTCTTGTAGTCTGTGCAAAAATCAACTGAATTATCGGGCTTTGGCACTAAAGTACAGGGTGAGCTCCATGGGCTAATGCTGGGAACGGCAAGACCATGTTTTAATGAAAAAATAAAAATAAAAAATAAAAAATAAAAACATGTTTTAACAAAAACTTCCTTCTGCATCAGGGATCTCTTCTGCTGGGTTAAAATGATATGCACGTTACTTGAGTGGTGAGTGGTTACCAACATCAATGTTATGATGTAAAACAGAAGTCTGAGTTGCGACGTCTGAAAATAGACACAGGTAATTCTTAATTAATTTTACAATATCACACATTTCTTCAGTTAAATATACTAAATTGGAGTTTAAATCTTCAAGGATTTCAGAGTTAGATAGCTGAGCAGCTAAAACTGAGGCACTTCATATAACTAAGCCATTATCCTCCAGACAATGAGACAATGGAGATACAGCAGCTAAGGCTACAGGAGTCGGGGACTGACCACTAGGCAGAGTAGCTTTAGGTTTTTTTCTGGTCACAACCCACATATAGCTTCAACATTTTAAAATGGCACACACAATATTTTCATTTAGGCTCAGGGGTTTTAACCACATATTTGGTTTCACTGAGCTTAGATTAAATTTCATATGGGCCAGAAAACCTAGCTTGTAGTGCAGAACCTGGTATCGTGAGTAATGCTAAAACCTTGTTACCTGGTTTCACTGGCGTCAAGTTTCACTGACGTTTTTTTTTTCATTTATTTATTTGTTGTTTTTTTTAATCAAAACGAGATTTCATCTGCATCTGAGTGGATTTCAGTGAAGCAGTAGCTATTTCACATGCACAGTGTAAATGCTCATGAAAAGAACTTAATATATTACATTAGATTTTACTGATGGTTCTTCAGAAAGCAACTGCTCCTGGAACATCTTAAGTGGTCCTCGAATAGTGTGCCCAAACACCAATTCTGCAAGACTAAACCCAAGTGATTCCTGAACAGTTTCACGGATAGCAAACAAAAGGCAAGGAATACCTTCACCCCATTCACGACCAGTGTCAAAACAGTACGTGCGCAGCAGGAATGTTTGGTGAAACCATTCCAAAGCACCATGGCTCTCTGGATGATGAGCACTGGACACTTGATGCTTCACTGCCAACTTATGCAATACCTGCGAAAAGACCATAGAAGTAAAATTAGTGCCTTGATCAGTTTGAATAACTTTTGATGGGCCAAAGATTGAGCACAACTTTGACTATAGCTTGTGCATTAATTGTATGCAAAGGCACTGCTTCAGGGAAACGAGTAGCAGCACACATCAAGGTCAACTCTCCTGGATTACGAGGGAAATGAGGAGATTGGAAGCAGGCTTGGGACAACTCAAAAGGGGCTCTTTATTTTACTTTCGCATTTCAGCGATTTTATTTTGCTGTGCCTATATATACTATATACTATATAAATATATGTACTGTGCAAAAGTTTTAGGCTCATGCAAAGAAATACTGTAGAGCAAAGATGCCTTCAAAATAATGAAATTAAATGTTTCTACATTTTAAAAATATCATAAAGAGCAGTAAACAGTAGTAAATGAAAGTTAATGAAGTTAATATTTCGTGTGACAAAAAAATAAAAATAAAAATAGTAGTCTCCAGTACAATTTGTGCAGTTTTATAATGAAATTACCTCGTAAGTTTTATTGAGCATCTTGCAGAACCAGCCACAATTCTTCTGGAGACCAGTGGGATCCTGGAACACCCATCTCCTGTCTGGAGAAGTCTGGTCAGAAGTGGCCTTCATGGAATACTTGCGGCCAAAAAGCCATACCTCCAACATGGAAACAAGGCCAAGCGACTCAACTATGTACTAAAACACAGGAACTGGGGTGCAGAAAAATGGCAGCAGGTGCTCTGGACTGATGAGTCAAAATTTGACATATTTGGCTGTAGCAAAAGGCAGTTTGCTGAAGAGCTGGAGAGCAGTTCTTGAATAAGTGTCTGCAGGCAACAGTGAAGCATGGTGGAGTTTCCTTGTAAGTTTGGGGCTGCATTTCTGCAAATGGAGTTGGGGATTTGGTCAGAATTAATGGTCTCCTCAATGCTAAGAAGTACAGGCAGATACTTATCAATCATGCAGTACCATCAGGGAGGCACCTGATTGGCCCCAAATTTATTCTGCAGTATGACAAATACCCCAAACATACAGTGAAAGTCATTAAGAACTATCTTCAGCATAAAGAAGAACAAGGACTCCTGGAAGTGGTGGCCCCCACAGAGCCTTGATCTCAATATCATCGATTCTGTCTGGGATTACATGAAGAGAGAGAAGCAACTGAGGCTGCCTAAATCCACAGAAGAACTGTAATTAGTTATCCAAGATGTTTGGGCCAACCTACCTGCCGAGTTCCTTCAAAAACTGTGTACAAGTGTACCTAGAAGAATTGATGCTGTTTTGAAGGCAAAGGGTGGTCAAATATTGATTTGATGTAAATTTTTCTTCTGTTCACTCAATTTGCATTTTGCTAATTGATAAATATAAACTATTAATATGTCTATTTTTGAAAGCATTCTTACTTTACAGATTTTTTCACACCTGCTAAAACTTTTGCATAGTACTGCGTGTATGTATATATATATATATATATATATATCTATATATATATATATATATATATATATATATATATATATATATATATATATATACACACATGCACGCAGTACTATGCAAAAGTTTTAGCAGGTGTGAAAAAATCTGTAAAGTAAGAATGCTTTCAATATATATATATATATATATATATATATATATATACAGTATCTCACAAAAGTGAGTACACCCCTCACATTTTTGTAAATATTTTATTATATATTTTCATGGGACAACACTGACGAAATGACACTTTGCTACAATGTAAAGTAGTGAGTGTACAGCTTGTATAACAGTGTAAATTTGCAGTCCCCTCAAAATAACTCAACACACAGCCATTAATGTCTAAACCGCTGGCAACAAAAGTGAGTACACTTGAAAAGTGAAAATGTCCAAATTGGGCCCAAAGTGTCAATATTTTGTGTGGCCACCATTATTTTCCAGCACTGCCTTAACCCTGTTGGGCATGGAGTTCACCAGAGCTTCACAGGTTGCCACTGGAGTCCTCTTCCACTCCTCCATGATGACATCACATAGCTGGTAGATGTTAGAGACCTTGTGCTCCTCCACCTTCCATTTGAGGATGCCCCACAGATGCTCAGTAGGGTTTAGGTCTGGAGACTCAGCTTCTTTAGCAAGACAGTGGTCGTCTTGGAGGTGTGTTTGGGGTCGTTATCATCTTGGAATACTGCCCTGCAGCCCAGTTTCCGAAGGGAGGGGATCATGCTCTGCTTCAGTCATGTCACAGTACTGTACATGTTGGCATTCATGGTTCCCTCAATGAACTGTCGCTCCCCATTGCCGGCAGCACTCATGCAGCCCCAGACCATGACACTCCCACCACCATGCTTGACTGTAGGCAAGACACACTTGTCTTTGTACTCCTTACCTGGTTGCCGCCACACACGCTTGACACCATCTAAACCAAATAAGATTATCTTGGTCTCTTTAGACCACAGGACATAGTTCCAGTAATCCCTGTCCTTAGTCTGCTTGTCTTCAGCAAACTCTTTGCAGGCTTTCTTGTGCATCATCTTTAGAAGAGGCTTCCTTCTGGGATGACAGCTATGCAGACCAATTTGATGCAGTGTGCAGCGTATGGTCTGAGCACTGACAGGCTGACCCCCACCCCTTCAACCTCTGTAGCAATGCTGGCAGCACTCATACGTCTATTCTGCAAAGCCAACCTCTGGATATGATGCTGAACATGTGCACTCAACTTCTTTGGTCGACCATGGCGAGGCCTGTTCTGAGTGGAACCTGTCCTGTTAAACTGCTGTATGGTCTTGGCCACTGTGCTGCAGCTCAGTTTCAGGGTGTTGGCAAACTTCTTATAGCCTAGGCCATCTTTATGTAGAGCAACAATTCTTTTTTTCAGATCCTCAGAGAGTTCTTTGCCATGAGCTGCCATGTTGAACTTCCAGTGACCAGTATGAGAGAGTGTGAGAGCGATAACACCAAACTTTTCCCATCAAACACACCTGCTCCCCATTCACACCTGAGACCTTGTAACACTAACAAGTCACATGACACCAGGGAGGGAAAATGGCTAATTGGGCCCAATTTGGACATTTTCACTTAGGGGTGTACTCACATTTGTTGCCAGCGGTTTAGACATTAATGGCTGTGTGTTGAGTTATTTTGAGGGGACAGCAAATTTACACTGTTATATAAGCTGTACACTCACTACTTTATATTGTAGCAAAGTGTCATTTCTTCAGTGTTGTCCCACTTTTGTGAGATACTGTGTATATATATATATGTATATATATATATATATATATATATATATATATATATATATATATATATATATATTAGTCTCTCCCCTCTTTATCTTTTTACACCACTCACACTGAAACACAGAACATTCATTAGGCAGGTACTGCACAGGTGTGTAATCCTTACCACTCACCTTCTCTGGCACCACCCCCATTCACAAACTACCACTTGACCATGCGCCTGTTTCCACAGGGATCAAAACTGTTATCACATGAAAGTCTGTTAGAGTCTTTGTTAACTTTGGGGACTGTCTGTACACACCCAACACTCTTGGCATTTCCCATTTTTCCAGGCTATATAATCAGTGATTAAATGATCAGGCTTTCAACAGTAAAAGCAAGCACAATTCAACAGAACAAACCCATTTTGTTTAACTGGTTTAGTGGTTATCTCAGATTTTCCAGGGCACCAAGATGCCGTGGAATTTTATCGCCATCTAGGGACTGCTCCGATTGCACTGGTAATGAAAAAGCAGTTTTCCGAAAACAAATTTGTCGTTCACCATGGCTGCTTCTGCAACAGAAGACACTTTCTGTCCATTTAAATATACCACAAGCTTATCGGGAAAGCTATATTTAAAAGCCTCTAATGAAATCAGTTCACAAAGTTGTTCAAAATCATTCACTTTAGATGAGCACACCATTTATCAAACCAAGATCACTTCTCTCGAGCAAACTCAAAATAAGTCTGATTGGCAGTTTTCATATGCAACCTAAAACGTTTCCTATAGGCTTTGTGTACCAATTCATAGTGGATTTCACAATGTCATAATCTAAACTTTGTTGAAGTGTTAAAGCAGCTCATACCTCTTGAGCTTTTCCCTCCAGATGCCTCATGAGTTCAAATGGATATGGAGAGACTGTTGACTGTTGTAAAACAATTATTGACTGTTACATTGTCTTTGTTATATTGTCATGTTGTATT
Organism: Cranoglanis bouderius; assembly: GCA_023630585.1. Taxonomy (NCBI): domain Eukaryota; kingdom Metazoa; phylum Chordata; class Actinopteri; order Siluriformes; family Cranoglanididae; genus Cranoglanis; species Cranoglanis bouderius. The sequence continues at coordinate 16,752,247 of CM042561.1, forward strand.
TTCTTTTCTTTCTGTTCCTAGTACAGGATGGCAGAGAATATGCCAACATGGAGCACTGTTTCAGGGCCATTTAAATGTTGTGTGAACACAAAATGTAACCACTGAGAGGTCTGCACATCAGTGGTAAATGAACATTCAGAAAATTAGCTCTGTTCTGATCTTTAGGCCTGCCAGAAATAAGCCAGGTAGGTCTGTTATTTACATCAGGATCAGCAAGTGTGCCTTCAGTATTGTCAGTGATGCAATATGAACAGTGCAGGTTGTGGATTTGGAGTAGCAGATAATATGGAAGGAAATCTGTCTGGAAAGAGTGTGAATAAACAGAAGAATGAGTGAAGTACTCTGGTTTTCAAGAAGCAGTGTATGCACCCAAAATGCCTTCCATAATGTACTTTTACATTTCCCAAATGAGGCCTGAAGGCATTATGCAAATGCTCACTAATGCACTAATGCTAGAGCATGTAAAATGATAAATAAGTAAGCAAGAGTAAAATTGGCTGTACTGTACCTGGATAGCTCTGATGATCAGACAATGGAACATCTGATGGAATACTAAGCGACATTCACAAAATTATGATTATGTTCATTTTCCCACATCATTGCCATTAATTGCTTTCATTTTTGTTGCCATGGAAACCGTGGCCACACATTGGAAACAGATTTCCATTGGAAACCGATTTCCTGTAATGGATGCTTCTGTTCCATCCGTCAGGGACATTTCATGTGGGATTTTCAGGGAGGATGATACCCATGCAGCAAATTTGAACATATCTGTGATAGAGAATTCCTATTCCCAATCCACAGATTGATTCTGATTTGATAGGAGGTCTCTGAAGGAGGCCTCTGAAGATTCAAATGGGTCATGCCATCTCAAGTGGTCCAATGCAGGTTGCTCAACTGTTTTTAATTTTCCTTTTTTTTTTTGAGTGATTACCTCTATGTATTGTCATTGCAGAATCACCATTTTTTTTTTTTTTTTAATTTCTTTATTTCATTATTATACTTGGTTTAACTATGACAGCCTCAATATCTCTGCTCAGGATGGGCCTAGCTCCTTGGAAAAAAAAAAAAACAACATCTATATAAATATATATAAACATTTTGCACATTCTTGTTCCTTAGACTTAAGTCCAAATGTCGTGCTCAAGATTTCTCACAGTTCCACTTTTAGGGTCAGTTTATAATGGGAAGGGTTTAAGTCTGTTTAATTTTTTTAGGGGGTGCCTAGGTAAGTATAGTTTGCATGCAGAACATTTCAGGTTTAAGTCTTCTCTTATTTTTATAGGGGTGAAAAAGTGAAAAAAAAAAAAATCCCCTCTCTTTATGGTTGAATATTTCTGGTGGGGGACCAGATACGAACCTGAAATTTTCACAGAAATAAGTCCTCTATAGTAGCATTCTGCTGTAAAAATTGTAAGAAAGAAGTCTCTTCATTCTTGCTTCGCAGAAAACCACTTAGAAGATTCTAATGCCATGTGGCAAAAGGTTTAATGGGAAGATGAGACCAAGATTTAACTTTTTGGACTGGACTGCAAGCGTTATGTTTGGCAAAAACCAAACACAGCACACCACCCAAAACACATCATACCTACTGTGAAGCATGGTGGTGGAAACATTATGTTGTGGGGGTGTTTCTCTTCAGTGGGGACTGGGCAGTTGTTCAGGATTGAAGGGAAAATGGATGCTGCCAAGAACACCCAAATTCTTGAGGAAAACCTGTGGCCCTCTGCTAGACAGCTGAAGGTGAGCAAGTGGTTCACCTTCCAGCACGACAACGACCCTAAACACACTGCCAAAAAAACTACGCAGTGGCTTAAGGATGGGAAGGTGAATGTCCGTGAGTGGCCAAGTCAGAGCCCTGACCTAAATCCAGTTGGAAATCTGTGGATGGACGAAGTCAATTGACTTCATCTGCAAGGAAGAATGGGCAAACATTCTCCAATCTAGGTGTGCAAAGCTAATAGAGACATATCCAAACAGACTGATGGCTGTAATTAAAGCAAAAGGTGGCTCTACGAAGTATTAAATTATGGGACTGATCACTTTTCCAACTCTGTTATTCTAGTTTTCTTTTTTTTTTTTTTTTTTTTTTTAAGTTTCCGAACTGTTGCCTTTTTATGTTACTTTAATGTTATAAGGAAGAATGTGTAAAAAAAAAAGAAAAGAAAAAAAGCTGGAACAAAAAATATATATCTTTAATGGGTTTTGATTTCAGGCTGTAAGACAAAAAAGGTGACTATTTCAAAGGGGTATGATGATTTTGAGATTTTGATATGAGTTATTTCTGCTAAAGGGGCAAAATGTGGTGGTGGTGTGGTCTTAAAATGAGATCTCCACTTCCACTTAGTATGCAGACATAAAATAGATACACTATATGGCCAAAAGTTTGTATACACCAAACCATGTGGGACTTTCCCAAACTGCTGCCACAAAACTGAAAGCACACAATTGTATTGAACTCGAGTGGCCTGCACATAGCCCTGACCTCAACCCCACTAAACACCTTTGGGATGAATTAGAATGGCGACTGCGCACCAGGCCTCCTCACCTTACATCAGTACCCAACCTCACTAATGCTCTTGTGGCTGTGTTATGGCCCTGCTAAGAATGGGCTCTGTCTTAGAGAAATAGTGCGGCATTAGTAACATTAGATGGAGATAGATATTCAAAAAGCTGGGTAGGTGGGGAATGAGGAGACTTTGGAATTGAGTACAGTGTGGAAAGTTGAATAGAACCAATGTACCAGGTGGTCCCCCTAGGGAGACAACTAGACGGCACCAATGGAAAGAATATAAGATGTGTGTCTACATCCTACTCTATTTGACCCTCCAATCTAACTGCCAAGATAACACTATCACTGAGGGGTGATGCCCACCCACTTAGCACAGAAGATTAGCAAAGCACATGAATGCAAGCATCAAAAAATTGAGAATATATCATTAAATCCAGAAGCAACGTGTGAGCTGAAGGGCTGACTTGCCTTTGTTGCTATGCTCCCTTTAAAGAGTAGGCTCCTCTCATTTCAGTAATAATGATGTCTGACACCCAGTCCACCAATCGGGCAGAGAGCTGAAGAGAAAGAGAGGGGGAGCGAGAGAGAGAGAGAGAGAGAGAGAGAGAGAGAGAGAGAGAGAGAGAGAGAGAGAGATTTCAAGCAAGCGAGCGAACAAAGCAACAAAACAAGGCAGCATGCAGATAAACACAGACGCATACACACTAACACTCAGGCACATAACAGGCTTATTGAGCAAATCTCCACAGCCACGTTCCCCTCTTTCCCATGGGATGGAATGTTCAAAAAGCACATCTGAATGATATGGTCAGTTGACCACAAATGTTTGGCCATATAATGTATCTTATGAAAGCTCAATTTACACTCTAGTCTCCATTTGCTTCTACATGCCATAATCTCAGAGATATTCATGAGAATATGATGTAACTGATTTGGATGTGCTAAATGGAGCAATAGGAGTGGCCCAATCACTGTGAGAGACAGATTTAAGGACTCCTAGATCAACTAAGCATTCAGTGTCTGCATCTACCTTAGGCTTAAGAGCAAACGGTACTGTCCTGGCTTTCAAAAACATAGGCTGTCAGGAAGGGTTTACTTGGAGTTTCAAGTTGATTTACTTCATGTGCCCTTACTCATCTCTGAAAACTGCCTGATGACTTTTCAGCACTACAGACAATCCAGGTTCCTCTACTAATACAGTGGTGCTTTAAAGTTTATGAACCCTTTAGAATTTTCTATATTTCTGCATGAATATGACCTAAAACATAATCGGATTCCCAAAAATACACAAAAAGAACCCAATTAAACAAATGAGACAAACATATTATACTTGGTCATTTATTTATTGAGGAAAATGATCCAAAATTACATATCTGTGAGTGGCAAAAGTATGTGAACCTTTGCTCAGTATCTGGTGTGACCACGGTACGTGCTACCGTGACTTACGGCAACTGTTGATGAGTCCTGCATATTTGGACTGAGGACTTTTAGCCCACAACGGTATAAGGTTCTTATGCTGGCGTGCAGTGTTTTCCTTTCTCCAAACATAATGCTTCTCAATTAAACAAAAAAAATTCTATTTTGGTCTCATATATGCATAAAACATTTTCCCAATAGCCTTCTGACTTGTCCACGTGAACTTTAGCAAACTGCAGAGGGACAGCAATGTTCTTTTCATGCACAACATTGTTGCTCAGTGTTTAACTGATGGTGGACTCATAAACATTAATGAGAGAGAGGACTTTAGTTGTTTAGACGTTAACCTGGGTTCCTTTGTGACCTCGCAGACTGCGATACAGTCCTGTTTGGGAAAGAAGGCAGAGGCAGGATTGAACCAACTTAAAGCGTACTTTATTTTGCTCCTCCCCCCCCCAAAGCTTTTCAGCATTCTCTTTTAAGCACACACATGCACACACACACACTCTGTGCTGGTGGCAGGTGTCTCTCTCACTCTTATCCTTGCCTCATCTCACTGCAACAGAGAACAATCATTAAGAGAATTCCCCAAAGGTGTGCATTCCTCACCACTCACCTTCTCTGGCTCCACCCTCCATTAACAACCGGCACTCGTACATGCTCGTACATGCCACATACCCCCTGCCCGACTCAGGCCGGGGAGCCATACGGCCTGCCGCTGACAAACCCACCTGTGAGATCAGTCAGCGGGCTGGCGACATCCGAATAATTAGCCATGAACCTACGATAATAGCCAGCCAGCCCCAGAAACTGTCTCACCTCCTTTTTGTTCTTGGGCCTTGGGCAGGTCGCAATCACTGCTGTCTTATCTATTTGGGGATGCAACTGCCCATGACCCAGCTTGGATGGGTGGAAGCCCAGATACCGTAATTCCACCAATCCAATCGCACACTCCTTTGGGTTCGCCGTGAGCCCCGCCCACCTCAGCAATCTCAAAACAGCTCTCAGGTGCTGCATGTGGCATGCGGCATAAGCAGCATGTGGATGGAGGATTCTGTCCATGAGCCACTGGAACGTCATGGGGGCCCCGAACAATCCAAAAGGAAGGATCATGAATTGGTATGACCGAAACAGAGTGGAAACAGAGTATAAAAACGGCACCTGTGAATCACGCCATCAGCCTCTATTATCTGAAGAGAAGACACAATTCACAGGCATGCCCCAATATGACAAAGCTATGCAACATCTCATTCGCTTCTCAGGTAACAGGGTTACATGTGTAACCCAGACGTTCCCTTTTTAAGGGAACTCAATGTTGCATGAACTTCACGCTGTGGGAATGAGTATACCCACTCCATCTTACTGAGGGTATGGCCTGTCACAGAGGCTCCATCAATAGGGGCATGGCTGGCCGACATGGCGGCCACGTAGACCCTAATTGTAGAAGGCACCAACCCTACTGAGAAACGTTCCTGTAAGAACTCCAGGACCGTAGCTATTGCGCACTTTACTGGGTCTAACTGAAGTTCCTCACACCACAATACAAAAAATCACCACTTGAGCACATATAATTTTCTTGTGGATGGTGCTCTAGCATTCAACATGGTCTCTACAACCTCAGTTGAGAGACCAGAATCTGTGAGCTGGTGCCCCTCAGGGGCCAGACCACAGTTTCCATAGTTTCGGCTGATGGTGATAAATCAACCCTCTGGCTTGAGAAAGAAGATCCCTGTGAACGGGAATCTCTCAGGGAGTGCCATCCAGCAGAGATATCTCCAAGAACCAAATTCAAGCTGGCCAATCCGGTGATACTAGCAGCAGATGTAGCACGATCTTGGTGAACTCTCGCTAGAGCCTGTGGGAGCAGAGCAATCGAGGGAAAGGCATAGACTTGACCTCGGCCACGTGTGTATCATGGCGTCCAGCCCTAATGTGGATGGAGCCTCCAATCCCTGGGCCTCAGCCCCTGCCTCGACAGGATGTCTGCCCCCACATTCTGGTTGCCCAGAATATACATTGCACTCACTGACCAAAACTTTCCTTCCACCCAGAGAAGTAGTAGATGTGCCTGCCTTAACAGGAGGTGTGAATGTAAACCTCGCTCGTGGTTGATATGAGACTACCGCTGTATTGTTTGTCACAACTAACACATGGTGACCTCTCAACTGAGGAAGAAAGAATTTCAGTGCTAGGAATACTAGTACTATAGTATTGTATATTTTTATATATATATATTTATATGCCACTCTAGATGAGGGCCGCTCCAGAGCTGGATAGCCATCTAAGTCTGAGCCCCAGCCTGTGAGGGAGGTGTCTGTCATTATCATCTTGCGATAAGGAGATGCCCCTAGAGTGTGACCCGTTGCTAGAAACTGGGGACACCTCCAAATTCTCAGAGCACATAGGCATCACCACGTGACACTGATCATTCTGACTTTTCAGCCACCACTGAAATGGTCTCATGTGCAATAGGCCCAACGGTATGACGTTGGCTCCTGCTGCTATGAGCCCCAATAGCCTCTCGTAGAGACTGGAGGGGATGCCCAGACCCAGCTTTATCTTGCTCAATGTTGGTAGGATTGACCCTACGTGTGTTGGGGATAGATATGCCCTCATTGTAGTGGACTCCCATATAACCCCTAGAAAAGTAGTCTGCTGCACTGGAGAAAGCATGCTTTTCTTGGGGTTCCACCTGAGCCCCAAGCTCCTCATGTGGGTGAGAACAACATCTCAATGTTGGAATTGCCAACTCCCTGGATTGCGCTAGAATTAATCAGTTGTCCAGGTAGTTTAGTACATGGATGAGCTGGAGTCGCAAGGGAGCCAGAGTGGCCTCCCTGCACTTCGTGAAGGTGCAAGGGGATAAAGCTAGACCGAAGGGAAGAACCCGATATTGGTACGTGTTGCCTCCAAATGTGAACCTCAGGAACTTCCTGTGACTGGGCAATATTTCTATGTGGAAATATGAGGGTTTTTTTTAGGCTCGAGCTCTGAACTGGACCCAGTAACCCTTTTCTATGGTGGACAGAACCCATGGAGACACATTTGGCAGTAGTTTCCATGCTGCCAGATGGTCCCTTATTGACGTTAACTTTTCCACATTCTGTTGGAGGGAGAGCATCAAATTTTCGTTGCCCTGTGACAGCTTGCTGACCAGAGAAGACTGAAAACTTGGGACAATATTGGCTGGGAGGGGCCCTACAGTAATACTGGGGGCTAACTGCCCTAACAAAGTCCCCCGATACCTCCCTCCGTGGCCCATCAGGGCCGCTCCTTCTTTGCTTGCTTGACGTTAATGATCATTCTTAGATCAGGCCTACTAGCAGGCTGCGACTGTGCCTGCCTGGTCCCCCTGGCTTTCCACGGGGGGAGGCGGGCCACCACACTTGCCTTCTGTGCTTTCCTCGACCCGACGGGAAGGAAGTGACTGAACGCCTCTGAAGGCGCTCGTCTCCAGAGCCATACGGGATTCCCAAGACCCGAGCCAGCTGGTTGCCTTGACAAATGCCAGCCCAGAGCTGCGAGTCTCCGAACGCAACTCAATTCAGAGAATTCTGAGAAAAGAGTGCTCAGAGAGCGGAGCTGCCTACGTGCACAGACCCTTTTTTTTGAGGGTCACTGCAGCATGCTCCACCCCTAAACACTTCACATAAAAAAGTGTGTCCATCCCAAAATAAAACCGGGCACAGAATAACACTTCCTGAATTCTCTCATACTCGCAAAGAGGTGAGGGACAGAAAAGTAATGATATATACAGTGGGAGGGAAAAAGTATTTGATCCCTTGCTGATTTTGTACGTTTGCCCACTGACAAAGAAATGATCAGTCCATAATTTTAATGGTAGGTGTATTTTAACAGTGAGAGACAGAATAACAACAAAAAATTCAGAAAAACACATTTCAAAAAAGTTTTAAATTGATTTGCATTTTAATGAGTGAAATAAGTATTTGATCCCCTATCAATCAGCAAGATTTCTGGCTCCCAGGTGTCTTTTACACAGGTAACGAGCTGAGATTAGGAGCACTCTCTTAAAGGGTGTGCTCCTAATCTCAGCTCATTACCTGTATAAAAGACACCTGTCCACAGAAGCAATCAATCAATCAGATTCCAAACTCTCCACCATGGCCAAGACCAAAGAGCTGTCCAAGGATGTCAGGGACAAGACTGTAGACCTATACAAGGCTGGAATGGGCTACAAGACCATCACCAAGCAGCTTGGTGAGAAGGTGACAACGGTTGGTGTGATTATTCGCAAATGGAAGAAACACAAAATAACTGTCAGTCTCCCTTGGTCTGGAGCTTCATGCAAGATCTCACCTTGTGGAGTTTCAATGATCATGAGAACAGTGAGGAATCAGCCCAGAACTACGCGGGAGGATCTTGTTAATGATCTCAAGGCAGCTGGGACCATAGTCACCAAGAAAACAATTGGTAACACACTACGCCGTGAAGGACTGAAATCCTGCAGCACCCACAACGTCCCCCTGCTCAAGAAAGCACATGTACAGGCCTGTCTGAAGTTTGCCAATGAACATATGAATGTGTTGTGGTCAGATGAGACCAAAATCGAGCTCTTTGGCATCAACTCAACTCGCTGTGTTTGGAGGAGGAGGAATGCTGCCTATGAACCCAAGAACACCATCCCCACCGTCAAACATGGAGGCGGGAACATTATGCTTTGGGGGTGTTTTTCTGGTAAGGGGACAGGTCAACTGCACCGCATCAAAGGGATGATGGACAGGGCCATGTACCGTCAAATCTTGGGTGAGAACCTCCTTCCCTTAGCCAGGGCAATGAAAATGGGTCATGGATGGGTATTCCAGCATGACAATGACCCAAAACACACAGCCAAGGCAACAAAGGAGTGGCTCAAGAAGAAGCACATTAAGGTCCTGGAGTGGCCTAGCCAGTCTCCAGACCGTAATCCCATAGAAAATCTGTGGAGGGAGCTGAAGGTTCGAGTTGCCAAACATCAGTCTCGAGACCTTAATGACTTGGAGAGGATCTGCAAAGAGGAGTGGGACAAAATCCCTCCTGAGATGTGTGCAAACCTGGTGGCCAACTATAAGAAACGTCCGACCTCTGTGATTGCCAACAAGGGTTTTGCCACCAAGTGCTAAGTCAAAGGGATCAAATACTTATTTCACTCATTAAAATGCAAATCAATTTATAACTTTTTTGAAATGCATTTTTCTGGATTTTTCTGCGTGATTCACAGGTGCCGTTTTTATATCATGCTTAATTGCCACGTCACCTGACCACGGCAGGCCTATAAATAGGCGTGATTTTACACAGACTTCAGATATCAGTTGCGCACGGAGGCGCTTCCCACAGCATGAAGCTCACGCAAAACCTCGTTCCCTTCTCAGGGAACAGGGTTACATGTGTAACCCAGACGTTAGGTAAGACAATTTTTTCTTGACAATTTTGTGCAGTTAATGTTTATTGTAAGCAGGCCTACTGTATGAAACGTAGCTTTGGTTTTCAAAGTGCTTTGGGCAATTGTGTTTTGTAGCTAACTGAGGTGACAGCAGATAAGTTGATAGAATGTGCAATCCATAAATGTTATCCTTTGTACTGAGAATACTCACTGCTATAAACTCATTACATCGCTGTACCAGTGTGATCAGTTGCATAGGCCTACCTATCAGCACTGAATATCATCGGCTACGTGAGGTTCTAGAAGCATTTTTACATGTCTGTAAGTTTGGGAACCAGGACCTTTCACATACCTCCTGACCTGCCAGATCACTACCCTCTTATTGTTTTGCAGATTTACAAATTAAGCACTGGCTATAGGACTATGTGCAGTAATTCAGTAAAAGAATCCATCCATGATTACTGAAAAATCCATCTTGGTCTGACCAGGAACTATATAAGTCAAGTCAAGACAACAATTTTATTTTCTGTATATATCAGACTTTCTTTAACCAAAATGCTGTACAGAAGTATCTAAAAATGTAAGAATATTATGAAGCAGCTCAAAGATAAAACAGTGCAGTTTATATATGTAAATATACATACAGAGAAAAAGGTAATTAAAAGAATTAATAAAATAGAAGAGTTAAAAAAAAATGCTGATGAATAAAAAGTGGTAGATTACAAGGATAGAAGTAAAGGAGAGAAGAAAAAAAAGGGGACAGTCCAATCAGCCTGACTTGAGAGCCAGAGTGAAGAGGTGTGCCTTTAGCCTGGATTTAACAATGTCTAAAGTAGAGAGGTCCTAATGATAAGTGGCAGAGTTACAAAGCAGAGAAGGCCTGAAAACCTTTTCCTTTGAGCCAGGAATGAGGAACGAGATTGATTAGCAGACCTAAGGTTCTTGGAAGTGGAATGGAAATGGAGAAGTTCAGAGATATACAGGTGCATCTCAATAAATTAGAATGTCGTGGAAAAGTTCATTTATTTCAGTAATTCAACTCAAATTGTGAAACTCGTGTATTAAATAAATTCAATGCCACAGACTGAAGTAGTTTAAGTCTTTGGTTCTTTTAATTGTGATGATTTTGGCTCACATTTAACAAAAACCCACCAATTCACTATCTCAACAAATTAGAATACTTCATAAGACCAATAAAAAAAACATTTTTAGTGAATTGTTGGCCTTCTGGAAAGCATGTTCATTTACTGTACATGTACTCAATACTTGGTAGGGGCTCATTTTGCTTTAATTGCTGCCTCAATTCGGCATGGCATGGAGGTGATCAGTTTGTGGCACTGCTGAGGTGGTATGGAAGCCCAGGTTTCTTTGTCAGTGGCCTTCAGCTCATCTGCATTTTTTGGTCTCTTGTTTCTCATTTTCCTCTTGACAATACCCCATAGATTCTCTATGGGGTTCAGGTCTGGTGAGTTTGCTGGCCAGTCAAGCACACCAACACCATGGTCATTTAACCAAATTTTGGTGCTTTTGGCAGTGTGGGCAGGTGCCAAATCCTGCTGGAAAATGAAATCAGCATCTTCAAAATGCTGGTCAGCTGAAGGAAGCATGAAGTGCTCCAAAATTTCTTGGTAAACGGGTGCAGTGACTTTGGTTTTCAAAAAACACAATGGACCAACACCAGCAGATGACATTGCACCCCAAATCATCACAGACTGTGGAAACTGAACAGTGGACTTCAAGCAACTTGGGCTATGAGCTTCTCCACCCTTCCTCCAGACTCTAGGACCTTGGTTTCCAAATGAAATACAAAACTTGCTCCCATCTGAAAAGAGGATATTGGACCACTGGGCAACAGTCCAGTTCTTCTTCTCGTTAGCCCGGGTAAGACGCCTCTGATGTTGTCTGTGGTTCAGGAGTGGCTTAACAAGAGGAATACGACAACTGTAGCCAAATTCCTTGACACGTCTGTGTGTGGTGGCTCTTGATGCCTTGACCCCAGCCTCAGTCCATTCCTTGTGAAGTTCACTCAAATTCTTGAATCGATTTTGCTTGACAATCCTCATAAGGCTGCGGTTCTCTCGGTTAGTTGTGCATCTTTTTCTTCCACAATTTTTCCTTCCACTCAACTTTCTGTTAACATGCTTGGATACAGCACTCTGTGAACAGCCAGCTTCTTTGGCAATGAATGTTTGTGGCTTACCTAGTGAACCAAACTGAGAGACCATTTTGAAGGCTCAGGAAACCTTTGCAGGTGTTTTGAGTTGAATAGCTGATTGGCATGTCACCATATTCTAATTTGTTGAGATAGTGAATTGGTGGGTTTTTGTTAAATGTGAGCCAAAATCATCACAATTAAAAGAACCAAAGACTTAAACTACTTCAGTCTGTGGCATTGAATTTATTTAATACACGAGTTTCACAATTTGAGTTGAATTACTGAAATAAATGAACTTTTCCACGACATTCTAATTTATTGAGATGCACCTGTAAATAGATGAATTACTTTATCACCACAAGTCTGTTATAAGATTAGTCAAGTCACTGTTGGCTTTCTGTGTGTAGAGTACTGTGACTCTGTGTTTAGCCGCTGGTGAGCAGGAGACGCAGGTGTTGGGAAAGGGGTGTGATTCACATGTCTCCAAAATAACACTGGTACAGAGATCAAATCACACTGCATCAAATTGGTCTGCATGGCTGTCGTCCCAGAAGGAAGCCTCTTCTAAAGATGATGCACAAGAAAGCCCACAAACAGTTTGTTGAAGACAAGCAGACTAAGGACATGGATTACTGGAACCATGTCCTGTGGTCTGATGAGACCAAGATAAACTTATTTGGTTCAGATGGTGTCAAGCGTGTGTGGCGGCAACCACGTGAGGAGTACAAAGACAAGTGTGTCTTGCCTACAGTCAAGCATGGTGGTGGGAGTGTCATGGTCTGGGGCTGCATGAGTGCTGCCGGCACTGGGGAGCTAATGCCAATATGTACTGTGACATACTGAAGCAGCGCATGATCCCCTCCCTTTGCAAACTGGGCCGCAGGGCAGTATTCCAACATGATAATGACCCCAAACACACCTCCAAGACGACCACTGCCTTGCTAAAGAAGCTGAGGGTAAAGGTGATGGACTGGCCAAACATGTCTCCAGACCTAAACCCTATTGAGCATCTGTGGGGCATCCTCAAACGGAAGGTGGAGGAGCACAAGGTCTCTAACATCCACCAGCTCTGTGATGTCATCATGGAGGAATGGAAGAGGACTCCAGTGGCAACCTGTGAAGCTCTGGTGAACTCCATGCCCAACAGGGTTAAGGCAGTGCTGGAAAATAATGGTGACCACACAAAATATTGACACTTTGGTCCCAATTTGGTTTAAACATTAATGGCTGTGTGTTGAGTTATTTTGAGGGGACAGCAAATTTACACTGTTATACAAGCTGTACACTCACTACTTTACATTGTAGCAAAGTATCATTTCTTCAGTGTTGTCCCATGGAAAGAAATAATAAAATATTTACAAAAATGTGAGGGCAACTCCCACCTGGAGGGCAAAACACGACTTTCTCCCACTGCCCGCCAGTTCTTTTTACCAGATTTGTTTAGCCAAAATGCCGGATAGCTGTTGTTCAGTCGGATGCACTAACTGACAAGGAGACAAGCCTAGGTTGTGCTTTTACAGAATCCCATCCAAGAAAGAAAACCCAGAGAGGAGGAGATTGTGGATTTGTGCTATTAGACATGCCTCCGTCCCTGGGAAGGGCAAAGAATGGCAACCATCAAAGTACAGCCATGGCCAAAAGTTTTGAGAATGACACAAATATTAATTTTCACAAAGTCTACTGCTTCAGTGTTTTTAGATCTTTTTGTCAGATGTTAGTAACTGTTACTGAAGTGTAATCACAAGCATTTCATAAGTGTCAATGGCTTTTATTGACAATTACATGAAGTTTATGCAAAGAGTCAATATTTGCAGTGTTGATCCTTCTTTTTCAAGACCTCTACAATTCGCCCTGGCATGCTGTCAATCAACTTGTGGGCCACATCCTGACTGATGGCAGCCCATTCTTGCATAATCAATGCTTGGAGTTTGTCAGAGTTTGTGGGTTTTTGTTTGTCCACCTGCCTCTTGAGGATTGACCACAAATTCTCAATGGGATTAAGGTCTGGGGAGTTTCCTGGCCATGGACCCAAAATGTTGATGTTTTGTTCCCTGAGCCACTTTGTTATCACTTTTGCCTTGTGGCAAGGTGCCCCATCATGCTGGAAAAGGCATTGTTCGTCACCAAACTGTTCTTGGATGGTTGGGAGAAGTTGCTCTCTGAGGATGTTTTTGTACCATTCTTTATTCATGGCTGTATTCTTAGGCAAAATTGTGAGTGAGCCCACTCCCTTGGCTGAGAAGCAACCCCACACATGAGTGGTCTCAGGATGCTTTACTGTTGGCATGACACAGGACTGATGGTAGCGCTCACCTTTTCTTCTCTGGACAAGCTTTTTTCCAGATGCCCCAAACAATCGGAAAGGGGATTCATCAGAGAAAATGACATTACCCCAGTCCTCAGCAGTCCAATCCCTGTACTTTTTGCAGAATAGAAGTCTGTCCCTGATATTTTTCCTGGAGAGAAGTGGCTTCTTTGCTGCCCTTCTTGACACCAGGCCATCCTCCAAAAGTCTTCGCCTTACTGTGCGTACAGACGCACTCACACCTGCCTGCTGCCATTCCTGAGCAAGCTCTGCACTGGTGGTGCCCCGATCCCGCAGCTGAATCAACTTTAGGAGACGGTCCTGGCGCTTGCTGGACTTTCTTGGGCGCCCTGAAGCCTTCTTCACAACAGTTGAACCTCTCTCCTTGAAGGTCTTTGTAACGAATTAATCATTACTGTATCATTCTTTTCCACCAGAATAATGTAATGAATCATTGCTTTAAACATGAAAAACGAAACAGAAGCACACGCTTGGATTCAAAGCACCTTTTAAAGGAGACGAGTTTTAAAGCGTGCCCGCATTATCTACCAGATTACGTAGTAAATCGGATGAATCTGCAACGTTTAAAAATATTCTCCACCAGTTACAATTTACGTAACGAATTAAAAGATGTTTAACACGTTTAAATGTATTCTCCAATTTATGTAAGGAATGAGCTCGAATGGCGTGAAATATATCTATATATCTAATCAACGCGTGTTGTGACCAGTTATAAATATACATCAGCCATGAAAGGGAATTCATGCATGTGCACATATACATATACATATAGATAATTAACTACAACGGATTATAATTAATTATGACTATGTATGTGGTCTAGATCAGCTTTAGGTTTAGCTGTAGTCTAGTTTAGAATTATGAACTCTAAAGAGGGAGTTTATCCTTCTGGCCAGGAAGGATTAACAAAGGAAGTTTGTTATTAAAGATAGAGTGGGTAGCGAGATCTTATGCAGCATAGAATTGACTCATCATGTGACCAAAACAGAGACAATCAAGCGTGGGATAATAGACTTTAATAACTACGTGTAACTATGGATACACATGACTCACTCTAAGCAAACCATACATATGTACATCTATATACAAGAAGAGAGAGAGATTAGAGAGAAAGTAATTAAATGAAAAGGGTAGCAGACAAAAACAACAATTAATTAGCCTTTTTCAAAACCAGCAACGAACTTAAATCTCCTGTAAACAGGGGTACAGTCTTAACGCAGATATAGATCCATTAACTATACTTGCATGGCTTGGGTGTTTGAAAGTTTGCGCGAGGTCGTGTCGAGTTCACTGGTTCGTCGTGCCGTTTGAAAAGGCGTGGGCCGTGAGGCGGTTGCATCTTTTGTCCGGGAGAGAGAGAGATTCTGGCTTCCTCTTCCCGGGGCATGTGGCCCCGGGGGAGAGGAACCGGAAGAGTGTAAAAGTGAAGTTGAAGTGAAGTGTTGAAGAGAAAAAGTGAAGAGCAGAAGTTTCCAAAGCGTGGTGTTTTTTAAAGACAACACCAACGCACACGCCTCTTTGGGCTATTGGCCAATCAGGAAGTTGCATTTGTTGGCGGGATGAACTCTCTTTGTCTGGTCTCAGACCCGAATTTGCATGTCCAGGGAGGAGCCGGTTTAAACCGTATTAAGTATGAAATTAAGAAAAAGCATGAAATAATGTATCCCATTGCGATATGATATGCATAATCAATCAGGGTATCGCAAGACGATTAACTACATACCAAATTTGATGGACTTATAAAGCGTATTACAGGTAAACATGGTTACAGACATTTAAAATGATATCCTAAATTAAACTATCTAAAATCATTATAGTTATGTTACATAAACACACAATATATGCAAATAAGATAACGTCACACTATTTGGATATCGAATAATTACATATAGTTACATGTTACATTCAAAAGAGGTTTTCCCATTGTGTGTGTGTGCGCGCGCGTGTGTAGGTAAGCTTTGTGTGTTTGCGTGTGTGTGAGCTTTGTGTGTGTGTGTTTGTGTGTGTGTGTGTGTGTGTGTGTCTGAAGAGGGGGGTCGTGTCCCCTGTCGCATTCCGATGGGATCTGGTGAAGACCAGAGGGTAGATAAGGATTCACAGCTCAAGGAAACAGAGAAACTTCTTTGCTAAATCCAGGCTGATTCAGAAATCAGTTTGATACGTTCAGACGTTACATCTTGATGATCCGATAAATGGTTGATTTAGGTGCAATCTTACTAGCAGCAATACCCTTGCCTGTGAATCCCTTTTTGTGCAAAGCAATGATGGCTGCACGTGTTTCCTTGCAGGTAACCATAGTTAACAGAGGAAGAACAATAATTTCAAGCACCACCCTCCTTTTAAAGCTTCCAGTCTGTTATTCTAACTCAATCAGCATGACAGAGTGATCTCCATCCTTGTCCTCGTTAACACTCTCACCTGTGTTAACGAGAGAATCACTGACATGATGTCAGCTGGTCCTTTTGTGGAAGGGCTGAAATGCAGTTTTTTTAGGATTAAGTTCATTTTCATGGCAAAGAAGTACTTTGAAATTAATTGCAATTCATTTGATCAATCTTCATAACATTCTGGAGTATATGCAAATTGCCATCATAAAAACTGAGGCGGCAGACTTTGTAAAAATTCATATTTGTGTTATTCTCAAAACTTTTGGCCACGGCTGTACACACATATTTGCAACGAACATTTCATCAAAGGTATTTGATTATAATTACACGTATTGTAATTGTTGTATTGTTAGTAATAATATCTTTACAAAATTGTTCAGACGTAGTTCGTTTTCGTGGAGCGACGCAACCAACTTCAGTGGCCTTGACGACTTATGCTAGCTAGCGGAACTGTTTCCTGAGTCGGGAAATGGTTACATTAACAGTTAACTAACGCTAGCTAAATAATAAGTTATCTAATTAAGGGGAAGTTTCATTTTCAATCTGAAGAGTTAACAGTTGTTGGAAGGGAGAGAGGGTTTTACTAGTCTGCGGGAATGATGTCACAAACATTACTAACATTACTTCTAACTTGTTGGCATATGTTGTACATAAACCCTATTGTATCGTTATAGGTGCCAAATCTGATGATCCGTTGTCCCCTGACTGGGTTCCATCTGTCTTCTCGCACACACCAGCCACCAAGAAGGGAGAAAGACATGAAAACGTATGAGCAGCACAGCAGAATGCAGAACAAGAGGGTGGAGGAGAAAAAACAGCAAGATGCAGTGGATATCCTCCTAGAATTGTCATCAGTGCCAGATGCTCAACCTGCGCCACCTGCTGAGGATGAACAACAGTGTGACAACAAACCATGCAAGGAAAAGCTTGCAAGATTACAAAAGGAATGTAATGACCTCAGAGAGGAAAATCATAGGCCGAAAGACATTATTAAATCAGGAACATTTGATGAACTGGCTTTTGAAAAAGATGAAGAAAAGGTGAAGGCAATGACTGGAATCCCCACATATTCCAAGTTACAAGTAGTTTTAACATTTGAGATATAATTTCTGCAGACTGCTACAAACCTCTCTCCCTTCCAACAACTGTTGTTAACTCTTATGAGGCTGAAAATGAACCTTCCCCTTTCACTGCTTGGTTGTATCTTTAAGATCTCAATTCCAACCGCCAGCAGAACACTTAGAAGAACCATTGACGTGTTGAATGTAAGAAATCAAGAAGAGCTTCAGCTGTCAATGCCAGTGATATTTAGAGTTTCATAAATGTGTCTGTATTATTGACTGCTTTGAGATTTTCATTGAAAGGCCTAGAGACCTAAGACCAAGAGCACAAACATACTCAAAATACAAACATCACCATACCATGAAATATCTAATTGGCATAACACCACAAGGAACAGTTTCTTTTATATCAAAAGGATGGGGTGGCAGAACATCAGACAAACACTTGACTGAAAGAAGTGTATTTTTGGATCACCTCAGCCCAGGTGATATGATACTAACTGATAGAGGATTTGATGTGGCAGATTCAGTTGGTCTGTACAATGCTGAGCTTAAGATTCCAGCTTTTACAAAAAGCAAAATGCAACTGGGTCTAGTGGGATTGGAGTCCACAAGAGGACTTGCATTGGCTAGGATACATGTTAGGAGAGTTATCGGTGAGGCAAGGAATCGGTATACCATACTTCAAAGTACAGTTGGAATTGTGTGAAGTGTGAAGCTGGGCTAAAGTTCTTACACCTCTAGATAAAATATGGTTTGGTGGTATACTGTAATATGATGTTGCTAGAATAGGAGCTGTAAACACTTTTGCTACTAGCTCTGGAATGACAAATTTCTGGACAAATGTGTGAACCTTTTCATACATGGTTTAAAAAAAACAGTATCAGGCAGAATTCTCTCAATGTGGATTTCCCCTTTGCCTCCTTTCCCTGGTCCCCAGACAGCAAAGTTGCAGTAGCTTGCTTGAGTCAGATGAATTTGTGTCTGCATGTGATAGAAGTATTGATGGTCCCTCTTCAATGAAAGTTTACCCTTCACCTCTTGGAGGCAGAATGTGCTATCCTGTTTGCTTTTCTCCATCAAAGTGCTATTCCGAAGGTTGCTGGGTGCCTTTACCTCCAACACACCCATCTCATGGCAGTCACATTCTAATATGCCATATGGGGATGCTCCTAACCATGGGTATTGAGGGTTGATGACCAGCCCTCCCTTCCTTACAGTGAGGTTGGTGTGGTGGCTCTCCATCATCTTGGTGTACTTATCAACTATCTTTCCTTCATGTTCAGTGCCCCATCTAAAAAGAGAAAAAATGTAGTACACCTTAAGTATCAAATTATATTAATAAATGATAACCACAACAATGTACACTGCTCATTTCACAGTAATATTACTGCTGTGAGGCATCATTCCAGATGACATCCTTATTAGCAGATGTGTCATTTATCGCGATCATTTGTATTTTACCAGCAAGGTGATAAGGTAAGTGGATGTAAATCACAAACGTGATGGGGAGGGAAACCATGGCAAAGTGCATAAAAGTTTTTACCTTTGTATATCACCCTTAAGCTACTCATCTTTCACAGAACTGTAGGCTTATACAAAAAAAGAAAGCCTTAAGTCTACATGCAGGCCACTTGCATAGCAATGTGTTTTGAGTTGCCATGGTTTCCCTCCTCCCTCCTTTTGTGGTTGCTTTTGGCCTATTTGGGAACCCTCATTTCCACTTTTTTGTGTGCTGCTTTCATCCAGTGTAAAGTGGATGTGAATACCTGAGAGAGTGTGGTGTTTTGTTTGTGTCCTTGTAGGCTACAGGATAGCACAGTTTCTTTAGCAGGGAGACACTGGTTTGTCTGGGTGAGTGTGGCAGACTGCTCGGATGTTTGATGCCATCACCCTTCCTGCCTTCTGGTCAAACCACATGGCACATTTTGATTGTAGTCTTGTCTCCCTTTCTATCACATGGCACTACAATTGAAAAAGGTTGAGTAATAAGTTTGTGATCTTCAACCACATTTAAAGTGAAAGTGATATGTGAAGGCCAGTGTATGGTAACCCATACTTGGAATTTGTCCTCTGCATTTAACCCATCCAAGTTAGTGCACACACATTAGGAGTTGTTAGTAGTGAACACACTCTACAAACCGTGAACACACCCAGAGCAGTGGGCAGCCATGTTTGCTGTGGCACCCAGGGAGCAGTTGAGGGTTAAGGGCCTTGCTCAAGTGTCCAACAGTGGCAGTTTGGCGGTGCAGGGATTTGAACACACAACCTTCCAATCAGTAGCCCAACTTCTTAATCACTGAGCTATTTACTGACTGATGTAAATATGTACCTGATCTTCTGTTATTCTTAACCCTGTGAAGCCCTCATCACTCTTTGCCTGCAGTTCTTTGCATGACAGTGACCTGTCCTGGGGCTTGTACATCTTGCTTAGGAATACAGGAATGTTCAGCTGCACTGTCCGAGGTATGTACCTCTTTGTATAGCCAGGGACAACAGACAAAATGGAGCTTTTGACAGGTCCCTTTTCAGTGCTTTCTGATATATGTTGCATATTATAGAATGCTGTGCATTCATTTGGTGTTGGAGGTGGAATCTTGACAGGGGGGAGGTCACCACACCAATCAGCAAATCTCTTTCTCTGTGCCTTTGTAAAAGCTACCTGGCTCCCTTCTGCATACCCTACTGTCCTTATGACTGCCTTATGTAGCGAATCAGCTTTAAAAACGAAAGAAAAGCGCACGCTTGGATTCAAACCACCGTTTTAAAGGAGACAAGAGTTTTAAAGCGTGCCCGCATTATCTACCAGAATATGTAGTGAAAATTAGCTGTTTGGGTTAATTTGATATATTCTCCACCATTTTACGTAAGTAAAAATTAGTTGTTAAATTGAGCTATCTTTATTCTCCTCCAAAGATGTCAGAGAGATTAACAGATCAGCTCGAAAAGGGAAATTTGACTAATTTAGTATTACTGATCAACTATTCGTCCAGCGATAAGTTGAAACTAGTGTATTCATCAATTATGCATTAGATATTACCTCCGTGGCCACCGGCAATAATATCCTAAACATAGTGACACATTATTCTAAGAGCATGTAGCAGAATCACAATTCAAGGCAATAGACACTTGTAAGCAAAAAGAACACGTATTTAAGAACAGACGAGACTTTATTGAACTATTCTATGACACAGAAACTAATCTAATATATAAAACACAAGCACACACACACACACACACACACACAAACGGGTGATGATGAAGGGTGAATGAAGTTCCGAGTCTCTAGCGTTGCATGCTATTTCACAGACCATGATCTGAACGAACCATCAACTTATTTAGTTATCTTCACTTCCTTTAGAAGGGCTCAACTTATTATAGACACCAGATTAGCTAGATTCTGGGGTATTGCGCTTGCCTTAGCTGTGTTGAAGGGATTTCCTGGTTACGTCGTGGTGTCGTCGGCGGTCTGGTCGGTGAGAGGCGTCTCGGAAGACCAATCGGAATGCTGAGTGGAATGAAGGCTGGAGGTTTGAAAAGCAGGCGGCGGCTCTCGCTGGGTCCCCAGGCCGAGGTAAACGTGATCTGATCTCTCCGACGTTGATTGGCTCTGGAGACCCTCCGCCGACCCCGTCCTTCGAAACGTGCCAAGAAGCAAGAGACACGAGAGAGAGCGAGGCAAGTGATGAACTCAAACTTGTGTTCTTAGGATTTTAACACTTCCTGGGCTAGTCCAGCCCAGAGTGCTTCCTCCAATCAATATTGTCTTTGGGCGGGGTGTTAGCCAGATTCTCCACCTATTATGCTAATCAGCCCCTTGTCCATGTGGATGAGTGGTTCCGCACTCTTCAATGATGAGTGGATTATTAAACTTTGTCCTGAAACTTGCATGTACATATCAGAACAATCTACACAGATTTCCTTACTCTTATGATTTAGGAAATCACTCAATGAACACATACATACCAAACAAGACATGTTTGACTATACTTAAAGTACATTACTAATATTTAAAACACAATGATCCTCCTAGGGCTACTACACTAATACATGATTAAATGAAATAATTAGTGGCAACTTAAAGGTGATACACATGAAGAAAATAGAACAACACATGGTAGGACATAGGTGATTGCAGTTGTTCAAAGATGTATTAATTCCCACAGTCGTTGCTCCTGGTAGGCACCGATTGTGGAATGTGCGAGTCCTTGTGTGGAATTGTGGAATGTGTAATCTTTGGGACTGCGCGAAAAGGTCTCTCCTTTCTTCCACAATTTATTGGCCTTACTGGTCTGGCCCAAAAAGGCCTAAATCACTGCATTTGAGAGCAGTTTCTGTGGTCGAGAGGGTTCAGCCCTGGGTCAAGGAGGCCTTTAACGCTTGCCGTGTTGGTTGAGATAAGGCAGATGCACATGCTGGATTTAAGTGGCTCCTGGGTGTCTGGGGTGGATTCCTTGTTTTATGGCTCCCTGAGTGGAGACATTTTGGTCCAGAGTTTCTTGTGGGTTCTCTGGCTGAGAAGGCCCATTGTTTTATTTCTTCTGGTTATAATTGTGTGAATTATATGATGCTGCTTGTGCTGAGGCATTACACTTACTAGGCTCATTCCAGATACATGCCTCATCAGTAAATGCAGTGGCACTCAGTTTGTTCACAGCTGCTAGCAAAGCATAGAGTATGGCACCTACATGCGAACATACTTCTCCTAACCCTGCCATACAAGTGCAGTGGCCAAATCGCACCAATCCCTCCTTCTCTACAGCAACACAGGCTGTCAATTGTGGGTCATTTAAACAGTATGAATTGTTTACCTGACATCGAAAAAAAAGTTTTGATTCGATTTATGTCATTAGATATTGTGTTAACCTGAGCAAAATAATACTGCCCTAGAACGTGGACTACAGTGAACCTGAAACTAACGTTAGCTAATTAGCACTCACCTTTGTTCTGACAGTGAAGAATTTCTTGTCCACAGCAGCATTATTGACCCATCCAAAACGAAAATACAGTCTGTATTTTTACATTACATTACATTACATTAAAAGTACTGTCTGTACTTTTGTATGCTTTCATCCTGGTGGCAGTGTAAGGGGATGGATTCTCCACAAGATATATGTAAACATCAGTGCTGTATATGGATCGCAAGTGCCCAAAACTTGCAGTTTGTTCAAATACATTTGTTTCTTCTTCTTTTAAGAGGTGATCAAAATATTTGTGGCTTGAAACACATGGAAAATTCACTGGGAGGGGTAGTGGCAGGAACATGGAAGAAGAGAGAATATAAGACCTTATGTTCTCAATCTTAGTGGTGAAGTGAGAACAGAACTTTTCGCATAATACGAGTGATGCGTCTGGGTTGGGTAAGGCAGAAGGATCCAGGATGCTATCACTGGTGCTGAAAAGTATTTTAGGGTGATGACTCTTTAGGTCTCAGGACATTCATAGGCAGTGCCTACACAACTGCCTAAGACCATGAGAAGTTGCCAGAATTGAATTGTGGCTTTCTTGTCATTCTGACATTTTATAGGTGTTACACAGTTTAAAATGCT
The DNA here is from genome assembly GCA_023630585.1 of Cranoglanis bouderius. NCBI lineage: Eukaryota > Metazoa > Chordata > Actinopteri > Siluriformes > Cranoglanididae > Cranoglanis > Cranoglanis bouderius. The sequence continues at coordinate 16,775,033 of CM042561.1, forward strand.
TGAGCATAAAGTGTTGAAGTGAGTAACTAAACCATTAGTTGTGAGGATGAAGTTTTGCTGGTGCTAATAAGTTGAGTGGCATTAAAGGCATCAGCAAAGAGACTGGAAGTGAAAGAGTTTATGGAATGGGAGAAAAAGATGTGAGATAGGTGGGGTTTAGAGACAGGATAAGGAAATGAGCTGTCACATAGAACAGCATTATGATCAGAGAGACAGAAATTAGTGGTTTTAACATTACTGACAAGTACTGACAGTTTACACAGGCCATGAGAAAGAACTAGGTCAAGTGTGTGACCTAGGTTATGAGTGGGACCTAACACTGACCAAGAGAGACTGGAGAACCAAAGGCTTTAGGGGCAGCATACATGGATGTTAAAAATACCAACAATGAGATCACTGTTGTAGCCAGAAATACTGTAGGATAAAAAACACATTTGCTGTATAATGCCTGCTTTAGGCAGTTTTTCATAGTAAGGTGATTGTTTATAGTTAACCCAGCATTCTGGCACTGGAAATATTTGCTGTGGCTTTGTGTAAATCATGAGGGGATCAAAAGGATTTAATTGCTGTAATAAATCAGCAGAATATGTGGGATTTATGTTGGGGAGGGGAATAAGGGATGTATGCTCTCTTGAACGTTTAAGCCCTAAAAGCCCTCTCAACCCAGATCTAAATCACAGGTGATTAATAGTGATTTACTGCATTATCTCTCTCTCTCTCTCTCTCTCTCTCTCTCTCTCTCACACACACACACACACACACTGTATTCAGTACACATACATGCCCTTGCTGCAAAATATCACTATTTAATTTAGATGTTAGATGCAAATTTCCCAATACAAGAAGCTGCAACTATTTATCTCTATCTTTGGCAGCACAAAGCAAGACTAATTTGCAGTTTTGTGTTCTCATTGGCTTAGGCATTTATTGCCTCTCTGTCTTTGGTCTTTAATGTAGTAATTAACATGTTGTCAAAGTGTACATACTGTGCACTGTTCTAATTAACTAAATGTTGTCTGCTGTTGACCCAGCAGAGATTGGAAATACAGTAATGAACAGAGTCTAGTGATGCCTTGGGATGTTTTTAATTCAACCATAAATTGTATTGATGGCTGTTTCATGATTATGCTTATGATGTTTGTCGAGATAATTCAATGCTCTACAGCTGCTGAGGTGCTAGAAAGATGAGATTGCATTTAACATTTTTTTTCACTAGCAAGGATCACACCACAACTAATAATGTTGAGGTTCTCTGATCCAGCTGATCGGGGGAGTCTTGACCAGGGAGACTCAGAGTGGGGGCTTCATCTCGGTAGGTAGTAAGCTGGGTGACTTGAAGACCCCCAAAGGTATAAATGAGCAGATATGGGCTTGAGCTTGACTGAGATCATTGAGGTTATTACGGATGTATGAGCAATATGCTTCAGACGACCAGCAACCGAGGACTTTGATTGTCTCGTCTGAGATGCCTATCCTGGTGGCCATGCTGGCTGCTCAAGATGGAGTAGTGTCCAGGTGATATGCTGGAGGTGCCGAGAATATTTTGAAGGTGTTTGTTAAACCCGAATCTTGAGGCCATTTTTCCGTTTTCTGCAAGAAAGAGTGGTTCTTGGGGTGATGAAAGGTTGGCATATCTGGAACGTAAGGACTTAGGAAGGAGTTGAGGTGAAAAATGTAGATGGGAAATGACTCTCTGAGTTGGTCGGTTTTACTTTTCTTCAGTGTGTATATGAGAGAAACTGGGGTATGAGCTGTGATGTCTGAGAGGCTGGGATGGATGGCTGGGTTGAAAGAGGAAGTAGATGGGGCAAATTCTGAGCACCTCAGGAAGCCAAAGAATGCTAGAAGGAACATGCACTCTAAGTTTTGGTCGATCGAAGGACTCAAGTATCCTGAGCATAACGTGACGATGCATTGGCTAAGAAGGTCGGAAGTTAATGGCAAGCGTTTAGTGATGAGGATCGGTTCCTGTTTCCCTAGACCTTTAATGAGCATTGATATGTGGGAATGAGAAATGGAGTGGCAGTGGTCGCTGGTGGCAAGTTTGTGGATAAAGTTGATACCGAATAGGTAGGTCTGAATGGAGGACACTCGGATTTTTATATTGGAATGGGCATGAGTGACGAAGTTACAGATGGACCACACGTCCGTCAGAGGAGGTGGTAGAAGGAGTGGTATGCCTTAAAACAGTTCCAACTGGTCAGGTATGCAGAATGGGTACTCTGGGCGAGGCCATTGAGGATAGCTTATCGTGCAGTGTTTGAAAGGTCTTCCAACTGTGGAGTTAGTTGAAGATGGTGGCAAAAAATGGTGGAAATGGCATGGAATGGGTGTCTGATTCTGGAGCCAAGATTCTGAACTTCTGAAAAGAAAAACGAGACAAAGAGTCAGCTATGCAAATGCGGTAGCCTGGAATGTGAGCTGCTCGAATGAGAAACTGATGTTGGGTGGCTATTAGCGTCAGACTGCGAACAAATTGCATGATAGCTGGGAAGTGGGATTGGCCTTTATTTATGATTTCGACTACTGCTGAGTTATCGGAGTAAATGAGTATGGAATGTCTGGACCATTCGTGCCCCCAAAGGATGGCTGCTATGATGACGGGATACATTTCGTGAAGTGCAGAGGGGGGAACGTCTGACTGTTGAACGAGACTAAACTTAGGCGGCCATTCAGAGGCGAACCAACAGCCGCTGTAGTAGCCGCCAAAGCTGGTGGAAGGCACTGCATCTGTGTACAGCTGAATATCTTCGGGTTGTGAGATGTAGTTGTTATAAAATAAGGATCTGCCATTCCATGAAGACAGGAATTGCTGCCAGAGATGCATTTCCATTTTACAGGCTTCATCCAAAGTGATTTTTTCATGGAGGGAGAGGATTGTTGCTGCTTTTGTTGGGCGGTAGGAAAGGAAGGATTTTCCTTGGGATATTATTCTGATGGCATGGTTAAGGTGACCGAGGAGGGCTAACAGCTGTTGCTTTGTGCACCTATCTGCTAGTAGATAATTTGATAGGAGCAGTGATATGCATTGTATTTTTTCGGAAGGCAGAGATGCTTGGAGGGAGATGGAGTCTAGGGTGATGCCTAGAAACTCGATGGAAGTGCATGGCCCTGAAGTTTTTTCTTTTGATAGGGGAACACCTAGTTCGGAAAAGACTTTAACAAGGGTAGACAGTCCTGAGTGTGGGGGCACGGATGGAGGTGTGATTATGAGGAAATTGTAAAGAAGGTGAAGGACGAAGGGAAGCCTGTGGTTATTGATGAGAATCCAGCATAAAGCCTCTGAGAGGGAGTCGAAGATCTTGGGGCTGCTTCTACAGCCAAAAGTTAGGCGCACCGCAAAATAATAAGCTCCTTTCCAGAATATTCACAAGAAACGCCAGAATTCTGGGTGAATGAGCATGAAAGCACTGGTGATGTCTGCTTTTGAGAGCCATGCTCCATGGCCTGCCTTGCGGATGAGAGTGATGGCACGGTCGATGGTTGTGTATTGCATGAAGAAGTCTGGAGCTGGAATGATGCTATTGATGCTAGGAATGTGTGTGCCGTGGGGGTAAGAGAGGTCAATGATTAATCTCTTTTACCCTGAGTATTTCCTAGTGGCAATGCTGATGGGACTAACACAAAACAGAGAAAATGGAGGTTCTTTGAATGGGCCCATCATTCAATTCAATTCAATTCAGTTTTATTTGTATAGCGCTTTTAACAATGGTCATTGTCCCAAAGCAGCTTTACAGAAATATAGAAACTCAGGATATAGATTTTAAATGTACGAATTTATCCCCAATGAGCAAGCCAGAGGCGATGGTGGCAAGGAAAAACTCCCTGAGATGATAAGAGGAAGAAACCTTGAGAGGAACCAGACTCAAAAGGGAACCCATCCTCATCTGAGTGACACTGGATAGTGCAATTATAAATAAATAAATCCCTTCTATAAATGTGCTAATACTACATGGTCAAGTGCGGGTGTGTAACTAGGAAAATTCATTACAGTTTTTACATGAAGACTGTTTTGTGCCAATTGTAGTCGTAGCCATCATAGCATAACTGTTCATATGAATTGAGGTCCAAAGCCATCTTTATGGTTTTTAAGTGGTACCATCTTCAGTAATCTCAACGATCTTTAGGTTGCACCATGTGGGGCCATCCTCAGCAGCAGCATGTGATGAGAACTCTAACCAGAAGTAGGGCATCAGGATGGATCAGGCAGGTCCGGAGAACAGAAGGGGTCATGAATCCTTCTTGGACTTCTTTGGCTATTAATGTGTCAACAGTGTCTGGTTCAAAGAGGTTATGGGAGATATGAGAAGTATCAGGATTTATTACTAGACCTGGATGGAAACCATTTTTGGAAATCAACAGACTCTCTATCGGGGTGGTCTAGCAAGGCAGTGGCTAGGGCTTTTTTCTTAACTTTTGTCAGTGCTTTTGGGAATGGAAACGTTGACTGTGGGGCATAAGTCAAGGGGTTTTGGAATAATAGAAGGAGGTGGGGCTGCTGTAGATAATCTGTTGAATACTGATGTTTTCGCGCGAGGAGGAGGGTTGAGATGGAAGGGGGTTGATGACTGTACACGCTGAGGCTGGATATGACGGGGCTCCGCATAGCTCGCAGGAAAGTGAAGTACGGGCTGCGAAGATGCGGCAGTAAAGTTCAGCGTCAAGGGTGCCCCAGTATGTCCCTTGGTTAAACTGCCGCAACCGACCTGCTGCTTGAGTGGTGAAAAGTACATGGTAGTTATAGAAGCCTGTCCCTCCAAAACGTATGGCCATGTCTAAAATGATTGATAGGTCTATTCTGTCCTTCGATCTGGATAGACAGAGCAAATTATGTCGCCATAAATCAAGAAGGCTAAAGAGAATTCGGTAGTGGTGAGATATTTTGAGTGAGAATTTATTGTGTGACTAATTTGCATTAGGCCTTGACTGATTTGCAGCTCTCTGGGCTGGCTGATATTTATGAGGGATGGCTGAAGGAGTTGGGCTAGGTCAGTGTAGTTACCAGATAGAATTTGCAGACATAGCGCTAAAGAGACGGGGGAGGGCCGATGAATTGATGAAGCTGGGTGAGGAGGTGGTGCTGTTGCCAGTGTATATGGGCTAGTGTTTATTGGCAGGATGTGGGGGTATTGGGAAGGGGAGGGTTTGTGGTAGGAGAGTGGAGGAAAGGGATAGATTAGTTGGAAAGGTAGAAGGAATAGGAGGAGGTTGAAAAGGTTCACTGAGAGAGTTTACTGCATAAGGGACTTGATTCGGGTTGGTTGGTAGAGAGGAAAAAGAATTAACAGGAGCCGTACTGCTTTTAAGGGCTGAAGGAAGGGCAGAGGAATGGATGGTGGGATGAAAGGATGAATGTCCATGGAGATTTGGAGCTGTTTGTGAGCAGAAGGATGTAATAATCTGGAATAGGTCTGAGGAAGAAGGAGCGGATGTTGATTGGATTTGTGTTTGGTCTCCGCTCGGTGGCGCGAATGATGGGTGAGGCCGTTGTGGAGACTGTGTAGTGATGTCATGAGTTATGATGGGAAGATCACATGAGAATGCCGGAAGCATTGAGGGCTCGGAGTTTATAGTTGCTGAAGTGTTGGTGGATGCTGTGTAAAGTTGAAATAATCTTGATTTATTGTCAGAGCGGTTGAAGTGGATGCCTTTATCCTTAAGAGCTCGCTGAAGGCGAGCCACAGTCCACTTCTTGCTGCTAGTCTCTGGTCTGGGTGACGTGCCGTACTTCCGAGGAGAGCGATCACACCGGCTTCCATGCCTGTGGCTATAGCGAACACAGATGGTAGTTCTCGTGTGTGGCCTGTGATCTAGTCGGGGTTGGAGAAATCTCTGATAATGAACTAGGATGAGAATGCCCGTGGGGCTGAGGAATTTGAACAGCAGAGTGCAGCCGGTGTGAAATTAGACTGCGTGAGGATTGTTGTGAAGATTTCATGGTTGAAGGAGAATTGATTCCGAATAAATCGTCGTCTGAGTTGGAGGGGTTGATCTGCAGCTTGGGATCCATGATAAGTGAGTCCGTCGAGAAACTGAGACAAACCGTGTTGTGAAGGTTGGTTCAGTGTAAATACATAGTCAGGGAATAAGCTGATTGGTTGAGACGTGGCCTTGCTCCCGAACTTTAGTTAACTCGTTAACTTCATTAAATGTGTTCTGTCATTACATGAAATCTTGTTAAGTTCAGATCAATGTCAAAATATACTAAATTAGTGTGTCAGGTCAACTCCCACATCCACCACCAACTACACTTTTCAGAACACACCGCAACCTACAAACATGGCCACCCAAGACTACACTCCCCAACAACCATGGACCTTGTTACATTCACAGTCTGCTGATTACCAATGGCACACACTTGAACACAATCACCATACCCTATATAAAGGCCTCACAAACAATCACTCACTGTGAAGTAATGCTCAGTGTGTATCTGCCTGAACTTATCAAGCTGTATTTCCTATGTGTTATTATTTTGGTATTGACTTTGTTTGCACCTTGTTTGTGATTTTGGATTTTGTCCCATTGCTGATGTTTGATAATCACCAGAGGCCCATTTCCCAAAGCCGGTTTAGGTGGCTACCCAGGTAAGTTTGAGTTTAGTTTGAGCAAACTCTGGGTTTTCGGTCTCAAGGTGGATTGGTTTTTAATGGGTTTAATCGCCATGGTAACTTATGCTACATGGCTAACCTGCTCCGGAGCAGGTTTTATTCTGTGGAAGGAAAACTCTAACCCAATTTGGACCAATGGTTTAGTGGTTGTAGAGGTGGCTTCACCATTTATGGAGCTCAGAGCGCAAATAATAAAGACACTTCAATGGCAAAGAACTTTCAGGGACAGGTACAATCCCCTGGCTTTTCCCAATGACCATCTATACGAAAGATATGGATTTTCGGCAGATGGTATAGTTTATCTATGCTGGCTTCTTGAGCCACACATTAAAATTCTGACATGCTGAAGCTGCATTTACTGTACTGCAAACTGTATGTATTGCTTGTATTTCTTTGCGAGTGGTACATATTTGCATGCAGTCACATTATTCCTGTCCTAATACAGGTGCATCTCAAAAATTAAAATATCATGGAAAAGTTATTTTTTCCTGTAATTTAATTCAAAAAGTGGAACTTTCATATATTCTAGATTCATTACACATAAAGTGAAATATTACAAGCCTTTTTTGTTTTAATCTTGATGACTACAGCTTACAGTTCATGGAACTGACATACTGGAAAATATCCAGTATCTCAAAATATTAGAATAAAGAATTTATAATACAGCAGTTTCGACCTGAGATTTCAGCTCTATTCAGCTAATTAACTCAAAACACCTTTTTACTCAAAACACCGTTTCTCAGTGGTCCAAAGTCCTCTTTTCAGATGAAAGTAAAGTTTGCATTTCATTTGGAAATCAAGGTCCCAGAGTCTGGAGGAAGAGTGGAGAGGCACAGAATCCAAGTTGCTTGAAGTCCAGTATGAAGTTTCCACAGTCAGTGATGATTTGGGGTGCCATGTCATCTGCTGGTGTTGGTCCACTGTGTTTACTCAGGTCAAGAGTCAATGCAGCTGTCTACCAGGAGCTTTTAGAGCACTTCATGCTTCCATCTGCTTACAAGCTTCATGGAGATGCTGATTTCCTTTTCCAACAGGTCTTGGCACCTGCCTACAGTGTCAAAACTACTAGTAACTAGTTTGCTGACCATAGTATTACTGTGCTTGATTGGCCAGCCAACTTGCCTGACCTGAATTTTGTCAAGAGGATGATGAAAGACACCAGACCCAACAATACCGACAAGCTGAAGGCCGCTATCAAAGCAACCTGGGCTTCCATAACACCTCAGCAGTGCCACAGGCTGATTGCCTCCATGCCACGCTGCATTGATGCAGTAATTCATGCAAAAGGAGCCCCAACCAAGTATTGAGTGCATAAAGTAACATACTTTTCAGAAGGTTGGCATTTATGTATTATAAATTCTTTATTCTAATATTATGAGATACTGAATTTTTGATTTCCATGAGCTGTAAGCCATAATCATCAAGATTAAACAAAAATAAATTAATTAAAACAAAAAAGGCTTGAGATATTTCACTTTATGTCTAATGAATCTAGAATACATGAAAGTTCAACTTTTTGAATTAAATTATGGAAAAAATTAACTTTTCCATGATATTCACATTTTTGAGATGCACATGTATATTGTCACAAATTGATATTTATTTTATTAATATGTAATTAAAACAATTTCCAGTTATATTAAATGAAATTACATGAAATATGTTGGGGTTATACACTTCCAATCTGTTAATTCTTTACACAGTCAGCATTTTTCCCAAGCTTTGACAGCCGCAACAGGTGTCATTTTTGTGGTTAGTGTAGGTTTAAATTCCTCATATTTTCGCATAATTTCTTGCTCTTCAACCGGAAGTATGCACGCCTGCTTTTTTTCCATGCTGAGCGCTATTGGCTGTTTGCTCCTAATGTCTGGATTTTATGTGCACGCGCTTCTTCTTCTTCTTTTCCTTTCGGCTGTTCCCTTCAGGGGTCGCCACAGCGAATCATCTGCCTCCATCTAGCCCTATCCCCTGCATCCTCTTCTCTCAGACCGACTACCTTCATGTCCTCCTTCACTACATCCATAAACCTCCTCTTTGGTCTTTCTCTCGGCCTCCTGCCTGGCAGCTCTAACCTCAGCATCCTTTTACTGATATATTCACTCTCCCTCCTCTGAACATGTCCAAACCATCTCAACCTGGCCTCTCTAACTTTGTCTCCAAAACATCTCACATGTGCTGTCCCCCTGATGTACTCATTCCTGATCCTATACATCCTCGTCACTCCCAAAGTGAACCTCAACATCTTCAGCTCTGCTACCTCTAACTCTTCCTCCTGTCTTTTCTTCAGTGCAACTGTCTCCAAACCATACAACATCGCTGGTCTCACTACTGTCCTGTACACCTTTCCTTTCATTCTTGCGGGTACTCTTTTATCACACAACAGACCTGACACTTTTCTCCACCCATTCCAACCTGCCTGCACATGCTTCTTCACCTCTTTTCCACACTCCCCGTTGCTCTGGACTGTTGACCCTAAGTACTTAAAATCCTGCACTTTCTTTATCTCTTCTCCCTGTAACCTCACTGTTCCACTTGGATCCCTCTCATTCACACACATGTATTCTGTCTTGCTGCGACTAACCTTCATTCCTCTTCTCTCCAGAACAAACCTCCACCTCTCTAGAGTGTCCTCCACCTGCTCCCTGCTCTCACTACAGATCACAATGTCATCTGCAGACATCATAGTCCATAGAGATTCCTGTCTGACCTCATCTGTCAGCCTGTCCATCACCACCGCAAACAAGAAGGGGCTCAGAGCCAATCCTTGATGCAGTCCCACCTTCACCATGAACTCCTCTGTCACACCTACTGCACACCTTACCATTGTCCTACTGCTCTCATACATATCCTGCACCACTCTAACATACTTCTCTGCCACTCCAGACCGCCCCATACAATACCACAGCTCCTCTCTTGGCACCCTGTCATACGCTTTCTCTAACTCTACAAAGACACAATGCAGCTCTTTCTGACCCTCTCTGTACTTCTCCATCAACATTCTCAAAGCAAATATTGCATCTGTAGTGCTCCTTCTTGGCATGAAACCATACTGCTGCTCACAAATGCTCACTTCTCCCCTTAGCCTTGCTTCCACTACTCTTTCCCACAACTTCATTGTATGGCTCATCAGCTTAATACCTCTGTAGTTTCCACAACTCTGCACATCTCCCTTGTTCTTAAAAATCGGCACCAAAACACTTCTCCTCCATTCCTCAGGCATCCTCTCACTCTCTAAGACCTCATTGAACAACCTAGTTAAAAACTATACTGCCATCTCTCCTAGACACTTCCATACCTCCACTGGTATGTCATCAGGACCAACCGCCTTTCCTCTCTGCATCCTCTTCAAAGCTCTCCTAACTTCACCCTTGCTAATCCTTTCTACTTCCTGCTCAACAATATTTGCCTCTACTACTCTTCTCTCTCTGTCATTTTCCTCATTCATCAGTTCCTCAAAGTACTCCTTCCATCTTTCCCTCACCCTCCTGTCACCTGTCAACACATTTCCATCCCTATCTTTAATCACTCTAACCTGCTGCACATCCTTCCCATCTCTATCCCTCTGCCTCGCCAACCGATACAAATCCCTCTCACCTTCCTTACTATCTAACCTTGCATACATGTCCTCATAAGCTTTCTGTTTGGCCTTTGCCACCTCTATCTTAACCTCACGCTGCATCTCCCTATATTCCTGTCTACTTTCCTCCGTCCTCTCACTGTCCCACTTCTTCCTAGCTAACCTCTTCTTCTGGATACTCTCCTGAACTTCCTCATTCCACCACCAAGTCTCCTTGTCTTCTTTCCTTCTTCCAGATGACACACCTAGCACCTTCCTACCTGTCTCCCTGATCACTTTGGCTGTAGTAGTCCAGTCATCTGGAAGCACCTCCTGACCACCTAAAGCCTGTCTCAACTCCTTCCTGAAAACCGCATAGCGCTCTTCCTTTTCCAACTTCCACCACTTTGTCTTCTGCTCTGCCTTTGCTCTCTTCATCTTCCTCATCACCAGAGTCATCTTACACACCACCATCCTATGCTGTCGAGCTACACTCTCTCCTACCACTACTTTGCAATCGCTAATCTCCATCAGATTACAGTGTCTACATAAGATATAGTCCACCTGTGTGCTCCTGCCACCACTCTTGTCACCCTGTGTTCCTGCCTCTTCTGAAAGTACGTGTTCACCACAGCCATCTCCATACTTTTAGCAAAGTCTACCAACCTTTGTCCTTCTGGGTTCCTTATCTGAAGACCAAACCTGCCCATCACTTCCTCATCCCCACTATTCCCTTCACCAACATGTCCATTAAAGTCTGCCCCTATCACCACTCTCTCACCTCTGGGAACACTCTGCATCACTTCCTCAAGCTCGCTCCAGAATCTGTCTTTCTCCTCTTGCTCACAACCTACTTGTGGAGCGTAAGCACTAACAACGTTCAAGATCACACCTTCAATTTCCAGCTTCAGACTCATCAACCTATCTGACACTCTCTTTACCTCCAGAACATTCTTCACATACTCCTCCTTCAGGATCACTCCTACTCCATTTCTCTTCCTGTCCACCCCATGATAAAACAGTTTAAACCCTGCTCCAATGCTTCTAGCCTTGCTCCCTTTCCACCTGGTCTCCTGGACACACAGAATGTCGACTTTCCTCCTCTGCATCATATCTACCAGCTCTCTGCCTTTACCTGTCATCGTACCAACATTCAAAGTCCCTACTTTCAGTCCTAAACTCCTGCCTTTCCTCTTCTCTCTCTGCCTACGGACACGCCTTCCTCCTCTAACACACCTTCCTCCTCTCCTTCTTCGACCAACAGTAGCCCAATTTCCACCAGTGCCCTGTAGGTCAACGGCACCGATGGTGGTCGTTGTTAACCCAGGCCCCGACCGATCCGGTATGGAAGTCATGTTAGTGATTCGCTTATTGAATTTGGCAAAAGTTTTACGTTGGATGCCCTTCCTGACACAACCCTCTCTATTTATCCTGGCGTGGGACCAGCACAAAAAGTACACTGGCTTGTGACCTCCTGTGGCTAGATTATTTTATGTGCACGCGCACGCTGAGTAAACCTTGATTCTGGGTTAAAACATGGGTTGACTGAGAAAGTTGATAACCAGCAAGCACATTTGGGCCGATTCCAGTAGACATGCGCCACAATGCCGGCATCGGCGAAAAGATAATTGGCCAGAGCCCTGCTGACTATTCACTCCACTTCTGGCTGACAAACAATTTTTCCTATGTGGGCCAATCTCAGCTGAAAGCAGGTATACTTGCGGCAGGTCCATACTCGGTGTATCTGTGTGTATCTACTTTCGGCCCGAGTTCGTTACGTCACAGTTGGGCCACATCTAGAATTAAGGAACTCAGCCCCATGGGGGGAAAAAAGTTTGCCACCTGGAAAAAAAAAAAAAAAAAAGTTTTGACGGTTAAATTGGTTAGGATTCTCTAGGCTACAGTCGAGTCTTAAAGTCTAAAAGGTAAGTAATTTAATTTAGTAATTTCAGTCTACAGTATTGTTTGATATTTAAAATGTGAAGAAGAAAATGTTTTTTATATCTTTATAACGGTGTGTGATGGCGATGAGAACATAACGTCAGAAAACCCACACAGCTTGACATGTCTCTTAACATTCATTAAATCTAAATACCTTGTCTGTATTAGAAATAACTGCTGATTATGCACTGCACTACAGGTGCATCTCAATAAATTAGAATGTCGTGGAAAAGTTCATTTATTTCAGTAATTCAACTCAAATTGTGAAACTCGTGTATTAAATAAATTCAATGCCACAGACTGAAGTAGTTTAAGTCTTTGGTTCTTTTAATTGTGATGATTTTGGCTCACATTTAACCCACCAATTCACTATCTCAACAAATTAGAATACTTCATAAGACCAATAAAAAAAAAAAAACATTTTCAGTGAATTGTTGGCCTTCTGGAAAGTATGTTCATTTACTGTACATGTACTCAATACTTGGTAGGGGCTCCTTTTGCTTTAATTACTGCCTCAATTTCGGCGTGGCATGGAGGTGATCAGTTTGTGGCACTGCTGAGGTGGTATGGAAGCCCAGGTTTCTCTGACAGTGGCCTTCAGCTCATCTGCATTTTTTGGTCTCTTGTTTCTTATTTTCCTCTTGACAATACCCCATAGATTCTCTGTGGAGTTCAGGTGTGGTGAGTTTGCTGGCCAGTCAAGCACACCAACACCATGGTCATTTAACCAACTTTTGGTGCTTTTGGCAGTGTGGGCAGGTGCCAAATCCTGCTGGAAAATGAAATCAGCATCTTCAAAATGCTGGTCATCAGAAGGAAGCATGAAGTGCTCCAAAATTTCTTGGTAAATGGGTGCAGTGACTTTGGTTTTCAAAAAGCACAATGGACCAACACCAGCAGATGACATTGCACCCCAAATCATCACAGAGTGTGGAAACTTAACACTGGACTTCAAGCAACTTGGGCTATGAGCTTCTCCACCCTTCCTCCAGACTCTAGGACTTTGGTTTCCAAATGAAATACAAAACTTGCTCTCATCTGAAAAGAGGACTTTGGACCACTGGGCAACAGTCCAGTTCTTCTTCTCCTTGTCCCAGGTAAGACGCCTCTGACGTTGTCTGTGGTTCAGGAGTGGCTTAACAAGAGGAATACGACAACTGTAGCCAAATTCCTTGACACATCTGTGTGTGGTGGCTCTTGATGCCTTGACCCCAGCCTCAGTCCATTCCTTGTGAAGTTCACTCAAATTCTTGAATCGGTTTTGCTTGACAATCCTCATAAGGCTGTGGTTCTCTCGGTTCGTTGTGCATCTTTTTCTTCCACTCAACTTTCTGTTGGATACAGCACTCTGTGAACAGCCAGCTTCTTTGGCAATGAATGTTTGTGGCTTACCTAGTGAACCAAACTGAGAGACCATTTTGAAGGCTCAGGAAACCTTTGCAGGTGTTTTGAGTTGATTGGCTGATTGGCATGTCACCATATTCTAATTTGTTGAGATAGTGAATTGGTGGGTTTTTGTTAAATGTGAGCCAAAATCATCACAATTAAAAGAACCAAAGACTTAAACTACTTTAGTCTGTGTGCATTGAATTTATTTAATACACGAGTTTCACAATTTGAGTTGAATTACTGAAATAAATGAACTTTTCCACGACATTCTAATTTATTGAGATGCACCTGTATATCATATTTATTATAGTTATTTTATTTTACACATTGTTTATGACTTATGTAGTTTCCTTATAAGTAACTGGGAGTTGGTACCACGTTTGTCTTCCGTGCTGGAGGCGTGAGCTCGAGACCCGCTGGGATCCGGTTTCGAAAAAAAAAAAAAAAAATTCCTTTCTTTAATGAATAAAGATGGTTAAAACAATTTAAACACGAAGTGACTTTCATTCATGTTTTATGCTAAGGTTAGCCATTTAGTCATTTACGCGTGGGTCTGACGTAGAAGTATAAATCAGTCTTTAGCGTGTTTCAAATTGCAGGAGTTGTTATGGGAAGCCAAACAACTCAAAAGCTGGTCCAAACTGAGCTACTCAGAAGAACCGTGCAGCGCAGACCAAATACCGGCGTGACCCACTCAACCACGCAGCGCAGACCAATTGATATGCGCGACCCACTGATCAGCGCAGCGTGGGTGGGTTTTAAACACGCGGACCATTTTTGGACCTGCTAACGTGAGTCACAAGACCTGCACGACCCACTGAGCAGCACAGCACAAATTCATTTGAATTCTCACCAAAAATTCTATTCTAAAATACTACTGCTATCAACAGATGGGACACAGGGCTAGGAGAACATTTGAAACTATTTTAAATAGTCCTAAAATCCTTAATGAAATTGATGAAGAACTTGAAAGAAACAATAATAGACACAAAGTAAAAAATGGTTTACGAACATAAGAAAACTTCAGACTTCAGAGGTCTCACTAAAGTGTATTCATATTCAGACTGTTTCTCTTTAAAGAGCAGGAACACATAACTGTAAGCCTATTTGCATGGCTGTAAGTAATCAAATGATTATCTGTTTTGTCTCTCCCAGTTTACTTTGTGCTGCGCTGATCACTTGGTCACGCAGGTCTCGTGACTCACGCTAGGAGGTCCAAAATGGTAAGTGCAGCACTGTCCAGTGAGTCGAGCATAACAATTGGTCCGCGCCGCACTACCCAGTGGGTCGCACAGGTATTTGGTCCGTTCTCCGCGGTTCTTCTGAGTACCTCAGTTTGGACCAGCTTTTGAGTTGTTTGGCTTCCCATAAGTTCTCAACTGTTACTTGAGAAACTTGAGTTATAAAATTGTGCAGTAGTCAGTGTATCCATTTCTGTCAGAGTTTAATGTCTTGATGATTTTTCTACTTATGTTCATTAGATGCTGTCCAAAAGAATCCATTATCATCAACAAATGCTGAAATTGAGACTGTGATGAAAAGGTGGCTGCAGCTGGCTTCAGACCGTGAAGGAGGCTGGAAGTAGCAGTAGCTTGCCCTTGATATACACACACTACATTACATTCTAACTGATAAAAAATAATCTGTTCTACATTTTAAATTCATGTTTTTTTTTGTTCATTTATGTCGTTATGTATGCATTGCTGTTAAAATGTTTACTGTAATTCTTGAAATTTGATGGGCTGCAAAATATTTTTGTACAGTTTTAATATTTTCTTATATTGAACTTAAAAATAAAAATAAAAAATCATTCATTTAAACTGCTTTATTGTTGTCATTTTATTTCAATATGACAATTTTGAATGAATGTATGAATTATAAAAAAAATGAATGTGGTAATTTAATAATATCTGGCCCATGCACTATTGTGAATAGAATTCTATTCATAGTAGTGCATGGGCCAGATCTGGGTTACATCCATTACTTCTGCTCAGTTTACAGTGTGTGGGCCAGAACTGGGCTGAGGACCCAGGTGTATACTGGGCCAGAACCAAAGCATGTATGTGGCCCACAAGTGGGCAAGACAAATTTTGCTATCTGTTACCTGTTAACCTTAATTAACCCGGGTTGGATTTGTTTGGTTTTGTCAACTCAAAACTTACTCTGCAACTTGATGCACAAGATACAAGTTATCTTGATAACACAGCTTATCTTGTATTTGTTTACCCTTTTGATGAAACTCAGTGGGATTTGTTACCCCTGCAAATTTTTTGCCTTTTTGAGCCAGATCTGTGGCTTTTTTTTGTGTGTGTGTGTGAACAACAACAAAAAAAGAGCAAGTGCATTGTTCTAACAGTACTTTCTGGTCAAGCTTCTTACTCTGTCGTGTCAAATTGGTGCAGAAGTGGGTCTGGCCATCTGGAGCAAGTGGAACAATTCCTGAGAGAGATTGGCCAGACAGTAGCCAATGGGAGAATGAAGAGAACGCAAAGCTGGTGGGAAGCAGAGAATGGCGGGTAAATCAGACACAATCGGGGTACTGAATATTATGCACTGACCAGCTCTTCACTATGGGGTTAGCCATTCACAATGCTGGCTGGCCACAGTGATAGCCCCTGGTAACTGTAGGAGGCCCAACCAAACACAGAGGCCGTGTTCGGTTGGGCCTACTACAGCTGGTTGGCAGAGGTGATGCATGCAGGAGTCAGATTAAAAAACCCTCACACCTCTCCACTTCATGCAAAGTGATATCAAAGTATTAATGGTCCATTAAGCAAAAGGTGAAAAAAGACTTTTCCAAGTGTAGTCTTGTGCAGTTGACTGTAAAGTTGGTTTTCATCTAGCCTGAAATATTTTAGACTAACAAATTACATTTAACCTGCATTTTTACCATCTTCCTCCATCTCCTTACCATCTGCCTCATTGTTTTTTCTATTTCTCTGCCCTTAATTGACTAATCTATGCAACCCCTACATTGGGGATGTTGGCTGCTGAATTGTGCCCCCTGGTAGACAGGCATACCCATGTTCCTGAAGCAGTACACCATAACCTAGCCCAACAAATGTTCTTCAATGCACTGCTTCCAGAGTAACATTGTTGCTCAAGCAAACTGTCACTGAGGCAGAGAGGGCAGAGGTGATCTTGTGCCATTTTCCCCCAACACAACAGCTGCTGCCCGAAGGGTTATAGGGAAAGAGGGGGACACAAGTGAGGAGGAGGAAGTTGGAGGAGGAGGAGGAGGAAGCAGAGTTGAGGCTGACCAGTGGTCAACACAATTGGTCTGTTGGTGTAGCCGCGAAAGCGGCCACAAAGCATGCCACTGCCATGAGCCTGAGCTGGTACTGGTTAGGAAATGATGAGTGGGATGCTTACTGTGTCAGCAGCTGCCAAAAGTGGGTTTATGACACTTGGTGCCAAGGGAAGCTTATGTGTGTTGGGGACTGGGTATGGCTGTTCAATCCATGATGATGCAGCAGACACTGCTCCAAGCTAAAGAGCAGCTGTGAAGACTGTAGTGGTGCACTCTGTGCAATTTGCAGGGAACCATGAGACCAGTACCTAGAGTGAAAGTGACATGTGAAGGCCAATGTATGGTAACCCATACTTGGAATTTGTCCTCTGCATTTTATCTATCCAAGTTAGTGCACACATATTAGGAGTTGTGAGTAGTGAACACACACTACAAACCGTGAACACACCTGGAGCAGTGGGCAGCCATTTTTGCTGCGGAGCAGTTGAGGGCCTTGCTCAAGTGCCCAACAGTGGCAGTGCTGGGATTTGAACTCACAACCTTCCAAGCAGTAGCCCAACTTCTTAACCACTGAGCTACCATACATAGAGGTATGCATGATTTGGCAGAGACTTTGTCTTGGACTGAAACTGTGTTATAATTAATGTTGAGTGCATATAAAAGATAAGGTGCCGGGTTTTCCCTTATTGTCAGTTCTGTGGCTAACTACCAAGGCCCTTTTTTTTTTGCTAATAAAAGTGAGTACACTGTTTTAATGATGCTTCCTTGTCAAGCATATCTTCTTTGATTATAGAATACGATATTATTAACAATTCAATTTTGGGCAAGGTGAGCAGTTTTTAAACAGACAGTTTGTTTTAAACTATACAAAGAAAATTCATGGGTTCAGTTGCAACGCCTTATCACAACCTGCCAGCTGGACAAGGAAGTAATAGCTCAACTTAACATCCATCTGAGAGGTATGATAATGGGCTCTCCCCTGTCATGGCTGCCATTGCTCCATGCTCATTAATCTCTGTCACAGTCTTTATATTACACTTGTGAGGCCTTATATTGCCCTCCACAATCCATCATCTTTGTTGAAGCTAAAGATGTAAGGGCTGTCTGTATAAGGTAAAGGAGGCAGAGCCTTATTAATACCAACATGAGGAAAGCAATTAGCTTCTTTCAGTGTTCTCATAGTGGAAACCAAAACAAGTATTATGCTTGTAAAAAAAAAATTGCATATAACACTGCAGTGGAGGTGTAAATATTAATAAACCTTATTAAAGGAGCTATACTGTGAACATTTACCAGATTTACCAACATTTCTAACATCACTATGCTACTCTTATTAAATTGAACATGCATAAAATTGGGGTGTGGGATTGGGTTAGTTGTTGTAGATTTCTATGAAGTCCAAAGAATTTACTTTTGCATCTTAGAATTCCTATTTTGCATGAAATCATGTTGTGTATACACAGACTGTATGTAGCATAAGAGAGTAACCAGAGTAGGGTGTACATATTAGGACATCCTCAGACCTCAGCATCAGTTTTCAGCCATATGACAAAACGGCAAAACTAGCTTGAATTTTGTCGAGATACTGTAGTTTTTAAATGTGCAAATAAAACTCGCGAACAAACAAAATAATTGCAGTGGGACATGTTCTCTTCTGTATACAACTTATTTGGTGTAACAGTTCATAAAAAATTAAGAATAAAGTATGCTGTTTTGTCGTATATAAAAAAGTAAGAATAAAGTATATCCGCTAAGACTTCCGTCTCTACCCATCTGTCTGCATCCACCTTTCTGAATTGCTTCTAAACCGCGTGCAGATATAATGTTATGTGGGGCGGAGCAATGCAAACCTTCCACCTGAAGTCATTCAGTCTGAAGCCGTTTTTTGCCCGATGCCTTTATGCCTGAGGTCGTTTTGCCCGATGCCTTTATGCCTGAGGCCGTTTTGCCCGATGCCTTTATGTTTGAGGCCATTTTGTCCAATACCTAACTGTACGAGGCTTGACACCTGACATAGTTTTTCCTGAGTCCTGAAGCGTTTTAGTCTGAGACGCAAAGCTGTTTTGTCATATGGCTGAGAACTGATGCTGAGGCCTGAGGAGGTCCTAATCTGTACATCATACCAGAGTGCGTTTCCTGAAGTGGAGGAACATTAGCCTCCTCAATCATCTTGATGTATTAATGTCTGTACTCAATATAGAAGCAAGTAGGCCTCCTTAATGTATGTTTTGACTAAAGGCCATTCACCATAACAATAAGCTAAGAGTTTGTAGACCCAATTCACTGCCAATGCACTGGCTAATTCAATTTCATGCAATGCATCATTTATACATAAACCTACACAACAATGCAAAAAGAGCCACAGAGCAGACAGATTTGCTACTGTTGGCAGATAATACTTTTGCTTTTTGGACAGATACACCAAAGAGTCATGACATTAAAACCACTAACAGGTGAAGTGAATAACATTGATTATCTTGCTACAATGGCACCTGTCAAGGGGTGGGCTATATTAGGCAGCAAGTGAACTGTTTGAAGCAGAAAACATGTCTTAAGGATCTGAGTGACTTTGACAAGGGCCAAATTGTGATGGCTAGATGACTGGGTCAAATCCTCTCCAAAACAGCAGGTCTTGAGGGGTGTTCCCAGCATCCAGTGGTTAGTACCTACCAAAAGTGGTCCAAAGAAGGACAACCGGTGAACCAGCGACAAGGTCATGGGCACCCAAGGCTCACTGATGCGTGTGGTCTGGTCCGATCCCACAGAAGAGCTACTGTAGCACATATTGCTGAAAAGGTTAATGCTGGCTATGATAGAAAGATATCAGAACACACAGTGCATTACAGCTTGCTGTGTATGGGGCTGCATAGCCACAGTTCCATGCTGACCCCTGTCCACCACTGAAAGCACCTACAATGGGTACTGGAGCATCAGAACTGGACCATGGAGCAATGGAAGAAGGTGGTCTGGTCTGATGAGTCACATTTTCTTTTATATCATGTGGAAGAGATGTCACCAGGTTGCAATATGAGAAAAAGGTAAACCGGTGGAGGAAGTGAGATGCTCTGAGCAATGGTTTGCTGTGAAATCTTGGGTCCCAGCATTCATGTGGATGTTACTTTAACATGTACCATCTACCTAAACATTGTTGCAGACCAAGTACACCCCTTCATGGCAACGGTATTCCCTAATGACAATGGCCTCTTTCATCAGGATAAGGTGCCCTACCACAATGCAAAAATTGTTCAGGAATGGTTTGAGGAACATGACAAAGAGTTCAAGGTGTTGACTTGGCCTCCAAATTCCCCAGATCTCAATCCAGTCGAGCATTTGTTGGATGTGCTGGACAAACATGTCCGATTCATGGAGGCCCCACCTCACAACTTAGGATCGGCTGATAACATCTTGGTGCCAGGTACCACAGCACACCATCAGAGGTCTTGTGAAGTCCATGCCTTGACGGGTCAGAGCTGTTATGGTGGCACAAAAACGGACCCACACAATATTATGCATGCGTTATGGCTGATCGGTGTATGTGTGAAAAAAAAACATTTTCTCTGATGACCTACAATAAATACCTTTATAACAGTTAACTAACAATTAACTGATCAGCCTCCGATCAGCCATCTGTCCTCCGTGTTGTGGATTTCAATATCAAAAATGACATTACTATTACTGCTCTTGCAAAAATAGGTGACCAGCTTCATGCTTTTTTTGTTGTTTGTTTGTTTTTCAAATAAAATTTACTGAGAATCATGCAGGCATGTTTGACTCACTTTTGATTAATTACATTTTAATAATGGTTCACTGTCAATCTTTTAACAAGTCTAATTCCACATACAGTCAGGTCCATAAGTATTTGGACAGTGACCCAATTTATGCATATTTGCCTCAGTCCACAGTGGATTTAATATGAAGCAATTAAGATGTGATTGAAGTGCAGGGATTAGCAAAAAATATTGCATTAACCATTTAGGAATTCCAGCCCTTTTTTTCCAGAGTTTGTCCAATATCACATGCTCAAAAGTAATTGGACAAACTAACATAATCATAAATATTAGGATTATTTTTAATACTTGGATGCAAATCCTTTGCAGTCAATGACTGCCTGAAGTCTGGAATTCATGGGTATCATGAAATGCTGAGTTTCATTCCTTGAGATGCTTTGCCAGGCCTGCAGCTGCAATTGCAGCTGCCTTCAGTTGCTGCTTGTTTGTGGGTCTTTCTGCCTTCAATTTTGTCTTCAGTAAGTGAAAAGCATGCTCAGCTGGGATGAGGTCATTGGACATTTAAGAACATTTAATTGGATTGTTTTCACAGTACATTTTGGGTCATTATCCATCTGTACTGTGAAGTTCCGTTCTATCAGTTTTGCAGCATTTGACTGAATCTGAGCAGAAAGTATAGCTCTATACACTTCAGAATTCATCCTGCTACTTCTGAAAGTGACCAAGTTTTGTATCTACAACACATACAAAATAACACAGAATGTAACATACACAGCAAACCTTTACCACCCCTACCTACCCACGCTGAAATGTCTCCTCTAAACAAGACGTGCACACCTTACTGCTCTCCCTAGGATCATGTTATTGTATGAGTAGAAACGTTACAAAGTGCAAAATACTATGCTAGCAGACTATGCATTGTGAAACAGCATAACATAACATTATAGTGAACACTTTCTTTAACATACTATAATAAATGTAACTTTCAGTCAGAAAACCTCGCTGTTTGTTCTCAGTGGACAAGAATAATCACTGGCCATTCCATTTCCTAGCTGAATAGAACTGGCTATTTTAAGGTCTTCAGATTCATTCTTTTTAACACTCAATTAAATTCAACTAAAGTTAACTTCTGTCGGCATCTACATACTCCAATGATTCAAATTTACTTTATTAAATTTACGAGACAAACAACCCATCGTGAAGTGAAGGTCCAAGTTAAGTAATATTAAATAGTTCTATCACAGAGGATATTGGAGTGGACCCCAGTTTTGATACAGTATTTGCATTCAGGAACTCCATGGCAGTCTTTTCAAATGTGTGCACACCACCATTGGGTAGATAATATTCAGTAGCACAGGGAACACCAACTTAAATTTGACTCTGGTGCAGGACTACAACTGACATTTTACTCTGGTGAGCATTGTCCATATCTTACTTAAGTTCCAGGCATGCATAATGTAGGGGAGTGGTAGCTTAGTGGTTAAGAGGTTGGGCTACTGCTTGGAAGGTCATGAGTTCAAACCCCAGCACCACCAAGCTGCCACTGTTGGGTTCCTGAGCAAGGCCCTTGACCCTCAACTGCTCAGATGTATAAATGAGATAAATGTAAGTTGCTCTGGATAAGGGTGTCTGGCATAATTTGATGGGTTCTTTTAATCTTGTCAGCTGCTTTACAATTAACAGGGATATGCCCATAGCGCACACACATGTATTGTAGATCTACAACAATAATACTTCTCTTCTTCTGTCTCTTCCAACCTTCCTCACTCATGTCTTTCTTCCTCTAGAGCCCTATACTGTTGGATCACTTTAACAACCTGCCTATTTGAGCATTACTCCCAGAGCTTAATTTGACCTCTAAAATATAGCACATCTGTGGTCCGGAAACATTTTATGTGGATCCGGCACCTCTGCAGCTCTGCAGTTTAAAGTCTCATGCAGTAATATTATCAAAACAAATATTTAATTCACCAAAAGTAAAATAGAACAACAAAAAAACTGCAATAAAAATGCTAATCTTATATTACATGTTCTCAGATATCGCTAATAGCCAATCAATAGCTTCTTTCATATAATATAATCATTTCAAGTTTAAAGTTCACGAAGTTTTCACGAAGCAAAGCCCACAGTCATGTAGCATGCGTGTAGAGTGTCTCACAGTAAAAAGAAAGCAGTTATCATTAACAGCATTTTTTAAAGAACGCAAACAACGACAGCAAGAAAACGGAGCAAAGTCCATGAGAGTGAGCCACAGCAGGTCACTGATGAAACAGTTTGGTGACCATTCCCACAACACATAGTGATAATGCTATAGCCTGCATTAGACTCTTTTTTATTGATGTTATGCAGTTAATGTTAGTTTATTATAAGTAGGCCTACTGTATGAAATGTAGCTTTGTTTTCAAAGTGCTTTGGGCAAATCTGTTTTATAGCTAACTTAGGTGACAGCACATAAGTTGCTAGAATGTGTAATCCATAAATGTTATCCTTTGTTCTGTGAATACTCACTGCTGTAAACTCATTACATTGCTGTACCAGTGTGATCAGTTACATAGGCCTACCCATCAGCACTGAATATCATTGGCTATGTGAGATTCTAGAAGCACTTTTATGTGTCTGTAAGTTCAGGGACTGGGACCTTTTGCATGCCTCCCAACCTGCCAGCTCAATACCCTCTTATTGTAATGGGAACTGCAGATTTACAAATTAAGCACTGATTACTCCACAATGAAGCTTCACAATGAAGATTGTATGCTTTTACACTGACTCTGACTTAAAATGCATTTATGCATTAGACACATCATGAAATAGAAACACATAATAACAATCAAAATAAAATTAAAAAAAAAAAAAAGAAACCCTGTTAATCTTTTTCCACTCTCTACATAACAATGAGCATTGACATTGCAGTGATTGTTATTATGAGCCCCACATTAGCAACTGTAGAAGTATAGTCTAGCAAAATAAAAAGTTGATTACCCTGGTGTAGTAGAGGTGACTTGTGAGGGGTTGCACTTGCGTGATGTAGGATCTCGTTTCTAACGTGAAAGAAACATTAATGAAATAAAGCCCTAATGATAAAGGGACAAGGCCATGCGTTGGCATGCAACATGTGATGAGCTCTGTCAAGAAGGGGGGCTCCTCCAGATTCAACTTGTCCTTTGGTAGTTGTGTAATGATGTTAGTAGGATTTTGTCTTTCTACGACTAACTAGCATGATCTGTAGTGGCCTGTTCTAGCTCTTGAATGGTCTTGTGGTTAGCGTTGAGCTTGCTATATAAGGGTTAAACAGCATTTCTCATTTCTTGATGAACTGAGTCGATTTCGTTACAAAGTTCTGATGCCAGGATTCAGTCTTCCCCCAAATGTCATCTTTCATTGAAGTCCACATATTTTGTAGTAGCCCCAGGTCAGGGATGTTACTGATAGGGCCAGTGGCTCCAGCAGTCTCTCTCAGAGGTGAACTCAGTGCAGCATGGCTTTATACTATAAATCTGTTTTACCAATCATTCTTGTTCCTGAATCTTGGACAAATATGAAATGGTGAGCAACCTTTCATATTTGATGGGCAATCTGTGGTCAGATAAGTCCATGTTTCAGCTTGTTTTCAGGAAAAAAGGCCACTGAGTTCTCCATGTCAAAGATGAAAAGACCAACCAGACTTTTATAAGTGAAATGTGTAAAAGCCAGCATCTGTGATGGTATGGAGGTGCGTCAGAGCCCACAGCGTGGGTGACTTGCAAATGTGTGAAGGTACCATTGATGCAGAGTTGTATATTGGGATTTTAGAGCAACATATGTTGCCATAGGGGCAATGTCTTTTCCCAGGATGTCCATGGTTATTTCAGCATGACAATGCCAGGCTTCATTCTGCACGTGCTACAACAGCAGTGAATTGTGATTCATGCCCTTATTACCTCAAGGCTTGACTATTGCAATGCCCTTTATGTTGTAGGGCTTAAATATAAAGGATTAATTATAGCTCTCCTATAACCAAAGACAGAAATAGGTGTAGCCAAAGGTTAAATGCGTGTTTTACTTTATGATTTCAAGGGGGCGTCTTCACCACACCTCCAGAAACGCCCATTTTACGTTGTGGTACTGAAACTTATGGAATTTAGTGAATGCCTTGCTAAGCTAACCCGAAGGAGTGTTTACATTGGGCATTCACTAAATTCCAGTTTATTAGTTGATTAGTTGATTCATAGTTGAATCAATGAATGCAAGCTGTCCAGTCCCTGAGGCAGCGAATCAACCCCAAACCATAACATTTCCACCACCATGCTTCACAGTTGGTATGAGGTGCTTCTCCTGAAAAGCTGTCTTTGGTCTGTGCCAAACATGTCTGCTGTTACTGTGGCCAAACAACTCAAAGACCAGCAAAGGCCTGGTATTTGCCTATATGCTCATTGGCAAACTGTAGTCTTGCAATGGCTTTTTCCTGGCATGCAGGTCAAATTTGTGCAATCTCTTTCTGATTGTAGAAGTATGCACTTTGACACCAACAGTAGCAGATCATGTGATGCAATTTTGGGGTTCTTGGAGACTTCTTTTTGCATCAGATGGCCTGCTCTTGGGCTGAATTTGCTAGGACAGCCAGTCCCAGTACTTCTACTTGAAGAGCAAGAAATTACTATGCATTAATATCAGGAATTTAAACCGACACTAACCGCAAAAGCAACACCGTTGCGGCTGTCAAAGCTCGGGAACATTGTTGATTGTGTAAATAATATAAAATTGTGTAAAATTTACTTTTACAGACAGCACAGGACAGTTAAAACATTGTTTTAAGATTAGACGCTCTATGGCCAGGTGTACTCAAACGTTTTTATTTTTGGTCCATATGCAAATGTTGCATAAAGTCACAAGTCTGCAACAATGACAGTAAAATGTAAACAATAAGTTATCCATGGCATAACAAAAACATCATACATTTAACAGCCCCTCACACTTCAATTCATATAGCAACCATCAAGCAATACTGAATTCATTATTCAATCCACATGCTCAGTTTTGTACTCAATTTTCTATATTTTCTTCATTTTTTCTTTTAACCTGGCTGTGAATAAATAAGTATTCAAAACATAGTTTTAGTTATTCTTACTTTAATACTGATACTTTGAACAAGTGCAATTATCCTACATATGCTTTAATAGTAATGTTGTGGTATACTGCATGTACAAAGTAGGACCAAACTAATTTTATTATTTGTTAAGGACCCACAGAGCATGTCCAGAGGGCATGGTGTGGGCCCAGATCTGTGCCCACAGTATGCCCACAGTATGCCTACAGTATGCTTAAGGGCTGCCCACATGGGCCCACAGTGGCCCCACACAGGCTGCCCATTGAGGCAGTATGCCCGCAGTGGGCTGCCCACTGCGGGCTCAATTATCTGCCCACACGGGCCCCAGAGGGGCATGTTTGATGGGAATCAGTAATGCAGCTCACCAGCACCTTATAGTAACAGAGTCAGTAAGGGACCATCTATAAATTCCATGACCTGGGCAACTATGTAAGATTCTACCAAGATTATAGTCTTGTTTACTGTACCACTTTCATTTTTTATTGCACTGACACAGGCTTTCACTCTTATTTTTGTTGATAGTCAAAAAAAGGCAAGAAAGAGAGAGAAGAGTTTGAAGAGGAGAGAGACAGTCAGTTGGACAGGATGAAAAAACGTTAATATTAAATTACTTTGGACCACCTGGTAAAAAAGCTAGGAGTGAGAGGGAAGAGAATCATGATATAAGGATCAGCGAACCGTGTTTGTTTTATGCCACAAATAATTCAACAATGTTGGTCACTGACCTTTCATGTCCTGTCTTGATACTCAAGAAAGCATACTGTTTGGAGGAGACATGAAATAAGTGTAATGGGATTCTCCCTTCATGTCTAAGGAGAGATCTATGGAGTTTGGATATTTGAATTATATACTATATATGTCACATTAAATATTTTTTCCTCTGTCAAATTGAGAGGAGCTAGTTGAGGTGGTTTGGGTACCATATAATGATGCCCCCTGGTCATATCCCATTAGAGCTGTTTCAGGCATGTCTCACTGTGTGGAGACCCTAGCGCAGAAAAAGTAGAGACCTGCTGTAGAGAGTATATCTTGCAGTTGGCTTGGAAAGTCAGGTGATCTCCCAGGAGGAGCTGGAATCTGTGACTGGTGATAGAGAAGTCAGACTGATCTTCTCAGCCTGTTGCCACCATGCCTCCAGCAGGAAATGGAGTCAAATGAAGAGAAAAAAGGATGTCAGGTGTTCAAGTTCGGGTGCCAGTGATTAGAACCTTCTTATTGAGTGCAGGTGGAACCTGTCCTATATATACCCCTCTCATATCTAGTGTCTGGTCTTCCCTTTGCTATTGAGGTGTGTGCGGTCATCATGCCAAGATCTAAAGAGTTCTGTAAGGCCTTCAGAAAAAAAAAAGTTGTGGATGCCTATGAATCTGGCAATGGATTTAAAAAGATCTCTAAATTATTTGAAATACATCATTCCACTGTAAGGAAAATAATCTACAAATTGCATAGATTTCAAATGACTGCCAGTTTCTCAATTCAGTAAATTCAGCCCAAGTGCATCTGATGCAAAAATAAGTCTCGAAGAACTCCAAAATTTCATCACAGGATCTGTTAGTAAGTCTTGCAACTCTTGGTTGGTGTTAAAGTGCATGCTTCTACAATCAGAAAGAGATTGCACAAATTTGACCTGCATGGGAGGCATGCCAGGAAAAAGCCTTTGCAAGACCACAGTTTGCCAATAAGCATATAGGCAAAGACCAGGCCTTTTGGAATAATGTGCTGTTGTTTGGCCACAGTGAAAGCAGACATGTTTGGCACAGACCAAAGACAGCTTTTCAGGTGAAGCACCTCATACCGACTGTGAAGCATGGTGGTGGAATTTAAGGTTTTGGGTTGCTTGAAACAGGCAGTACATGCAAGAAAACATCTTGCAACTGAAAGAATATTGCATGGAAGAGTGGACAAAAATTCCAGCAAGCCTTGTGGACAATTATGCAAAATGCCTACAAGAAGTTATTTCTGCTAAAGGGGGCAATACTAGTTTCTGAGGCCAAGGGTGTACTTACTTTTTCCGCTAAGGAATATCACATCTGTTGATATTTCTGTTGAATAAATGATTGGAAAAGCTAATTTTCCTTGTGGTTTATTTCAAGTATCTAAACTTTATTAATAGGCACTGTTTCAAATGTTTGCTAGTCCAAATATGTCAAAAAAGCCAACAATTTCCATGGGGTGTACTTATGTTTTCACATGACTGTAAGGTTGTCACCCCTGCCCCGGATATTTCACTGCCTGAATTTTTAAAGACACTTCTTCTGTTGTCACACTCATATCTTTTCACCAATTATATTAAGCACATGGTCATATACACAATCCATGAAACCTTGCTGGTTTTAAATTTTATTTAAGTGCAGAACTGTTATATCTCTTTTTGTATTCTGTGTATGACCCATATCTTGTCTCTTGTTTATCCATGTAACCTTTGGATTCTGGATATATTGGTGATTATTTGTATTTTAGCCCCTGCTTGGCTATCTGACTTGTTATTCAGTTTTGGATTATGTTATGATATGGATCCTCACAGCTCCTCTGAGTCAAGGTGGTTACAAAGGCAATGCAAGACATTTTTCAGCACAGTATCAAATGATCCAATTACAGTGTAAACAAATTACAGTGGGGGAAAAAAAGTATTTGATCACCTGCTGATGTTGTACATTTGCCCACTGACAAAGAAATGATCAGTCTATAATTTTAATGGTAGGTGTATTTTAAAAATGAGAGACAGAATAACAACAAAAAAATCCAGAAAAACACATTTCAAAAAAGTTATAAATTGATTTGCATTTTAATGAGTGAAATAAGTATTTGATCAGATTCCAAACTCTCCACCATGGCCAAGACCAAAGAGCTGTCCAAGGATGTCAGGGACAAGATTGTAGACCTACACAAAGCTGGAATGGGCTACAAGACCATTGCCAAGCAGCTTGGTGAGAAGGTGACAACAGTTGGTGCGATTATTCACAAATGGAAGAAACACAAAATAACTGTCAGTCTCCCTTGGTCTGGAGCTCCACGCAAGATCTCACCTCGTGGAGTTTCAATTATCATGAGAACAGTGAGGAATCAGCCGAGAACTACATGGGAGGATCTTGTTAATGATCTCAAGGCAGCTGGGACCATAGTCACCAAGAAAACAATTGGTAACACACTACGCCGTGAAGGACTGAAATCCTGCAGCGCCCGCAAGGTCCCCCTGTTCAAGAAAGCACATGTACAGGCCCGTCTGAAGTTTACCTGAATGATTCAGAGGAGAACTGGGTGAAAGTGTTGTGGTCAGATGAGACCAAAATCGAGCTCTTTGGCATCAACTCAACTCACCGTGTTTGGAAGAGGAGGAATGCTGCCTATGAACCCAAGAACACCATCCCCACCGTCAAACATGGAGGTGGGAACACTATGCTTTGGGGGTGTTTTTCTGGTAAGGGGACAGGACAACTGCACTGCATCAAAGGGACGATGGACGGGGCCATGTACCATCAAATCATGGGTGAGAACCTCCTTCCCTCAGCCAGGGCATTGAAAATGGGTCGTGGGTGGGTATTCCAGCATGACAATGACCCAAAACACACAGCCAAGGCAACAAAGGAGTGGCTCAAGAAGACATTAAGGTCCTGGAGTGGCCTAGTCAGTCTCCAGACCTTAATCCCATAGAAAATCTGTGGAGGGAGCTGAAGGTTCGAGTTGCCAAACGTCAGCCTTGAGATCTTAATGACTTGGAGAGGATCTGCAAAGAGGAGTGGGACAAAATCCCTCCTGTGATGTGTGCAAACCTGGTGGCCAACTACAAGAAACGTCTGACCTCTGTGATTGCCAACAAGCGTTTGCCACCAAGTACTAAGTCGAGGGGTCAAATACTTATTTCACTCATTAAAATGCAAATCAATTTATAATTTTTTTAATGCATTTTTCTGGATTTTTTTGTTGTTATTCTGTCTGTCACTGTTAAAATACACCTACCATTAAAATTATAGACTGACCATTTCTTTGTCAGTGGGCAAACGTACAAAATCAAATACTTTTTTCCCCCACTGTACATTCAGTCTGTAACTTGTTCTATCCATTCTTTATACTACAGCCAAATTGACGAGGACCACTTAATAACTTATTAAGTCTTTCCATGCGCTTTGTTTCCTTGTCAAGTACAAATAATTTGTCACCTCATGACTGTGAACTTGACTTCATATGGGTAGCCTATAAAAGGTATCCTGGAAGTCCTCCACATTGTGGTAGAGTCATGGCTACATATGTAACCTTCTGTTCTACTTCCTTATGTTCTAGATCATCAGGGCAGATTCCTTATAAACTAGTGGAGAACACACATCCAAGGGTTAGCACATCCTGACAGTGCCAAAGAGGCACAGAACTACTTTACCCATCACCCCCAGCACATCACTTGTCTCAACCACTCTCACCTGTGTCTCGATGCACCTTGATTAGCACCACTACATATAGTTCTAGTTTTTCAGTGTCTGGTTGTCAAGCTTTTGTTGTAATGGTCTTGTGTTGCTGTGTGTGTACCAGAGTTTTGCCAGAGTATGTTTGTTGCTTTGTAAGCACAGTTCATGTTTATGTCCTTGTTTTCAAGTATTTTTCTGTTTTGTTAGCACTTTACTTAATAAAATAATCTGTACTTGCATCTGCTTTCACCTCTCAAACATGACAGCACCATTTAAGACAAAAACAGACAGGATTTATAAACAGTGCTGATACCATTTAATTGAGAATATGAATTCCTATAAGTGCTGGTACAGCCATCTGTTGAACATGACATTCACTCAAAGTGCTGATAATGCTCATTATTGAGGATGACAGTCTTGCCCCATAGCATACAGTGTTTAAAAGGTATACAGTGAGCCAATTGTACCTGATTTTGTGTGAAGGTGGGGTGGCTGAACTCCAAGAGTTTTTAACTATTATTTTCTATTTTCTATTTTATCCAAATACAGTTGCGTTCATAAGTATTTGGGCAGTGACAAAATTTTTATAATTTTGCCTCTGTACACCACCACAAAGGATAAAATGAAGCAATCAAGATGTGATTGGAGTGTACACTTTCAGCTTTAATTCAAGGGGTTTAACAAAAATATTGCATTAACCATTTAGGAATTACAGCCATTTTTACATATATCCTTCATTTTCACAGGCTCAAAAGTAATTGGACAAACTAACATACATGATAACTCAAATCCAACTCTTCCTTCTTTCTCCAATTTTCACATTTTTTAATGAATTAGCCCTCATATACAAGAAAACGAATTTCATGGAAACAGTCTATTTAGAAGTACTTTTTAAAAAGTTTTTGATGGAGAAGGATCTGGCCTCAGTCCCAGATGAATAACAGTCTAGCTAACGCCTCTGGCTGGGGTTGTGCACAACAGTGCGTTCCACACTATGATCTGCACATCAACTGCAAGTCCAATCCTGGCCACCGTCATTCCGAGGGTGGCTGTCACGAACTGTTTGTAGCCATCCAGTAGTGTGTGGGAGCTGGTTGAGCCAAAGTTGAATATTGTAGTTCATTGTCAACTAGGAAATGTACCCCCATATGCAGCTGCAGACATAGCATGCTTTGAGAGAGACTTCAATTGTTTTCTCAGCTCAGTCGGCCATGTTGGCATCAGCGTCATCAATGATCCCTGTTTAACCCATAGCTCCCCAATTGTTTAAGTCTTTGGATTTGACTATCTCAAACTTTTCTGGAAAAATAAACAACCCAGAATTAAATTTACCACACTACAGAACTCAAAGACCTATGTTTAATGTTTAAATCTTAAACATAATCAGCATGAGGACTTCATTGATAACAGCACACAACAGCAACCAACAAAATAGCTGAATAAAATCTTCTGTGACTATTGAAAAGTACAAAAAAACATGTACCCATACTTAGATACTTAGAACATTCAGACATATCTTTTAAAAAAAAAACTCGATCAACACTCTTCTTGGTAAACAGACAGATGTGGCAAAAGTAAAGAGAACAAAAACAGTTTACATGTATTATTACTCTTAGTGTCCACAATCAACTAGGCGAGTGTGAGTATTATTGGGAGATGATGTGTGCATGTGAGGGAACTCTGAGTTGATAAGGGCACTAAGCATAGCTATACTATAGATAGGTGGCACATTTGGCTGTAGAAGGAGACACATTCAAACCCCTGGCTGGGCTTCAAAGATACTTAGCCCCTCCTCTTCCTCAATGCATCAGGGCTGATAGATGTAGCCCATTTATTAAGCACCCTGAACCTAAAGAAACCCTGAAGAGCGACTTGTATTTATGGTAAACATTTAAGTTTACAAACAATAGAAGCTCCAAATTTTGACCACTACTTTCTCGCTAATCATTTATTTACAGCATTTGGCAGATGCCCTTATCCAGAGCAACTTACATTTAACTAATTTATACAACTGAGCAGTTAAGGGCCTTGCTTTAGGGCCCAGCAGTGGAGGCTTGGCAGTGCTGGGATTTGAACTCATGACCTTCTGATCAATAGTCCAATGTCACAATCAATCACAATCAATAGTACAATGTACACTCACCATCCACTTTATTAGGAACACCTGCACATTCATGCAGTCAGCCAATCATGTGGCTGCAGCGCAATGCAAAAATTCATGCAGATACAGCTCAAGAGATTCAGGTAATGTTTATATCAAACATCAGAATGAAGAAAAAGTGTGATCTCTGTGACTTTGATTGTGGCATGAATGCTGGCACCAGAAGAGCTGGTTTAAGTATTTCAGAAACTACTGATCTCCTGGGATTTTCATACACAACCGTCACTAGAGTTTACACAGAATGGTGTGTAAAACAAAAAACACTGAGTGAGTGATGGTTCTGTGGGTGTACATGACTTGTTGATAAGAGACTTGTTGGTCAGACGAAAATTGTGAAATTCAGTTGAGCTGCTAAGAAAGATATAGCAGTCCCTCCAGGACATTGCGATTTTGCAATCCCAGAAATGAATGCAAAATCAAGCAAACTCCACAATATCATCACAATGCGCATTCAGCCAAAGCCCTCTTTGATTCACGTGCATTGAACATGAGTATAGCTAAAGGTCTCATTTACCATCTAGATGAAGGGATGAAGGAGAAGCAATGTGTGCTCTTTGCCATTGTGGCCATCTATCTGCAGTGAAAGCTCTGGGCTGTCTGGATCCACAAAACAATTCAGACTCACAGGCAGCATGGCAGATCATGGATCACCAGTCCCTCCAGGATTTCGCGAGCACAAAAATTAAAGCACAATCTAGCAAACTCTGCAATATTTGGAGGAGCTTGCAATTTTTCAAAATTACCGCAGATTTTCTGCAGATTTGAGTCAAGACATGTCATGTGACGTCATTGCAACACACATTCAGCCAAAGCCCTCTTGGATTCACATGCATTGAACATGAGTACAGCTAAAAGGTCTCATTTACCAACAAACATCAGTGCAAAAGGCTGTGCAAAACAATTTCATGCAATTGCAATTTCACCAATTCAAGTAGTTTTCCAGAAAAGTACAAAAATCTCTGCAAGTTGCATCACAAATTTTTTAAAAAGCCACAAGAAAATATATTTGATGGTTTTTGGCCTTGATCTTGACTCTGTCTTGATGTCTTGGCTAGTCTTGGTCTTGGACTTGTGGTGGACAGTGGTGGCCTTGACTACAGCCCTAATTTGGAACTTGTGTCTGACAGTTCTGTACAGTATACTCATCAGTAAGTATTACCTTCTGTGCATTAATATGAATACCTTTCAGCAGTAAATGAGAAGCTGTAAGTCATATTCTACTATTACTTTAGTAGGCAGTCAAAGCCTTAGTGCCTTCACCTAGGAAATAAGCTGCAAGTTCTTCCAGGTTACTGAGCACAAAGGTTTCCATAAGCTTTCATTCTTCAACACTTCAATAAATGCTTGTTGAAAAATGTTGTTACATTTTTAAAAGATCTAGAAGACAATCCATCAGCACTACATGTTGGTTAATTATTAGGATCTCATACTTAAAATGGTTTACATGAATCTTCTACAACCCCTGGCAAAAATTATGGAATTCACCCAGGTTTTTTACTTCGTAGCAAATAAACAAATCATAGATATGACACAAAACAATTTTTGTTTAATAGCTGAACATTCTGGCTTCGTGAAACATACCTCAAACAAATTCAATTAAATTGTTTTAATTAATGGCATATTTTTTTCCAGATCAAGTAGAGGAAAAAATTGTGAAATCACTCAATGTTGAGGAAAAAGTTTATGGAATCATCAACCAAAAAAAATCACAATCTGACATAACCTTATTAAATATGTCATAATCTGTTTTTGTCAACTTAATTAAATATGATATCTGTTAACTACTAATATTAAACTTGGACTTAGTAGAGAAAGTGGAAAATGGGAAAAAGTGTAGAAAAAGTGGACACATCCATAAAAGCATGCTTCTACTGCCATCAGGTGGTCCTTTAATTTAATTACATCATTATTTAGGTTGCTGTTAGACACAGACCCACTCATCATTAAAGATTGAGCTGAATAAGCCATACAATGATGAGGTCAGACCAAAGACTTCTGGGAGATACTGGTCTGGACATGGCCTTTTTATCAGGCTGATATTTCTGCTATATGTCTGCCTGACCTTATCAGAGGTACTCTGACCCAACACTTCCTCAGCTAGCATTTACAGCAAAAAGGTTAATGGTAGGAGGCTGGAGTCTGAATGAAGGTCATGGGGAGAGTTTGTACCTTCCTATTGACTCC
Source organism: Cranoglanis bouderius (assembly GCA_023630585.1). Taxonomy (NCBI): domain Eukaryota; kingdom Metazoa; phylum Chordata; class Actinopteri; order Siluriformes; family Cranoglanididae; genus Cranoglanis; species Cranoglanis bouderius. Next base: position 16,809,333 of record CM042561.1, read on the forward strand.
CACAGAGGAGAAAGTTTATCTTCAAAGACTACTGACAGGAGTGATGAGAGTCATTCGGAGCTATGTTAGTCTTCCACCCAAAAACATCACAACATCACAACTACACAAATGTAAAATTATGCACTGAATTTTTGGATGAATACTATTTTCATATCTACCAAGCTACAATAAGCAACGAGATATATACACAGATATTTATGCTCTTATATACAGTCAACAATTGTGTATATTTGTGAGGGTAACAATAGTCTACAAGCTATATTACTTTTAAAATACAGAGATAATTTGCATGTGGTTGGTAACAGTATGATATCTTGTAACACCTGATTTTTTATTATTTTATTTATTTCCATGCTTAATTTATACCAAAGTAAAAATTTAGTGTAAGAATTTGCAGCTGAAATATACAGTCTAAACCTTAGTCCATCTCCTTTAGTATGTCATGTGCAAATGTCAGAGACATTAAATGGGCTTTCAGTACTTATTGTTAATAAACAATAATGAGGGGAAAATGTACAGTACATTAGTTTTTCAAACAGCCATACAGTACCTACTTATGCAGGTCAATATTAAATTCAAAATTACAAATAAAATATTTACAGATTTCATACTGTTTTTACTGTTGAAGACCTTTGTGTGATTTATGAACAATAACAATAATGAACAATAATGTATTTAACATCACAATCACATGTTCTTTATTAACAGTAAAAAGAGTTTGAAATCTGTCAATATTTTTTGTAATATTTAACTTTACTGAACTGCAAAAATAAGTACTGTATAGGTGTTTGACTGAAAATGGAATTATGTACTCAAAGACATTTTTTTCTTAAATTCACCTCAAGGGGACGCTATAATTCATATTAGTAAATTTATTAATAGTTATTGCTTCTTTCTCTGCTTCAACAGCTTCTTCAGCAGTGCACAAAAATTTCTAACTTGGACAAAATATGGCATAAGATGTGGCATAATGTATCTTGCTCAATCTGTGGGTGGCACTTTAACACACACAGTTCCTAAACCTAAAGCCATACATCAAAATGATTGTGCTGGATATCATCTGCACTGACTACATGGCAATGCCTCTCCTGACATCCAACTGAAGTACACACAGTTGAAGTATTTAGACCCTGATTCAGAGCCAAATCTGAATCTGGTTTCCTCCCCCAGTCCAAAGACATGCGTTGTAGGCTGATTGGCATTTCCAAATTGTCCGTAGTGTGTGAATGGGTGTGGAAATGTGTGTGCAATTGCACCCAGACCTTCACAAGCTGTTTATAGTGTACAGTGTATTGGCCAGATCTGGACTGCACACTGTAAATCAAGTCACATATACAGTCTGTGCACCAGATTTGGGCAAGGTCCCAGCCATGTACTGTACTGTGTACTGTGGCCCAGATCTGACCCAGACACTTTAAAATAAAATCGATTTTAAAAGGTAACACAATAAAACTTTTCCTTTTCTAAATCTGCAGTTACTGCCTTCATTGACAATGAAAAAATATACAGTCAGATCCATAAGTATTTGAACAGTGACACAATTTCATAATTTTGACTGTACACCAGTCTGTACAGCACAATGGATTTGAAATGAAGTAATCAAGATTTGATTGAAGTGTAGACTTTCAGCTTAATTCAAAGGGAGTCCCTCTACAGGCTCAAAAGTAATTGGTCAATTGAATGATAAGCAGTTTCCTTGTTATTTCATGACAGATTAAGGAGATAAAAGGTCTGGAGTTGATACCAAGTGTTGAATCTGCATTTGGTAGCTGTCCATGGGAACTCTCTATATGCGGTCCAAAGAGGTGACAAAAATATAACACTTGGTCACTTATTTATCGAGGAAAATTATCCAATATTACATATCGGTGAGTGGCAAAAGTATGTGAACCTTTGCTTTCAGTATCTGGTGTGATGCCCTTGTGCAGCAATAACTGCAACTAACTAACTTGGCCATTTCAAAACATTAACTTTATTCTTTTTTTAATCATTCTTTGGTAGAATGAATTGTGTGCTTAGGATCATTATCTTGCTGCACAGATGTCCTGACATTTTCCTTTAGAATTCGCTGGTATACTTCAGAATTCATTTTCTATCAATGATGGCAAGTCATCTTCGCCTAGATGCAGCAAAACCATGATACTACCACTACCATATTACACAGGTTCTTGTGCTAGATTGCAGTCTTTTCCTTTCTCCAAACATTACACTTCTAATGTAAATCAAAAAGTTCTATTTTGGTCTCATCTGTCCACAAAACATTTTTCCATTAGCCTTCTAGCTTGTCCACGTGATCTTTAGCAAAATGTTCTTTTTGGAGAGCAGTGGCTTTCTCCTTGCAACCCTGCTATGCACAACATTGTTGTTCAGTGTTCGCCTGATGGTGGACTCATGAACATTATCCAATGTGAAAGAAGCCTTTAGTTGCTTAGAAGTTACCCTGGGTTCCTTTGTGACCTCTTGGACTATCACACATCTTGCTCTTGGAGTGATCTTTGTTGGCTGACCACTCCGGGTGAGGGTAACAATGGTCTTGAATTTCCTCCATTTGTACACATCTATCACATCTATATGACTGTCCAAACTCTTTAGATATGGTTTTGTAAACTTTTCCAGCCTGGTGAGCATCAACAGGTCTTTTTCTGAGGTCCTCTGAAATCTCCTTTGTCCATGCCATGATTCACTTCCACAAACATGTGTTGTGAAGACCAGACATTGATAGATCCCTGTTCTTTAAATAAAATACAGTATCCATTCACACCTGATTTGTCATACAATTAATTGAAAACACTCGAGTCTAATTTCACCTTCACATTAACTGCTAATCCTAGAGGTTCATATGCTTTTGCCACTCACAGATATGAAGTATTGGATAATTATCCTCAATAAATAAAATGACCAAGTATAAAATTTTTGTCTAATTTGTTTAGGCAATCTCATTTCCTCTCATTACTACACCTAATTCACAGATACATGCACTTACTCAGTAATGTCACTGTGCACTGCCCACCTATACCAGTATAACTTTTCAGTTACACCGCAAGAGTCACTTGGGGACTTCTATGCTGCTAGTGGTGATACCCTACTCACCACACATTGCACCACTGCATTGTATTTAATGCCTTGTGTTGTATTTATTGTCCACATTGTTTATATTTACTGTTTTTTGCACTATATGTTGTTGATTAGGGGGGCACAGTGGCTTAGTGGTTAGCATGTGTGCCTCATAGCTCTGGGGCTGGGGGTTCGAATACCACCTCCGCCCTGTGTGGGCAGAGTTTGCATGTTCTCCCCGCGCTTCGTGGGTTTCCTCAAGGTACTCCGGTTTCCTCCCCAAGTCCAAAGACATGCATTGTAGGCTGATTGGCATTTCCAAATTCTACATAGTGTGATTGTGCCCTGCGATTGGTTGGCACCCCGTCCAGGGTGTCCCGAGTCTTGTGCCCCGAGTTCCCTAGGATAGGCTCCAGGCTCCCCCACGACCCTGTGTAGGATAAGCAGTATGGAAAATGGATGGATGCTGTTGATTGTGTATACTGCTGTCTATGACTTCATTAATGTTGCAAGGCCTTGGAGAACGTCTGGGTTATGCATGTAACCCTGTTCCCTGAGAAGGGAACGAGACGTTGCATGAGCTTCACGCTGTGGGAAGCACCTTCGCACGCAACTGGTTTCTGAAGTCTGTGTAAAATCACGCTTATTTATAGGCCTGACGTGACAATTAAGCACATCGCATGATATAAAAATGGCACCTGTGAACCACGCCGTCAGCCTCTATTATCTGAAGCAAAGACGCAATTCACAGGCATGCCCCAGTGACAAAGCTGTGCAACATCTTGTTCCCTTCTCAGGCAACAGGGTTACATGCGTAACCCAGGTGTTCCCTTTCTAAGGGAACTCAACGTTGCGTGAGCTTCACGCTGTGGGAACAAGTATACCCACTCCGTCATATTGAGGGTATGGCCCGCACAGAGAATCCATCAGTAGGGGCGTGACTGGTTGAAATGGTGGCCATATAGATCCTAACTGTAGAAGGAGCCTACCTTGATGAGAAATGTTCCTGTAAAAACTCCAAGACTGTAGCCATTGCACAGTTCACTGGGACACAATGATGTTCCTAGCATTTAACATGGTCTCTACAGCCTCGGTTGAGAGACCGGAATCTATGAGCTGTTGCCCCTCGGGGGCCAGACTCGCAGTTTCCATAGCTTTGGCTGAGGGTCACTGCAAGACCCTCAAGCCCGGGGAGGAATCCATGTCCAACCTGTAATATTGAATGAATGTGTGTGGCATAGACCACCCCGCGGCAGCACACACATCTGGCAAGGGTACCCCTTTGGATAAAGCCTTTGAGGAAGCTACTGCCCTAGTGGAATGAGCCCTTATGCGCAGAGGCATAGCCAGACTGCATGGCTCATAAGCTGTAGAGATAGCTTCCATTATCCAATTAGAGATGCGCTGCTTTGACACAGCATCACCTCTACTGTCGCCACCAAAGCAGACTAGCAACTGCTCCGTACAGAGAGCCCTTACTGGACACAGTAGGTGCAATTTCTCTTGTTCCCAGTGTGAGGAACAGGCAGGAGGACAGAAAGCTTGCAACACTACCGGCTGGGCAGCAGACGTAGGCACTTTGGGAATATAATCCAGCCAAGGATATAGGAATTCCTTGGCTAATCCAGGGGCAAAAATCAAGGCAGGAAGGGGCAACATAGAGGGCTTGTAGACCTCCTACTCACTGGAGAGATGTCAGGGCCAGCAGAAGAGCTACCTTTAGAGTCAGAAGCTTCTCTGAGGCTGACTCTAAGGGCTCGAATGGGGTGCCTGACAGACCTTCCAGGACCACAGAAAGGTACCAGGAAGGTATGTGTGGACTGCAGGTGGGCCTCAGCCGCCTGACACCATGCATAAAACTCAAAGTTAGAGGATTTTGCCCCACAGAGGCTCCATCAATAGGGGCGTGGCAGCCACATAGACCCTAATTGTAGAAGGAGCCAACCCTGCTGAGAAATGTTCCTTTAAGAACTCCAGGACCAGTTTACTGGGTCTAACTGATGTTCCTCACACCACAAGACAAAAAGTTGCCATTGAGCGCATATAATTTTCTTGTGGATGGTGCTCTAGCATTCAACATAGTCTCTACAACCTCAGTTGAGAGACTAGACTCTATGAGCTGGTGCCCCTCAGGGGCCAGACCCACATCTTCCATAGTTCCGGCCGAGGGTGATAAATCAACCCTCTGGCTTGAGATAGAAAATACCTGCGAATGTGAATCTTCCAGGGAGAGCCATCTAGCAGGGATATTATCTCTGAGAACCATATTCGAGCTGGCCAATAAGGTGCTACTAGCAGCAGACATAGACGGTCTTGGTGAACTCTTGCTAGAACTTGTGGGAGCAGAGCAATCGGGGAAAGGCGTACAGACGTGACCTCGGCCACATGTGTACCACAGCGCCCAGCCCTAATTGTGCGGGAGGAGTGAGGGTGAGCCACAGCGGGCAGTCTCCTCGGAGGTGAACACATCCACTTCTGCTTGGCCGAACCTCCGCCATATGGACTCCACTACTTGTGGATGGAGCCTCCAATCCCCAGGCCTCAGCCCCTGCCTCGACAGGATGTCTGCCTCAGTTCCCCGGAATGTACATTGCACTCACTGACAAAAACTTTCCCTCCGCTCAGAGAAGAATTAATTGCACCTGCCTGAACAGGGAGCACGAACGTAACCCTCCCTGGTGGTTGATATATGAGGCCATTGAAGTATTGTCTGTCACAACTAACACATGGTGACCTCTCAACTGAGGATGAAACAATTTCCATGCTAGGAATACGGCCTGCAACTCCAGCCGATTTATATGCCACTCTAGATGAGGGCTGCTCCAGAGACTGTGAGCTGGATGGCCGTCTAAGACTGCACCCCATCCCGTGAGGGAGGCATGTGTCATTACCATCTTGTGATAAGGAGACACCCATAGAGTGTGACCCGGGGACACCTCCAAATTCCCAGAGCACGTCAGCATCGCCGCCTGACACTGATTACTCTTGGATGAAACCCCTGACTTTTCAGCCACTGCTGAAATGGTCTCATGTGCAATAGGCCCAATGGTATGATGTTGGCTGCTGCTGCCATAAGCCCCAACAGTCTCTCGTAGAGACTGGAGGGGATGCCCAGGCCCAGCTTTATCTTGCTCAATGTTGACGGGATTGACCCTACGCATGTTGGGGATAGATACACCCTCATCATAGTGGAATCCCATATAACCCCTAGAAAAGTAGTCTGCTGCACTGGAGAAAACTTTTTTACTTTTCTTGGGGTTCAAACTGAGCCCCAAGCTCCTCATGTGGGCAAGAACAAAATCTTGATGTTGAATCGCCAACTCCCTGGATCGCGCTAGAATTAACCAGTCGTCCAGGTAATTTAGTATACGGATGCACTGGAGTTGCAAGGGAGCTGGAGCAGCATCCATGCAATTTATGGTGCGAGGGGATAAAGCTAGACTGAAGAGAAGAACCACATATTTCTATGTGGAAATATGCGTCTTTTAGATCTGTCATCACAAACCAGTCCTCAAACTGAATCTGTGGAACGATAAGTTTGAGTGTCAACATCTTGAACCTGTATGTCCGAAGAGTACGGTTCAGGTGATGTGGATCTAAAATTAGCCGCAAACTCCCATCTTTTTTGTGGACCAGTAAATAACGGCTGTAAAAGCCTCCCTCCCTCATAGGAAGGGGTACATGTTCTATGGCCCCTTTGTCCAAGAGGGATCCTAATTCCTGTGCTAACGTCGGGTTCTTCTCTGTGCTGGCTACTGTGGGTTCACCTCTGAACCCCGGGGGGGGGGGTCAAGCTCTGAACTGGACCCGGTAACCCTTTTCTATGGTGGACAGAACCCATGGAGACACATTTGGCAGTAGCTTCCACGCTGCCAAATGGTCTTTTAGTGACATTAACTTTTCCACATTCTGTTGGAGGGAGAGCATCAGATTTTTGTTGCCCTGTGATAGCTCACTGACCAGAGAAGACTGAAAACCTGGGATGACACTGGCTAGGGGCGGCCCTACAGTAATACTGGGGGCTGGCTGCCCTAACAACCTCACATCCCTTGATATCTCCCTCCGTGAGCCATCAGGGCCGCTCCTTCTTTGCCTGCTTGGTACTTATGATCGCCCTAAGATCCGGCATACCGGCAGGCTGCAATCGTGGCTGCCTGGTCCCCCTGGCTTTTTGCAGGGTGAGGCTGGCCACCACAATCGCCTTCTGTGCCTCCCTTGCACTAGGGCTTGCACGAGCTCCACTCGTGGATGCCTGGGCGAACTCGACACGATGGGGAAGGAGCTGGCTGAACGTCGCCGTTTGCTGTTTTGCCTCGTTAAAACTGTCATTGATGGTGTTAACCACGCCACCGAACAGGCCGGAAGGTATGACTGGGGTGTCCAGGAGGGGGAGCTTATCTGTCTCCCCCATCCCTGAGAGGTTAAGCCATAGGTGCCTCTCCAACAGAGAGAGCACGCAGAAGCTCCGCCCATGCCTCGGGTGCAATTCCCTCCCTGCTGTTGAGATAATGCGGTGGCCTTACACAGCTTGGATGGCAAAGCCGGCCCCCTAAATTCCCTGCCGTTGATAGAGAGAGGTAGCTCACAAGTGCCTCCTCCACCTTCGGTATAGCCAAATACCCCTATTGCTCCTTCCCCATGATGGCAGAATAATCTGACGTCGCAGGGTTATAGACACGGCTGGTGTATGGTTTTCGCCAGAAGCGCGACATTTCATCATGCACTTCTGGGAAAAAGGGGACTTTTCTGCATTGTGAGGGAGATTTATTTTCACTACGGAGAAAGTGCTCATCCAGCCTGCTACGAGCCACTTCCTCTTCCCTAGTAATAACTTTGAGCAGCTCTTTATATGCTTGAGAGTTGATCTCCATTTTTGGTGCAATGGCTCCCCCTTCTGGCTCCCCGGAGTCAGAGAGAGTGGGTTGAGTTTCCATACCAGAAGGAGTTGTCGCGACGCACATTCTGAAACCCGGAAGCGGAGACTTAGATCTGGAGGACAGAGCGAGAGATAGAACAGGGCTCGTTTTAACTCGTGCTTAACTCATTTTTAACTCGTGCTTAACTCGTGCTTGTTAAGCACAGTTTTTGTTTTATCCAGCTGTATTTACTCAGTGCAACTTATAACATCCAAGTGAAAGATATAACACCAACAATAACAACCAATAATCACCTTCTCAATGGCACACAAAGCCATTTGACTTTCAACTGTGATCAGCCGTGGTCATTTTGATTAGCTCAGCATGACAAGAGCTTTCCTGGAGCATTCTGTAGTGCAACTGAAGCAAACAATCAACTATGGGTGGCAAGGCACTGTCAGAAGATCTCCGGGATAAAGTTGTGGACAGGCACAAGTCAGGAGATGGATACAAAAAAATGTCAAAGGCTTTATCAATGCCTAGAAGCACAGTAAAGTCTATTATTAAGAAGTAGAAGGTATTTTGTACAACACAGACCCTCCCTGGATCAGGACGTAGCTCCAAACTGGATGAAAGAGCCAGGAGGAAACTGGTCAGAGAGGCTATAAAGAGGCCTACAGCAACTCTGAAGAATTTGCAGGAATTTATGACAAAGAGTGGTCACTGTGTGCATGTGACAACCATATCACAAATTCTCCACAAATGTGGCTTATATGGGAGGGTTGCAAGAAAAAAGCCACCCACGATGCACCTCGAAGATTCTGAGGCCACATGGAAAAAGGTGTTATGGTCAGATTAATTATTTGGCCTCAACACCAAACGATATGTCTGACGGAAATCCAATATAGCTCACCATCTAGAATGCAGCTGCACAACTTGTTTTCAACCTTCCTAAGTTTTCCCACACCATCCCATTGCTACGCTCCCTCCACTGGCTTCCTGTAGCTGCCCACATCAATTTTAAAACACTGATGCTTGCTTACAAAGTAGAGGTCTGTGCAGGACTGTTTTTTAATCCCGCTTCCACTAGGTTCTATTCCGCACCCACCTGCTCCCACTTAAAATTCACTCTGTGTACACCAGCTTAGAATGATTTTATTCCCAAAATTTAGATCTCATTTCCAGAATCTCACATTTAAATTTTCCCCTAGAGAAAGACAGAGAGATGGGGGGGGAAGATTTTTATTTGTTATTTTTATTTCTCTTATCAACATTCAGTATAATTTTAACATATTTTACTGTCACCTTAAACTAAAGGTTCCAATAGCTTGGCTGAATGGGACTTGAAAATAGCTCAAAATAGCAAAGTCATGCTCTTCATGTAGGAAGATGCCACAATCTTGCCCCACTTCATCTGTGGGACTGGCCGGAAGAGGCTTGGCAATGCATTCACAATGATTTTGCTGGCCATTTTGAGGAGAAAATGTTTCTGGTGGCTGTTGATCTGCACAGTAAGTGGTCAGAAGTAAATGTAAATGTATTGTTGCAACAGTATAAACTGGAGAAATACCCAATACACAACAGTTATTAATAGCCACACATAGTACATAATAGGCCTAAACAGGCCTCTGCAGTTTACTATGTTGCAAACTCCTGGAAATGCTTCTGATGCAAGCCTCTTAGAATGGGCTTAGCAGCCACACAACACAGCAGACTCCCATAAATACAATGCATCACATTTAAGGATGGTGGATGATAAACCTAGAAAATTTTCAGTGTTAGAAGCAAGATGTTAATATAATAAATTAGTGTTCTTGCAGTAGACAGGGTAAATTAAATACAACCCCAATTCCGAAAAAGTTGGGACAGTATGGAAAATGCAAAAAAAAAAAAAAAAAAAAACAAAGAAAAAGAGTCATTTGAAAATTCAATTCACCCTGTACTATATTGAAAACACATTATTTGATGTTTTACTTTGTGAATTTAACTTATTTTTGAAAATATACACTCATTTCAAATCTGATGACTGCAACACACTCCAAAAAAGTTGGGACAGTCGACTGTTTACCACTATGTAACATCACCTTTTCTTTTAATAACACTTATTAAGCGTTTGGGCACTGAAGACACCAGTTGGTTAAGTTTAGCAACTAGAATTTTTCCCCATTCATCCATTATGCATTTCTTTATCTGCACAATTGTACGTGGCCTTTGTTGCCTTATTTTGCATTTCATAATGCGCCACACATTCTCAATTGGAGACAGGTCAGGACTGCAGGCAGGCCATGCTAGCACCTGCACTCTCTGCTTATGTAACCATGCGCTTGTAATCTGGGCAGAATGTGGTTTGGCATTGTTCTGCTCTGGATATGTTGCTCCAAAATGTGTACATATCTTTCTGCATTAATGGTGCCCTTACAGATGTGCAAGTTACCCATGCAATGAGTACTGAAACACCCCCATACCATGACAGATGCTGGCTTTTGGACCTGACACTGATAACAGCTTGGATGTTACTTTTCCTCTTTGGCCCAGATAACACGATTCCACTGTGCTACTGTCCATCGCAGATGAGAACGAGCCCAGACAAGTCAGTGGCGCTTTTGGACAGTGTTGATGTATGGCTTCTGCTTTGCATAGTAAAGCCTTAACTTGCATCTATGGATGCTGCGGCAAATGGTGTTGACTGACAAAGGTTTACCAAAGTATTCTCGAGCCCATGTCAGGGTAACTATTACAGACTCATGACGGTTTTTAAGACAGTGACGTCTGAGGAACCGGAGATCACACGCATTCAGAAGTGGTTTTAGGCCTTGCCCTTTACGCACCGAGATTTGACCGGATTCCTTGAATCTTTTAATTATATTGTGCACTGTAGAAGGTGAAATTCCCAAAATCCTACCGATTTGTCTTTGGGGAATGTTGTTTTCAAAGTGATGGATTATTCGCTGACACATCTATTGGCAGATTCGCGAGCCTCGACCCATTCTTGCTCTTGAAGGACTAGAGGCTGGAGATCTTTTGACAGTGCCTTGCCACCCATAGTTGATTGTTTGCTTCAGGTGCATTACAAAATGCTCCAGGAAAGCTCTTTTCATGCTGAGCTAATCAAAATGACCATGGCTGATCACAGTTGAAAGTCAAATGGCTTTGTATGCCATTGAGAAGGTGATTAGCTACACCAGATTGAGTTTACAAGTCATTTTCTGGAGGGGGGTGATCCTTTTTCCAATTCAGTGATTCTGGTTTTTAATTTATTTATTTTTTTATTTCTGACATGTTGGTGTTATATCATTCACTTGGATGTTATAAGTTGTACTGAGTAATTACAGCTGGATGAAACAAAAACTGTGTCCGTCTTCATTTCAGGTTGAAAAGCAACAAAATGTGATTATTTTAAAGGGGGGTGATTCTTTTCTATACCCACTGTATCTGTAGGAGCCTATGAAATATTTTGTTAAAATGTTTATATATCACAGGGGGAAGGAACACAATTTTGAGACCGTGTTCAGCAATAGTAGGGTAGCCCCTTTCTTTATTCGTTTTTCTACATTCTTACAAATGTTTCCGATAAAAAAATTAAGTCCTCGAAACACGCATCTACTGCGATTCCTCCACGGAAGTAAAGGGTCACAACAATATCTCTGGGTAACATGAGGACATAATAACAATTAAAAACTGTCAGAAGGGGCCCTCGCATTTATTTTGCCAGGGGAAAATGGCAAAACTGTGTCACTGTCCAAATACTTATGGACCTGACTGTAGGTGAGTCGTCTCATAACAGAATAACTAATTACAAACTATAACTTCAGGAACATAACATTATGGAAATATACTGTATAATATTTTGGATATTATTTTAATATTGTTTTAATCATTTTGGAATATTTGTTCTTCACTGACTCAGTAATGTCAATAATGTTTTTGAGAAACTTTACATTTTATGGTTGATGACATCACTTAACACCCTATCACCATCCAAATCACACCAAAATTTGTGCCACATTTCTGTCATTTGTGCCACATTTAAGCTGTTATTTTATCAGGTTATTACGTGATATACACTCACCATCAACTTTATTAGGAACACCTGCACATTCATGCAGTTATATAATCAACCAATCAGGTGGCAGCAGCACAATGCATAAAATCATGCAGATACAGGTCAAGAGCTTCAGTTAATGTTCACATCAAACACTAGAATGGGTGGAAGCAGCCTTCATCACTCAAGATATTTTAATCACATCTAATCCTAATCACACTGGAAAAAAGTGTGTATGTAAGACCACATGACATTAACTTCTATACTGTACCAAAAGAGTATTGTTAATTTGTGCTGTGATACAATGTACCATTGTGCCTTCATTTACTTAAATATTTCTTTATAAATATATCTTTATTTATTTCTTTATACACATTTGATTAAAGACAACACATATTACTTTCAATGATATGCACAATATGCGGATTGGTTGTTGTACCCAACTGTGCTCAGGTCCAAGGCAGGCTGTTTAAATGGATAGGAATAATCTTCAATTAAATATAGTGAAGACTGGATGTGTCAACATTTAATAAAAACATGATTGTTAAACTAGAAGCTAGAAAGTTGCAGGCCTAAATGAGCAGTAAAGACTCATGTTAAACTCAATACACTTTTGCTGCTGTGGTTTTATCACTGTAAAAAAATTCTGTTAAATTTACAGTTAAAAAAAAAAAAAGACTGCCAATTCTGGTTGCTAGAAATTTACTGTAAAAATATGGTAGTACTGTTTATTGTGATACAGTTAAATAATTCCATGCCTGTATATTTTACAGGGAAAGATCATTGTTTATTTATAGTAATGTACATTAAAAAAAAAAAGTTTACAGTTTTTGCTGTAAAATTAACAGCCAAGCCTTGTGTTTGCTTATATAATATTACTGTTCAATAAGCAGTATTGCTGTACATTAAGCATAATTTTCCATGTATATATGGTAAAATGCTGGCAGCTGTGGTGCTCAAAGTTTATTTTAGTAACCTAATTAGCATGAAGTTAGATTATACTGACTGTGCAGCCAGCATCTTTGATCTGAACCTAGGACTGTTAAATTTTAGATCTCTTACAGGTGAATCTCAATAAATTAGAATGTCGTGGAAAAGTTCATTTATTTCAGTAATTCAACTCAAATTGTGAAACTCGTGTATTAAATATATTCAATGCACACAGACTGAAGTAGTTTAAGTCTTTGGTTCTTTTAATTGTGATGATTTTGGCTCACATTTAACAAAAACCCACCAATTCACTATCTCAACAAATTAGAATATGGTGACATGCCAATCAGCTAATCAACTCAAAACACCTGCAAAGGTTTCCTGAGCCTTCAAAATGGTCTCTCAGTTTGGTTCACTAGGTAAGCCACAAACATTCATTGCCAAAGAAGCTGGCTGTTCACAGAGTGCTGTATTCAAGCATGTTAACAGAAAGTTGAGTGGAAGGAAAAAGTGTGGAAGAAAAAGATGCACAACCAACCGAGAGAACCGCAGCCTTATGAGGATTGTCAAGCAAAATCAATTCAAGAATTTGAGTGAACATCACAAGGAATGGACTGAGGCTAGGGTCAAGGCATCAAGAGCCACCACACACAGACGTGTCAAGGAATTTGACTACAGTTGTCGTATTCCTCTTGTTAAGCCACTCCTGAACCACAGACAACGTCAGAGGCGTCTTACCTGGCTAAGGAGAAGAAGAACTTGACTGTTGACCAGTGGTCCAAAGTCCTCTTTTCAGATGAGAGCAAGTTTTGTATTTCATTTGGAAACCAAGGTCCTAGAGTCTGGAGGAAGGGTGGAGAAGCTCATAGCCCAAGTTGCTTGAAGTCCAGTGTTCAGTTTCCACAATCTGTGATGATTTGGGGAGCAATGTCATCTGCTGGTGTTGGTCCATTGTGTTTTTTGAAAACCAAAGTCACTGTACTTGTTTACCAAGAAATTTTGGAGCACTTCATACTTCCTTCTGCTGACCAGCTTTTTGAAGATGCTGATTTCATTTTCCAGCAGGATTTGGCACCTGCCCACACTGCCAAAAGCACCAAAATTTGGTTAAATGACCATGGTGTTGGTGTGCTTGACTGGCCAGCAAACTCACCAGACCTGAAGCCCATAGAGAATCTATGGGGTATTGTCAAGAGGAAAATGAGAAACAAGAGACCAAAAAATGCAGATGAGCTGAAGGCCACTGTCAAAGAAACCTGGGCTTCCATACCACCTCAGCAGTACCACAAACTGATCACCTCCATGCCACGCCGAATTGAGGCAGTAATTAAAGCAAAAGGAGCCCCTACCAAGTATTGAGTACATGTACAGTAAATGAACATACTTTCCAGAAGGCCAGCAATTCACTAAAAATGTTTTTTTATTGGTCTTATGAAGTATTCTAATTTGTTGAGATATTTGAAATGAAATGTTTTTGTTAAATGTGAGCCAAAATCATCACAATTAAAAGAACCATAGACTTAAACTACTTCAGTCTGTGTGCACTGAATTTATTTAATACACGAGTTTCACAATTTGAGTTGAATTACTGAAATAAATTAACTTTTCCACGACATTCTAATTTATTGAGATGCACCTGTACATCTAAAGTGCTTACTGGTGATGAAACTATTACTGATCAGGAGTTTAATGTACTATGTTTAACAGAATCGTGGATTAAACCAAATGAGTATGTAGTATTAAATGAAGCTAGTACCCACATACAGTAATATACTGTACATCAGCCCCGTATAACTGGCAAAGGAGAAGGTGTCGCAGTTATTTGTAATGATAATCTAGGCATCATTCAAAAACCCAGTGATAAATTCAACAAGTTCTTTATACTAACATAACATATGTAGCCACAAAAAATAAGTCTACCAGTCTATTCCCCTAATTATTATTTACAGACCCCCAGGGCCATATTATGAGTTCCTTTGTAAATTTCATCTCAAACTTGGTTGTTTCTTTAGACAAAGCATTAATTGTTGGAGATTTTAATATTCATTTTGAAAATTCAGAAGACCCTTCAGAAGAGTGGTTGTGTGCATTCTAGATTCAGTATTAGTTAATCAGAACGAAATAAAACCCACTCATAATGGTGGTCACACTCTTGATCTAATAGTAACGTTCAGAATAAATATAGAAAATATGGTCACATTTCCACAGTCTGAAGCTATCTTAGATCATCATTATCTTATCTCATTTAAAATGTATCTTAATTATAATATATGCACATTGCCACACTACCGCATCAAGCATACATTCACTTCAGCTACTGTGCAGAGTTTTATCAATAATATCCCAGAGTTATCAACTTTGATTGGATCTCCATCTGATTCCAAAGAACTTGATCAGGCAACTGAATGCTTAAACGCTATGTTCCACTACACGCTAGATAATGTAACTACACTTAAAGGAAAAATAATTACAGAGAAAAAACTATCACCATAGTATAACAATCACACACACACCTCAAAACAGACCGCTCAAAAATTAGAATGTAAATGGCATCAAACTAAATTGGTAGTATTTCAAACAGCATGGAAGGAGAGCCTCCAGAACTATAGAAAATCTGCTAGATCAACGTATCTTTCCACCATAATAGAAGACAATCCTTAATACTGTAGAAAAATAAACTAGGAATAAGACCACCACAGAAACATGGGGAAACATGGAAACTCCATGCACAACCCCGGAGGTACGAGCCAAGCATGCTAACCACTAAGCCACCATGCCCGTCTATATTCATATATATTCATATTATAACAAATATATTACAATTCAAATTTTCTTGTGCCTATACCAAGTAGAGTGTTTCATATAAGGCATATAATATAATGAACAGATCAGAAATCGTAAAACAGGTCATTACAGAACAGCACCGATTTTGTACCAATGTTAAAAAACCTGGGAAGGAGGGAAGCAGGATGCACTTGCAGGGGAAAAGTGGTCAGTTTATTAGGAACATAAACGAAAAGGCACATTCAAAAGTGACAGGACACAAATACCAAAATTCCAAAAAAAATGGAAGCACGTTAATCTTCCTAAACGGGTTAGACACAGATGCAATCACTTACAGGGTCACAGTCCAAGAGATCACGCAACGAGGCAGGAATCCTAGAAACCCGGGGACGCTGGGTAAACAAAAACATAAATCGAAAAAGCAGGAACCAGGGGATGCCTGGTTAACAAAAACATTGGTAACACTTTGCTTCATCTCTATCTTTGACATCCAGAATCAATATTCCAAAATCAGACAATTTAACATCGAACATTAACCATCGAACAAAACTCATTAACCAAAACTCAATACTCCGCGACGAAGCGGACACAGATCAGGGTTTAAATAATGGTATTTCATCCTAAGGCAAACAAGATTAGACACGCAACACCTGGAAATGATAATCAGCACAGAGGACCAATCAGGAAGCAGGGGCAGAGACATGACGCAACACAAAAACAAAAAGGCACATGGCAACATAAGC
Organism: Cranoglanis bouderius; assembly: GCA_023630585.1. Lineage (NCBI taxonomy): Eukaryota > Metazoa > Chordata > Actinopteri > Siluriformes > Cranoglanididae > Cranoglanis > Cranoglanis bouderius. The sequence goes on from CM042561.1 coordinate 16,825,742, forward strand.
AAACGCCGAGTTCATGACGTAGTCCAGAGAGTGCCTTTTGAATCGCGCTGGAATGCGCTCCGTGCAATGTGGAAAATATGCTGCTCCATAGCGGAGCCGCGAGTGGGAGAGCTAACAGAGCCCCCGCCCAAAGGCGTGTCTCCCGAAGCGCCAAAAGTTTTGCCTGTTCTGGCGGACCCGGGTCCCTGGACAGGATTGGAACATCTGCCCCCCTGAACCCGAGGCTGGTGAAGTTCAATGTCCTGCAGCCAGAGCAGAATGTGTCGCGTTGTCCCTGAGAACTTGGATGAGAACTTGGACGATGACTTGGAGTGGTGCTTGAACCGATGCTTGGCCTGGATCTCAGAGCTGCGCATGACCTGGTGCTTGGCCTGGATCTCGGAGCTGTGCGTGACCTGGTGCTTGGCCTGGATCTCGGAGCTGCGCGTGACCTGATGCTTGGCCTGGATTGCGGAGCTGCATGTGACCTGATGCTTGGCCTGGACCTCCAAGCTGCACGTGACCTGGCGCTTTGTCTGGAATCCGGACTGGAACCAGGACTGGATTCAGATTCGGCACCTGGATTAGGGACAGGCTCAGAGACAGACTGGGAAACAGACTGGGGAATGGGACAGAAAATAGGACAGAGAACTGGACAGAGGATGGGACAGAGAACTGGATAGGGAACTGTAAAGAGTGCTGGACCAGAAATTGAACTGGAAAGTGAATAGTCAAAACTTTGACCCGGAGCAGACTTGATAACCGGATTCAAAGCAGGAGTGAGAACTAGGAAGAAGAGAAACTAGAGCTGGAAATAAGAGTGGAGTCAGGGCTGGGAACAGAACTGGGAATTAAGCTGGAGACAGGGTTGGAAACAGAGCTGGAAATTAAGCTGGAGACAGGGCTGGAAACATAGCTGGAAATTAAAGTGGAGACAGGGCTGGAAACAGAGCTGGAAACAGAGCTGGGAATTAAAGTGGAGACAGGGTTGGAAACAGGGCTGGAAATTAACATGGAGGCAGGGCTGGAGGTAGGGCTGGAGACAAAGTCTGAACCTGGACTGGAAACAGAGCTAGGAAGATAACTAGAGACAGAGGAGGAGACAAAGTCTGAACCTGGACTGGAAACAGAGCTAGGAAGGTAACTAGAGACAGAGGAGGAGACAGAGGAGAAGACAGAGGAGTGTGCAGAACTGGAAACTAGGCTAGGGACAGCACCATCAACAAAATCTAGAATGGAGCTGGGAACGGAGCTGGGAACGGAGCTGGGAATGGAGCTGGAAATGGAGCTGGCAATTAACTCAGCAATCGAACGGAGAACCAATGCAAAAATAGGGCTGGAATTAACTCAAACACAGAGCTGGCCACTAAATCACGAACTGGACTGGAAACTGGACTGGAACCGGGAACAGGAGCAGGACAGGGAACAGGATTGGAAATGGGACCAGGAACGGGACCGGGAGCAGGACTGGAAACAGGACTGGGAGCGGGACTGGAAGCGGGACCAGGAACAGGACTGGGGACAGGACCGGGACTGGAACTGGGAGCGTGAGTAGGACTGGGAGCAGGGCTGGAAACAGGACAGGGACTGGAACCTGGAATGGGAGCAGGATTGGAAACAGGACTGGGAACAGGACCAGAAACCTGACTGGGAACTGGATCAGAAATTGGCCTTGGAATAGGGCAGAAATCTGGACATGGACTTGGACATGGACTAGAACTAGGGCAGGAACCCGGACATGGACTTGGACATGGACTAGGAACAGGGCAGGAACCTGAACATGGACCTGGACATGGACTAGGAATAGGGCAGGAACCTGGACATAGACTCAGTTTAGCACTAAAACATGGGCTAGAACTTGGAATGGAGGTCATCCCGTGGACCTCAGACATGGACTGGGCTTGGGAAGAGGCCATCCCGTGGGCCTCTGACATGGACTGGGCTTGGGAAGTGGTCATCCTGTGGACCTCTGACATGAACTCGACTTGGGAAGAGGTCATCCCATGGACCTCTGACATGGACTTGGCTTGAGCACAGGCCATCCCGTGGGCCTCTGACATGAGCAGGACAGGTGAGGAGGTTTTTTCTTGAACTTCTGGCCGGATCGTGGCCTGGGCGGAGGTCTCCTCGTGGGCCTCCGATGTGAGCAGGACAGGAGAGGAGGTTTCCTCTTGGATCTCTGGCAGGAACATGGCTTGGGCGGAGGTTTCCTCGTTTGACCTCCGATATGAGCAGGCCAGGAGAGGAGGTTTCCTCTTGAATCTCTGGCAGTAACGTGGCTTGGGCGGAGGTTTTTTCATGGTCCTCCGATATGAGCAGGCCAGGAGAGGAGGTTTCCTCTTGAATCTCTGGCTGGAACGTGGCTTGGGCGGAGGTCTCCTTGTGGACCTCCGGTGTGAATAGGACTGGAGCGGAGCACCCCACTTGGAGCTCTGACAGGGACAGAACAGAAATCGAGGGTTTCTCTTGAACCTCCAAGAGCCGCTCAGCTGAAGGGACCTCCTGCTGGGTCTCTGGCTGGAGCTCGGGGCTGGAGGTTGCCACGTTTACCTCCAGGTGCAGCTCCCTTGAGGAGACCTCCTGCTGGGCCTCCTGCTGGAGCTCAGGGCTGGAGGTTGCCACGTTTAGCTCCGTGGAGGAGACTCCTGGGTCAGGGGATGAGAGTTGCAGGCCACCATGTTAGCCCACTCACTCTCATAAAAATCCAAAATAGACTGGCCAGGTCGGTCGCCCAGATGGTCCTTCCCCAAAAAGGTCCTGAGGTCGGGTTGGAAGTCTGGGCTCCCGAACACCTGGACCAGTAGATCCACAAAGCCCGAAACTGTCTGGAGCTTCGTGGATCTACTGGCGAGGTGAAGCTCCGCCCATTGGCGAGCAGAGCCGACCAAACGAGAGAGGAGGAACCCCAACCACTGTTCTTCATTGGGTTTGGGGTCCTCCAAACTCAAAAAATAAAGTTGTGCCTGCAAAAAAAAACATTGTGGCCAAGTGGCAAAGCTGTCATAATCGTCCGGGGGATAAACGAAAGTCCACTGAGGAAAAAAAAATGAATTATGTGCAGGCATTTTAAATGTGGTGTGGTGTGGTGTGGTGTGGCATGGCGTGGTGTGCCCTTACTTTCCCCACTGCATCCATTTTTTGGGCGGAGTATTCTGTTACAAAACCTGGGAAGGAGGGAAACAGGATGCACTTGCAGGGGAAAAGTGGTCAGTTTATTAGGAACATAAACGAAAAGGCACATTCAAAAGTGACGGGACACAAATACCAAAATTCCAAAAAAAAAAGGAAGCACGTTAATCTTCCTAAACGGGTTAGACACGCATGCAATCACTTACAGGGTCACAGTCCAAGAGATCACGCAACGAGGCAGGAATCCTAGAAACCCGAGGACGCCGGGTAAACAAAAACATAAATCGAAAAAGCAGTTTATGACATAGTCCAGAGAGTTCCTTTTGAATCGCGCTGGAATGCGCTCCGTGGAATGCGGAAGATATGCTGCTCCGTAGCGGAGCCGCGAGTGGGAGAGCTAACAACTAAACACAACCAAAATGCAAACAAACTAATCAAGGTGAAACTGACGATGGTAGAGGAGAGAGTAGTTCAATAACCTTAATGTGTTATAATCACAGGAATGAGGGGACCCAGAAGCAGAACACAGATTCAAAGACCACTGCACCCACACCAGAATCAGATGCATCTACCGCCACAATGAATTTCCATGAGGGATCAGGTTGAATCAGAATGGGGCAGATGTGAATAGCTCTTTGAGCTTAGTGAAGACAGCCTCCGCCTCGGGGGTCCACATGAAGGGAATGGAAGTGGAAGTGCCTGTTGAGGGGTGCCACTACCCGGCTATAGTCCCTGTTACAACCCGCTATATTCTGCTGGTATGTTTTATGTGTTTGGTGTGTTAAATCTTTGCAGGTTGTGCCGTTCCAGACTCCGAGCTTGATCTCCCCTTTAATGTCTGTTTGCTGTCTAGATTGTATATAGTCACATTGCTGTATTTTTGTAAATATCAAACATTGTATATATTCACTGTTAGTAGGGGTGCGACTGCCATTTTTGTTGGGTGTGGGTTTGTCTCTGTTTTTGGTAAGGGAGTGTAGGGAAGCTACTTGTCTTTTGTTAATATTTCTCTGTATAGGTAAGTTAGTTTCCTTTAAACAGTGTTTTTTGTTTGTTATTTTGGCCTTGATCCACCCTGAAGTTTTCCCCGGTTTATCTGTGGTGTACAGGATATGTGTATGTACTTTGTAATACCACAATATATATATCACTCTTTGAGCTACTCCTGTGTGTCTCATTCCTGTTACTTCAAACACCACATACTATCCACTCCACCTTACATTACCCCATGCCTTTATTTACGCTGTGCGACCTAACCCTAGATTGGGTTGTAACATCCCTGATAAAGTAGCGGAAAAAGTTTGTGAACCCCAGGAATCACTGGAGCTGCTTCATGGTAGTGTGTCTGGGCCACTGAATGATGGCCCAGATCTTCTCAGGGTTGGCCTTGACTCGTCCACTCTCAATAATGGATCCCAGGAAGGTGACTGATCAGACATGGATCTCACACTTCTCCACTTTAACAAACAGGTAGTTCTCCAGAAGCTGCCCCAGGACCATTGACTAGGGCTTGGAATACTGCTGGAGCATTGGTGAGGACAAATGGCATGACCAAATATTTGAAGCGGCCCAGGGGGGTGTTAAACACAGCCTTCCATTGGTGGCATAGGTAACTGGAGGAGGAAGGACTTGCAGTTCCCTAGGTTGCCTGCATAGGATTCAGGGTGGCTTCACACTGGGGTGAACTGGGAGAAGAAGCAGAGGGAGCCACAGAGGTAGACTGACTGGGCTAGGGGCCAGGGGCATCTGGGCCAGTTGAGGGAGGATGTGGTTGAGTTGCTGGTTTTATCAAGGACTTGAGGAGGTGGGGGTGTGTCGGAAAGGAGCATGGTTGTTGGGTCACTAGAGGTCAGGATTCAAACTTGGGTTGGCAGTGTGGAGGTTGGTTGCTCAGTTGATGCAACATGGGGGCAGGGGGAGTGAGGCAGAGCATGAGCGAACTTGAATGGTTGGTGAGGATGGGGCTTGAACTTGGTTGGGTAGCGTGAGAGTAAAGTGCTGAATTGGTGAGCCACGGGGAATACGAGGTAGGGCTGTGTGTAGCAAGAAGTAAGCAGTCAGTTAGCAGGCAGCCTGGGTGAGCTGTGAACCTGGAACACAAGGAAAACACAGTGAGCGACAGGATTACGCAATGGGAAAACACTAGACAACAAACACGGAAAGTAAACGCGAGTAGGCCGGATGTTTTACCGCACTGGCAGCTTGAATGATCTGGCAATGAGTGGCTGAAGAACCAGGGTTTATATATGCGGCAGATTGGTGAGCTGATGAGGAGCAGGTGTGTTCAGTGAATCAGTGAATGGGGAGAGGCGTGAAGTGGAGTGCTATGACCAGACACACACACACACACACACACACACACACACACACACACACACACAGAAATGAGAGAGAGAGAGAGAGAGAAAGAGAGAGAGAGAGAGAGAGAGAGAGAGAGAACACTGTAACACTAGGAAGTGGAAAAACGGGGAAACACATGGCATCATGATTGAGGGAAGGAGCAGGCATACAGGGATACATCTACCCAAATTCACATAGTCCAATGTAGCCATCAATTACGTACTACATACACACACCTGCAAAAAAGTTGGACCATATGAGACAAAATGGAAGTGACTGGTGAAGCCAAAGTGTATAGACGATAAATATATATATTTATCAAACAAGACAAAACTCACCATAAATATAATGAAAGAAAGATCTGGATATGGTCTCAAGTACTTACAAGGTCGTTTCGCAAAGCAGCCAGATAATCTTCTGTCACCAGGAGTTGGGCATTGCTGTATCACAGCAATAGAGAACAAAGAGAAACAAAACCAAATATAACTGTTAGAAAGAAAAGCAACCACTGAATACAGACAATAAAGTGCTACAGAAAATTGTGTGTAAAAGGTGTACTTACCAAAAAGATGTACTGACATGGTCTACTGTTTACTTGGTAATAAGAGAACTTCCTCATTAGTATTAGTTTGTAATGATAAACATACAAAGTTTATTCCTTATAACTATAATCAAACAACCCTTTTGAATAAAGCAGATATTTTGCAGTACATCTTTTATTTCTTGTAGCAAAGGTTAATCAAGATTCAAATAATAATTATCAGATTATATAGCAGACACACTGGCCCTTTGTGGATTGGATTGTGGATAATGCTGTTGTAAATCTTTCTGGATGATCATCAAAATACCAGAAGTAAAATGACTGAAGAATCAGGAGACCAAGTTATAATAAAAGAGATGGTTTATTATGTGCACAAAGACAACCTGGGCATTCTAATGTCTAAACATGAGTTTAACACAGCAGACTTTTATACTTTTATACTACGTGTATGTGCAAAGGACATACCCACAGCTAATAAGAGAAAAACATAAGAGAAAAACATAATCAGGTACAAAAACGTCTAGACGCAAAAACAGACACATGTACATCATGAGTGAACAAAGGACAGACACGTATGCATCATGATTAAGCAAAAAGAACTTTTATCACATAATCATGGACAAAATAGGAAATAATCCCACCCCACCTCCTTTTGATGACCCTAAAGGCATCCATTAAAGCAAGCTTAAACTTCCTGTGCTATCCTACATACCATAACTACTGGCCAGGTGATTATCCGTCTGCATATGGGACATTCTTCTTATGGGACATTTGCTCTATGTCCAGTCACTTCAAAGAAATAGTCAGATTCATCCATTTTACATTCTTTTGGGATAACATTTAGTTTTCGTGACTATGTGATGGTTATCATATTGGTGTTAGCTTATAATCAATTCAATAAAAAATTAATCTGCTTTTTCCCCTTGTTTATTGTTTTGGATTCCAACACAAGAAGGCCAAAAGCACATATATGAAGCTGCTGGAGCCAAAAAACACACCTCACACGTTCATGTCTGTTCTTCTGTTCTTTAGGCACAGTTCTCCACCAGTTGTTTTAAGGTGGCTTGACATTTGCTTCCTTGATGGTGTTCAGTGTAGTGCCTTCTTTGGAATCCTCTCAGCTGGAATCCTTAGGACAATATTGTGATAAATTGTCCTTTGATATAGCATGATGTTGCTTATTACTTGTTTGTAAAAAATAAATAAATAAATAAAAATAAAAATAATAATAATTAAATAATTAACATAAAATAAAAAGTAATTAATTGCCATTTGTAATACTGTTCCACATCATGATTAACTACAACTCCACTTCCAAAAAAGTTGGGATGCCGGGTAAAATGTAAATAAAAACAGAATCTAATGATTCTCAAACCCATATTTTATTCACAATAGAACATAGAAAACATGCCAAATGTATAAACTGAGGAAATGTACCATTTTAAGGAAAAATGAGGTAATTTTGAGTTTGATGGCAGCAACACGTCCAAAAAAGTTGGAACAGGGCCATGTTTACCACTGTGTAGCATCCCCTCTTCTTTTAACAACAGTCCGTATACGTCTGGGAACTGAGGAGACCAGTTGCTGGAGTTTTGGGAGAGGAATGTTGTCCCATTCGTGTCTGATACAGGACTCTAGCTGCTCAATAGTCCTGGGTCTTCTTTGTCGTATTTTGCCAAATGTTTTCAATTGGTGAAAGGTGCCTTTCCAGATCTGCAAGCTGTCCATTCCATAGGCACTAATACACCCCCATACCATCAGAGATTTTGAAGCCGGGTGGTCCCTCTCCTCCAGTCCAGAGGACGCGGCATCCATGGTTTCCAACAAGAATTTAAAATTTCGATTCATCTGACCACAGAACAGTTTTCCACTTTGCCTCAGTCCATTTTAAATGAGCTTTGACCCAGAGAAGACTGCATTTGTGGATGGCACAGCAAACTGTGTTCACAGACATTGAGTTCTGGAGGTGTTTCTGAGCCCATGCAGTGATTTCCATTACAGAATCATGCCTGTTTTTAATGCAGTGCTGCCTGAGGGCCCGAAGATTACGGGCATGCAATACTGATTTTCGCCCTTGTCCCTTGTGCACAGAGATTTCTCCAGATTCTCTGAATCTTTTGATATTATTTACTGAAGATGATGAGATATTCAAAGTCTTCACAATTTTACGTTGAGGAACATTATTCTGAAATTGCTCCACAATTTGTAGATGCAGTTTTTTGCAGATTGGTGAACCTTTGCCCATCTTTACTTCTGAGATACTCTGACTCTCTAAGATATTCTTTTTATACCCAATCATGTTACTGACCTGTTGCCAATTAACCTAATTAGTTGCAAAAAAAAGTTTATTTTTAGTAAAACTTACTTTTCCAGCCTTTTGATGCCCCCGTCCCAACTTTTTTGAGACCGGTTGCGGCCATCAGATTCAAAATTACATTATTTTTTTTTCTTAAAATGGTACATTTCCTCAATTTAAAGATATGTTTTCTATTTTTCTATGTTCTATTGTGAATAGCATATGGGTTTATGAGATTTGCAAATCATTGCATTCTGTTTTTATTTACATTTTACACAGCATCCCAACTTTTTTGGAATTGGGGTTGAACTGAAGAACAATACAGTGAAGAACTTCAGTCATTACTAATTTCACTTTATTGTCATATCCAAATAGTAAAAACAACACAACTCGTTGGAGAGAATGGCTGCATCCGAAACTGCATACTACCCTACTACACAATAGGTGAAAAGCAGTACAGCAGAGGGGAAGTATGTCCGAATTCTCAGTAGGCGAGAAACAGTAGGCGAAAAATATCCAGATGGCATACTGCTTCCGGTGAGATTTTGCAGTATGCAACCGATGAACACTACGTGAATCAAACAATCCCATAATGCAACAGGACTGGTGTGGACGAGCTCAGAAAAAAAAATCGTGGAAGACAGCACGTCAGCTCTTTTTAAGTATTAAACCTTGCTTAAACAGGACTTGTTTAACAATATCTGAATAAATTGTTAACTTGTTTAAGATTTTTCTGTTTATGGTTACGTCAAAAGTCACATGACAATGCTAACATGGCGGATGTAGTATGTCTTGGTGTAGGATTGTAGTCATAATACACACACATACTGATTAGTATGTACTGTTTCAACAGCCATGCAGTAGGTACTGCATTGAAGTACGTGATTTTGGATACAGCCAATGAGTTAGGAAAACTTGATCCCAGCCCTAGTGCTGTGTGTTAATGGATGTGGCTAATGTAGCAGGGAAACCCTCTTGGCCACATTAGCAGCACAAGTGACAGGTCTACCAGTTGCTAAACAGAGGGGGAGAGTGAAAAAAACTCTGAACCAACAATACAGAGGGAGGATACCCACCTGGGGAAAGAAGAGGGGGAAATAAATAGTTCTTGACTGTGTTTATCTCACCTATGAAACAACTGGAATGTATTCGGAGTCCCATAGTTCCGGACCTAAGAGATCCAATGCCCCAGATGCAGTCTACAATACCAGCATCCTCAACAACAGCCAGGGTAGGATAAAATAGCCTGCTTGCATCTCACTGGCAAGCAAACTGATGTCTATCATATGCCATGGTGCAGAGGTGGCTATCATCCACACTAAATCCAGCATTACACTGATAAATCATCATATCATACACTCTTGTCAGCAAGTTATTGATGCAATGCAAGTGTCCACAGGGGGCATGTGTTTCAGGCTGATCTGTTTATGCCAACATACTAGGCAACATACTATCCCAATACACTGGCCAAGGCTCACACCTTGGAGCCTCATTGCATAGCTGAAAGCCACTGAAAACCTGTCACATTGCTGTCTATGGAATGTTTGCAGTTAGCAGCCTGAATATTTCAGGATCAATAGCTCAGAATAGGTCAGGGAAGACTCACAAGCAGGCGCTAAGTCCTCCAGTCAGGCTCACCGAGACGAGGACTGTGTCTCAAAGATGGTTAATAACTGAGACAGTAGGCAAACAGCTTGTGGCAGTCTTTGGGTTCCAAGAGATTCAGGCACTAGCTGCATGAGCCTCAAAGAGTTTCTTGGGCTTTTTATTTTGAGTGCCAGCCAGGGTCAGGCCTGAACATTTGTTTCACTGTTCACATGTGACTGTGATTGGCTTAATAAGTAATAAGGATGTAAGTGCCTACAGGTATGAGGTAAATACTATATCTTGTTATCAGGGTGGTGCCAAGAAAGGAACTTGGCCCTGAATATCAACAAAACTATAGAAATAATTGATGTCAGGAAGAGCAACAAAAGCCACACCCCTATTGAAATTAACAAGCAGGCAGTGGAGGTCATAAATAGTTTGAAGTTCCTTGGCATCCTGCTTTCCAATGACATTTCATGGTCTCCCTTCATCAACTTCACTGTCACAAAAGCACAACATCACCTCTACTTTCTCAGGAACCTAAGGAAAGTTAGAATTCCAAGCACCATTCTCCCTTTTACAATTTTACAAATCTGTCACCGAGGGTTTTTTAACTGCTGGTATCAAAATTTGATACAAGCAGTTAAGAAATTGTACAGGACAAAACCCGAAAAGGCCTAGATAGGATAATAAAGGCTGCACAGAAAAAAACAACCTCAAACCTATGTTCAGTGAAGATGTGTACCCCACATGCTGCCTCAGTAAGGCCCACAATATCATTTTGGCCTTCTCCCATCCTTCCAACAGACTGTTCATAACCTTACCATCAGGCAGATGGTACCTCAGTATTCAGACCACATGTACCAGATTCAAGAGCATTTTTTTTGTTCTGGCCATACACATACTTAACAAATCAGAATACATCTCAACTGCACAGTCACTTTAACTTTTTTAATATATCTATTTATTGTTTTATGCTGCTTTATTTCAGCTTATTATTGACTCTGTTGTCAGTTTTATGTTTTATGTTTTTACTGTTGCATATGAGGGGCTCTGATTAAGAATTTCAGTTTTAAACAGTGTAGTGTTTTAAAGCAAATGAAAAATAAACTAGCAGCTAGACGCCTGATTGGCTTGGTTCAGGGCTTGAGTGAGACCCAGAGTCTAAGTCTTCCAATCAAGGTGGCATTGGCACTGTGAGTGCTGACAAAACCTTGGTGCAGCAGGCTCAGGTCTGCTATCATGCCCACACCAACCACTCTGAGTTATCCCAAATTGCTATATTAAATCCATAAAAGGGCAATACTTGTCAGAAAGGATTCAAATAAATGATCAGACATGAGCTTGAAACTGTATCTTGAACATGTTCTAGAAACACAATTTATGCACAGTACTGTGCAAATGTTTTAGGCAGGTGTGAAAAAATGCTGTAAAGTAAGAATGTTTTTAAAAATAGACATGTTAATAGTTTATATTTATCAATTAACAAAATGCAAAGTGAGTGAACAAAAGAAAAATCTACATCAAATCAATTCATCAATTCTACACATGCACACAGTTTTTGAAGGAACTCGACAGGAAGGATGGCCCAAACATCCTGGATAACTAACCACAGTTCTTCTGGAGAATATCCAATTCCAGGTTGATTCATAACATTTCCAGTTGACTGGAACTTCTTAATTATTGCCCTGATGGTGGAAATGGGCATTTTTTTAATGCTTGTGCTGTATTCTTATAGCCACTTCCCATTTTGTGAAGCTCAACAGCATTTTGCCATACATCACAGCTACAGTGGGTATAGAAAAGAATCACCCCCCTTTAAAATATTCACATTTTGTTGCTTTTCAGCCTGAAATGATGACAGACACAGTTTTGTTTTATCCAGCTGTATTTACTCAGTGCAACTTATAACATCCAAGTGAAAGATATAATACCAACATGTTAGAATTTTTTTTTTTTAAATAAAAAAAAACAGATTCACTGAGTTGGAAAAAGGATCACCTCCTCCTAAAAATGACACGTAAACTCAATAAGGTGTAGCTAAGCACCTTCTCATTCTCACCATTTGACTTTCAACTGTGATCAGCTGTGGTCATTTTGATTAGCTCAGCGTGAAAAGTGCTTTCCTGGAGCATTTTGTAGTGCAACTGAAGCAAACAATCAACTATGGGTGGCAAGGCACTGTCAGAAGATCTCCGGGATAGATGGGTGGACAGGCACAAGTCAGGAGATGAATACAAATAAATTTCAAAGGCTTTATCAATGCCTAGAAGCACAGTGAAGTCTATATAGTGGTATGAACTCAAGTAGTCATATGTATGTATTGTTTATCACTAATATTATTAGTTATCATTTGTTAAATATGATGGGTCTTATGTTAAACATATATATATATATATATATATTGTATATAGTACTGTGTAATGATGCCAACTTGATCACCTAAACCTGTAGACGCTGGCGGGTGACGCTAGAGGGCGATGGTGAGCCACAGGGCAGGGAGCGTCATTTATATATGAAGAAGTCACACTGCCACTTATTGAGACACAGTTTAATTACTTGCTCTCTTCATGTGTTTTACAGGTAAGATGAGTGATGTGGCATCACAGTTGTGTTTATAAAATGTTATACGTTAGTTCTATGTGATAGTTTGCTGAACTTGTATATTAAATGATAAACTTAACCGCATCGCCACACCCGCGGTTGGGATGCCGCCGCCGTCCATGCTGGCGGGGGCCACGGGAGGGATTGCGCAATCGCGGCTGGGAGGCGGCCGACTCTGCTGCGCTGGTGGAGGCCGCGCGAGGCATTGAGACATGATAGAACGCTTAATGTCGTCAGAAATTATAATTACAATGCGCTTAATGTTGTTTATAAAGAGAGTTGATGAATATTAGTATATTATTGCGTTTGTGTTCTGCAATTCTGTCGTGGGTTAATGACTATTAAATGGCTGATAAAGACAGTTTACAACAGAGTATGTAGAGAGTTACATAGCCTATTTAAAGAGACTTAAAGTGCTTATATACAGTTTGTGTATGTTTATTGAGTATTATTGTCTGTTCAATGTAATGGAAATGTTAATGAGTTACAGACATTATAGGGGGAATGTATTCTCATTTTCGAGAGTTCTCAGGGCAGAGAGCGTCATTTATATATGAAGAAGTCACACTGCCACTTATTGAGACACAGTTTAATTACTTGCTCTGTTCATGTGTTTTACAGAGTGTTTCAGCAATAAAACAATATATGTGCCACCAGAATACTCCGCCTCTTCTGTGTGTGCAACATCTATTATTAAGAAGTGAGAGGTATTTGGTACAACACAGACCCTCCCTGGATCAGGACGTAGGTCCAAACTGGATGAAAGAGCCAGGAGGAAACTGGTCAGAGAGGCTACCAAGAGGCCTACAGCAACTCTGAAGCAGTTGCAGGAATTTGACAGAGTGGTCATTGTGTGCATGTGACAACAATATCACAAATTCTCCACAAATGTGGTTTGTATGAGAGGGTTGGAAGAAAAAAGCCACCCACGACTGAGCTTTGCCAAAATGCACCTTGAATATTCTGAGGCCACATGGAAAAAGGTGTTATGGTCAGATGAATTAGGCTATTTGGCCTCAACACCAAACTATATGTCTGGCAGAAATCCAATACAACTCACCATCCAAATAACACCATTCCTACAGTAAAGCATGGAGGTGGTAATATCCTTTTATGGGGGTGTTTCTCTGCAGCAGGGACTGGAACACTTGTCAGGATAGAAGGAAAATGGATGGGGCAAAATACCATCAAATTCTTGAGGAAAATCTGCTGCCCTCTGCCAGAAAGTTGTCAATTGTTAGCAAAACTGACCACACAGTGGTTGAAGGAGAAAAAGGTCCTTGCATGGCCTAGTCAGAGCCCAGACTTAAACCCCATTGAAAATCTGTGGAATGACTTGAAGACTGTAGTCCACAAATGGTCACCATCAAATTTAACTGAACTTGAGCAGTTCTGCAAAGAAGAGTGGGCAAATATTGCAAAGTCTAGATGTGCAAAGTTAGTAGAGACAAATCCCAACAGACTAAAGGCTGTAATTAAAAAAATAAGGCAAATTAAAGCAAGGGGGTGATCCTTTTTCCAACTCAGTGATTCTGTTTTTTAATTTTTTATTTTTTTCTGACATGTTGGTGTTATATCTTTCACTTGGATGTTATAAGTTGCACTGAGTAAATACAACTGGATAAAACAAAATCTATGTCCGTCTTCATTTCAGGCTGAAAAGCAACAAAATGTGATTATTTTAAAGGGGGGGGGTGATTCTTTTCTATACCCACTGTATATTCCCTGGTCTTACCCATTGTTATGAATGACACCTCATATTTATACACCTGTGAAACAGGAATTCATGGTTGAACAATTTCCTGTTCCTAATCACCCAGGTGTACTAAAAAAAAATTTTAAATATCAATGGGAATATACAGTTGCAATCAAAATTATTCAACTCTCATTTCAAATCAGGTTTATTGTCAAAATTTACAGACTTTCAACTGTTTGCAGTGAACAAATCAAACAAAAGCAATTGAAATAGTTCAACACAACAAATGCTTAAAGTGGTTTCCCCAAATTCAACTGAAAATGCAACTTATAATGACTTCTCCAGTCTCAAAATTATTCAACCCCCTGAATAGAATCCCTCACAACAGCACAAATATGCAACACAGGTGTTGTCTCACGCACCCCTGATGCAACTAATCAAGGGCTTCATTAGTTGCACCAGGTGTGATTGAGCTGAAACACATGAAATACCTGAACTGGCTAGGTATTTGTTGAGTGTCATGTTTGACTGCATGTTAGAAATATGGCCAAGTCAAAAGAATGGTCCAAAAAGGTAAGAGAAGAGATCATCGGCCTTCACAAACAAGGAACAGGATACAAAAAGATAGCGAAGGCACTGAATGTTCCTAGAGACACAATTGGAAGCATAGTTCACAAGTTCAAAGTTAAGGGAATAGTTGTTAAACCCTTGAGTGATTGCAAAAGACCTCCTGCAGCAAGACTTGCTGGCAACAGGCACCAAGGTTTCAGTGAGCACAGTAAGGTGTAACTAAATGCAGAAGGTTTACAAGAGCTATTTCAATTGCTTTTGTTTGATTTGTTCATTGCAAACTGCTGAAAGTCAGTAAATTTTGACAATAAACCTGATTTGCAATGGGGGTTGAATCATTTTGATTGCAGCTGTACTTCAAATATATTTTTGTCATATGAATTCATAGGGGTGCCAATAATTGTTGCACACCTATCTTTAACAAAGATATTTTTCGGATGAACCTGTGTTGTGTTTGCTCTCATGGATATCAAACAATTGCAAAGTATTTTTATGATTTTTTTAAACAAAAGATCAAAAGGTTAAACAATAATTCTGCTCACAGCAGTTGTAAGGATTGATTATTTGAGGTATTATATCCTTCCTGGCAGCTAGATGTTTGATGTGAACCTTAACTGAAGTGTTTGACCTGTATTTGCATGATTTTTTGCATTTGGCTGCTGCCACATGAATGGCTGTTTAGAATGCAGCCATTCATGAACTGCAGGAATGTGCAAGTGTTCCTAATAAAATGGATGATGAGTGTATATGCTTATCTTATGTCATTATACTACCATGCTACTGATTTCTCAAATTTGATTGGTCAAAAAGTGCTGGTTAATTTTATCTAACGGCAGTTATGACAGTAGTCCCTACAGCAAGGCAAAAAACAGGTTTGTATTAATCCACTTGTCCCAATATGTTATAGCTTCTATAGTAAAAACTCATTCACAGAAACTAGCAGACTTTTGAGAAGTCGTGTAATGCAAATTCTGCAAGAGAAAGTGGACATCATCAGAAATAATAGGAACAAGAAAAAGACATAAGAACGTCAATGAGTCAGAAAGTAAACTACTTGAATTCAAGCGAAATACAAGCTGATCAATAGAATATGCAACTGAAGTATTAAAGATTGGCTTGGTGAACATGATACACTATATGGGCAAAAGTTTGTGGACACCTGACAATTACACACATATGAGGGTCTTCCCCAAACTGTTGCCACTAAGTTGGAAGAACATAATTGCATAGTAAGTAAGTACAACCCCAATTCCAAAAAAGTTGGGATGCTGTGTAAAATGTAAATTAAAGTGCAATGATTTCACCAGAAATCAGAGGTTCACCAATCTGCAAAAAACTGCATCTACAGTTTGTGGAGTGATTTCAGAATAATGATGTTCCTCAATGTAAAATTGCGAAGATTATGAATATCTCATCATCTACAGTACATAATATCATCAAAAGATTCCAAGAACTCGAAGAAATCTGTGCACAAGGGACAATGGCAAAAATCAATATTGCATGCCTGTGATCTTCGGGCACTCAGGCGGCACTGCATTAAAAACAGGCATGATTCTGTAATGGAAATCACTGCATGGGCACCTCCAGAACGCATTGTCTGTGAACACAGTTCGCCGTGCCATCCACAAATGCTGGTTAAAGCTCTATCATGCAAAGAAGAAGCCATATGTGAACATGATCCAGAAACGCCACCGTCTTCTCTGGGCCAAAGCTCATTTAAAATGGACTGAGGCAAAGTGGAAAACTGTTCTGTGACTGATAGCCACTCACACACCCAAATGCACATGCATTACATAACAATTTTCCTGCGGATGCTCCCATTATCTAAAATCACATTCTACTCTGTCCAAATAACCTACATATCTATCATACTGTCTGTATTTTGTAGTGTATCATGCAATAAATACAACAAATATGTCCTACTGACACATTTAAGTCCTCTAAGGTCCCAACTTTATTTTCTATGGTACATCAATATTAAGTAGAAGAGGAAGGAAAAGCGGAAAGGGATGGGCTGATCAGAGTCATTCTCATTCTCTCTCTCTCTCGCTCGCTCTCTCTCTCTCTCTCTCTCTTCTCTCTCTCTCTCTCTGATAAATCCACACCCTGGTGGCAATGCGGAAGCACAGACGCCAGCAAACACACACACTCTCACTCTCTCGCCTTCCCTGCTTGTGGAAACAGCCCTTTTTGTACCATACGGTAAGGCCTTCTCTATTCATTCCATTCACTGATATCTCTATATGTAAATATACAAGAAAGAAAAACCAATCAGGGACCTAAGATTGCACATGCAGGAAAATGTGCATTCATTTGCAATTGGTTCAGAGGGAGGCAGACATGAGAGGCAGAGGAAGAGGGATGAATGCAGATAATATGGAGATGGAGAGTCAGGCAATGAGCAGGTTTAAGCTTTCTGCACTGCGCTATGTAGCACATTAGAACTGATGTCTATTGCAGCAGGGAAGGGTGTGGGGTGCTAATAAAGAGTGTGTGGTGGCATGAATAAAGCAGAATAGGGAGAACAAGGAGTAGTATGTAGGAAAAGAGAGACAGAAAATTTGAGAAGTGAGAGAAACTTACAACACAAAGATGTGTAAGGTACACAGATAGATGCAGCAGTTTTGTTGTGAGATCATGTCATGTATGTAAAGAGCCAGAATCCAGCACTGCTTATTCAACTGTGTTTATTGTGAAACATATGTATCACAGAGCAGATCCCAAAACTATATTATCCCATTTATTATTTATTGAAATAATTCCTAGCCACATTATGAAAATGCAACATAGAAATAAGAACAAGACACATTTTCAGTACATGTCACTGGGTGACATATTTTAAGTTGATTTAAGGATACAAAACAAGGTCAAAGCTTTGCAATTTCTGGTAAAATTTACTACCTCTCTTGACAGCTAGCATGTCTGACAAGCCAGATCTCACAGAGATTGCTAGGTTTGACAAAACCAAGCTGAAGAAGACAGAGACAAAAGAGAAAAACCCTCTGCCCACCAAAGAAAGTGAGTAAATTCCAAAGAACAGCATACAGTATGTCCTGTTGGTTTGGGGTGTGGTACTGATCTGCTGTAGCTTTCTCTCTTCAGCTGCAATGCTTTGTCTATCCTGTCTCTTCTCACACTTTAGCTTCCTCATTCATAATTTTATTCTAATCTTGCCCATTAAACTGTGTTCTTTTTCATACAAACACCTCTTTTTCTCTAACATAAGTCTGCACTCTGCATGCAGCATCCTAGCCCCTCTCACCCACAAACTCTCATGTCAGCAGATAGGTGTCAGCTCAACTTCTGCCAAAATCCTCCATCAGCAATGCAGCACATTTCAGAAATGCATTTATAAAATAAATAATAATCGTATTTGTTATAATGTTGAGCAAAATGGAGACTGTGCCACTAATACAGACAAAACTCACTTTGTTTCTCAGCTATTGAACAGGAGAGAAAAGGAGATACAAGCCCCTAACCTGATGGCGAAGAGGAGGGCCAAGTACAACAGATGCTCCTTTGGTGGCACGTTATTAAATATTAACTATTTAAGTTTACTTTTTAAGTTTAGTGGGTACTACTGCCCCTTGTGATGCATGGTTATCATGGTGCTTGAAGTCACATTCGGGGAAACAAGATATGGAGTGACAAGATAGTATTTGAAAATGGATCTTTTAACAAATTCTGTTAATAGCACTTTTCTAAATAAAAATCTTCATGAAATAAAGACAAATATGAAAACACAGTAATGTATGTGGTTGCATTTTTTTTAAATGCCTGCAGTAATACTTCTGGTAAAATTCTTCAGTAATTTTCAATCTTTTCGGCTTGGGAATGTGATGACATGATGCAGTGTCTTATAGATGATCCACCATTTTGGTTGAGTTTGTTAGTCAACTAGTCATATAGCCAGTCTAGCTAGGAAATACAGGTGCATCTCAATAAATTAGAATGTCGTGGAAAAGTTAATTTATTTCAGTAATTCAACTCAAATTGAGAAACTCGTGTATTAAATAAATTCAATGCACACAGACTGAAGTAGTTTAAGTCTTTGGTTCTTTTAATTGTGATGATTTTGGTTTACATTTAACAAAAACCCACCAATTCACTATCTCAACAAATTAGAATATGGTGACATGCCAATCAGCTAATCAACTCAAAACACCTGCAAAGGTTTCCTGAGCCTTCAAAATGGTCTCTCAGTTTGGTTCACTAGGTAAGCCACAAACATTCATTGCCAAAGAAGCTGGCTGTTCACAGAGTGCTGTATCCAAGCATGTTAACAGAAAGTTGAGTGGAAGGAAAAAGTGTGGAAGAAAAAGATGCACAACCAACCGAGAGAACCGCAGCCTTGTGAGGATTGTCAAGCAAAATCGATTCAAGAATTTGAGTGAACTTCACAAGGAATGGACTGAGGCTGGGGTCAAGGCATCAAGAGCCACCACAAACAGACGTGTCAAGGAATTTGGCTACAGTTGTCGTATTCCTCTTGTTAAGCCACTCCTGAACCACAGACAACGTCAGAGGCATCTTACCTGGGCTAAGGAGAAGAACTGGACTGTTGCCCAGTGGTCCAAAGTCCTCTTTTCAGATGAGAGCAAGTTTTGTATTTTATTTGGAAACCAAGGTCCTAGAGTCTGGAGGAAGGGTGGAGAAGCTCATAGCCCAAGTTGCTTGAAGTCCAGTGTTAAGTTTCCACAGTCTGTGATGATTTGGGGTGCAATGTCATCTGCTGGTGTTGGTCCATTGTGTTTTTTGAAAACCAAAGTCACTGCATCCATTTACCAAGAAATTTTGGAGCACTTCATGCTTCCTTCTGCTGACCAGCTTTTTGAAGATGCTGATTTCATTTTCCAGCAGGATTTGGCACCTGCCCACACTGCCAAAAGCACCAAAAGTTGGTTAAATGACCATGGTGTTGGTGTGCTTGACTGGCCAGCAAACTCACCAGACCTGAACCCCATAGAGAATCTATGGGGTATTGTCAAGAGGAAAATGAGAAACAGGAGACCAAAAAATGCAGATGAGCTGAAGGCCACTGTCAAAGAAACCTGGGCTTCCATACTACTGTGCCACAAACTGATCACCTCCATGCCACGCTGAATTGAGGCAGTAATTAAAGCAAAAGGAGCCCCTACCAAGTATTGAGTACATGTACAGTAAATGAACATACTTTCCAGAAGGCCAACAATTCACTAAAAATGTTTTTTTTATTGGTCTTATGAAATATTCTAATTTGTTGAGATAATGAATTGGTGGGTTTTTGTTAAATGTGAGCCAAAATCATCACAATTAAAAGAACCAAAGACTTAAACTACTTCAGTCAGTGTGCATTGAATTTATTTAATACACGAGTTTCACAATTTGAGTTGAATTACTGAAATAAATGAACTTTTCCATGACATTCTAATTTATTGAGATGCACCTGTAAGTGTTCATACAAACTGGGTGCTCTGAGTGTTTGAGCCATTATAGTGGTAGGCTGTGTCACAGCAGCATCCAAAACAATCTACAACCCCAATTATAAAAAAAAGTTGGGACACTGTGTAAAATATACATAAAAACAGAATGCAATGATTTGCAAATCTTATAAACCCATATGTTATTCACAATAGAACATAGAAAACATATCAAATGTTTAAACTGAGGAAATGTACCATTTTAAGAAAAAAATTAGGTAATTTTAAATTTGATGGCAGCAACACGTCTCAAAAAAGTTGGGACGGGGCAACAAAAAGCTGGAAAAGTAAGTGTTACTAAAAAGAAACTGCTGGGGGTTAATTGGCAACAGATCATTAACATGATTGGGTATAAAAAGAGTATCTTAAAGAGGCAGAGTCTTTCAGAAATTAAGATGGGCAGGGGTTCACCAATCTGTGAAAAACTGCATCTACAATATGTGGAACAATTTCAGAATAATGTAAAATTGTGAAGACTATGAATATCTCATCATCTACAGTACATGTCATCAAAAGCTTCCTAGAACCTGGAGAAATCTCTGTGCACAAGGGACAAGGGTGAAAATCAATATTGCATGTCCGTGATCTTCGGGCCATCAGGCGGCACTGCATCAAAAATAGGCATGATTCTGGAATGGAAATCACTGCATGGGCTCAGAAACACCTCCAGAACTCACTGTTTGTGAACACAGTTCGCCGTGCCATCCACAAATGCTGGTTAAAGCTCTATCATGCAAAGAAGAAGCCATATGTGAAAATGATCCAGAAACGCCGATGTCTTCTCTGGGCCAAAGCTCATTTGGCAACAGATGGTAAGATGGAACCTGTTTTGTGGCTTTCCGTCTGTGTCCTCTCTGTCTCTGCCATTTACAATCTTTTTTTTTTTCTTTCTTTTTCAATCACAAACTGTAACTCTACTTTGGCTTATGATTGCCTAACACTGCTTAACATCCACAGTGTGGTTGTGGATTTTACTAAGGGTGATGTTAGTGGACCTCTTCTCTCCCCCCACCATTTTAGATTCACCTCCCTGCACACCTGCGTCCGTGTCCTGTGGATCTTCCTAGAAGGAAGCGACGGAGGAAGCACGGCAGTAAGCGGGGAAGTATTGCCGTGCGACTGAAAACTGGATTGGCTTGGAAAAACGTCGCACACTTCTTTTCGCTATTGTGGGGAGATGAGTCGGCTCATGCAGGTTGGTGCCTTCCTGAGTTTCGACTCCAGCGGCTACGTGCGTTTACCCCTAGTGTCACCGTATCTTAAAGAAACAGAATCTTGATCCTACATCTCTTTCTAATTTTCGGCCTACAGTAGGTATAGAAAAGAATCACCCCCTTTAAAATAATCACATTTTGTTGCTTTTCAGCCTGAAATGAAGACGGACACAGTTTTTGTTTTATCCAGCTGTATTTACTCAGTGCAACTTATAACATCCAAGTGAAAGATATAACACCAACATGTCAGAATTTTTTATTTTTTTTTAAATAAAAAAACAATCACTGAGTTGGAAAAAGAATCACCTCCTTGCTTTAGTTTGCCTTAATTTTTTAATTACATTTTTAATTATCTGTTGGGATATGTCTCTACTCACTTGGCACATCTAGACTTTACCACTCTTCTTTGCAGAACTGCTCAAATTCAATTAAATTTTATGGTGACCGTTTGTGGACTGCAGTCTTCAAGTCATTCCACACATTTTCAATGAGGTTTAAGTCTGGGCTCTGACTAGTCCATGCACCTTTTTCTCCTTCAACCACTGTGTGGTCAGTTTTGCTGTGTGCTTTGGGTCATTGTCATGTTGGAAGGTAAACCTTCTTCCCCTTGACAACTTTCTATCAGAGGGCAGCAGATTTTCCTCAAGAATTTGATGGTATTTTGCCCCATCCATTTTCCTTCTATCCTGACAAGTGCTCCAGTCCCTGCTGCAGAGAAACACCCCCATAACAGGATATTACCACTTCCATCCTTTACTGTAGGAATGGTGTTAATGGTGTATAGTGTTATACATTGGATTTCCGCCAGACATATCTTTTGCTGTTGAGGCCAAATAATTCAATTTTAGTCTCATCTGACCATAACGCCTTTTCCAAGTGGCCTCAGAATCTTTAAGGTGTGTTAATGTGGCCTTTCTTGAGGAGTGGCTTTTTTCTTGTAACCCTCCCATACAAGCCACATTTGTGGAGAATTTGTGATATTGCTATCACATGCACACAGTGACCACTCTTTGTCATAAATTCCTGCAACTGCTTCAGAGTTGCTGTAGGCCTCTAAGTAGCCTCTCTGACCAGTTTCCTCCTGGCTCTTTCATCCAGTTTGGAGTGACGTCCTGATACAGGGAGGGTCTGTGTTGTACCAAATACATTCCACTTCTTAATAATAGACTTCACTGTGCTTCTAGGCATTGATAAAGCCTTTGAAATGTATTTGTATCCATCTCCTGACTTGTGTGTACCCGGTAACACTAGTAGTGCACCATAGCTACTTCTTTGGTTTGTGTATCAATCTGCATGTCAGGATACACAGTAATGGACCAGAATACTAGGTTCGCTACAGAGGGCAAAAATGAGGCAAATAACATCAACTCAAAAATCAGACAGACCAGGAAAATGACTTTCACCAAGATGGTTTTGTTTACTTGGCAGGAAAGTTTAAATGAATGCAAATATGAAATGAAATAATGAAACAATAAAATGATACACAATTGAAATTGTCTCTGTCTCTTTACCTTTAAGAAATGTACGTTTTGAGCCCCTTTGTATTTTCCTGATTTAATTATATCTGCTTATATTATATTTGTGTTTTAGTTGGCTTAAATTCGATTTTAGTTGATGTCGATTGCTAATTTCTTCTAGTTTTTTTTTTTGGAACTTTGTGTCTTGGAGCTTTGTTACTACCTTGGTTGAATTAGAACCTTTAACTCATAAAAGAAAATACAATTTCAATAAACAGATTACTTCAAGAAAAATAAAAATATAACTGGAAATAGTACAAAACTCAACAATAATTCACCATATATGAACAGCTCTCAGTCCATGGAGCAATTGCGAGTGTACGTGTGCAAAAAAAAAAAAAAAAAGAAAATAGTCCTTTGAATCTAAATGACAGATCCAATGAATGCCAAAGTCTCTTAGTAGAGTGTAGTGCAAATGTCTGTGGTGTAAATGTTCAATAGTGCAATAATCAGTTCTGTGCAACGTTGAGGTAATCGATAAGAAATACCAATAAAGCTGAAAGAATTCCACTTCTGACAGCAGATAAGGCACTGATCACTTGACGAATCGCAGAATCTCTTCTTCTCGTCTTTCTAGGGTTCTCAAACTAGGAGGCTCACCATCTCAGGATCACAGCTTATTCCAGACTCAAAAAAAAACCTGACCTGTTTATACAAACAGTGCCATAAGCATCATATACATCAATATGACTTTTAAACTCAACATATCTTACCATACATTAACTCAACTGGGTGAAAAATACTATTTGTGCACCGTTGTCACTCAATATATGACAAATCATTCTACATAAATGATAATACTCTGCTGATTAGCATATTTAAGCTCTTCAGTAATACAAAACATATAGTTATAATACATTACACATACCATCTGAACAATAAATGCATATAAACTCTCATAAAACACTTCAGAACATGAATATAACTCATTATCACTTCATTTCAGAGAATTAAACATTATGTTATCTTAAAACTCACCAAATGCGGGGATTTCAATACAGAATTAATCAACCACGTCAGATTACACAGGACTCACAATCGGCTATCATCCACCTCGATATCATCAACAATCGCGCTAAAATGACCCGAAAAGATTTATACCAAGGTTACAACATCATATAACATTATTTATGCATATTAAACAAAGCTGATTGTTATATTTGCCTTTTAACCTGTTTTGATGGCACCCGCGATCTGCAAAGCGCGTACTCCCTCTGCGATTATTGCGTCTCATCTCAATGATGTCATACGCAGCGCCCGTCATTTGATAAACGTCATACTTTAATTATTTTGGCTATTTTAATTATTTTAATGTTCATAGCACAGCAGAACAACTTTGGTGACACATTATATTACTCCTTTTAGTATTTTGAGTGAAAATATAATTATTACAAATTATATTTATTTGCTTTTGATCAGCTCAATTCTGACCTGGGTTACTTGTGCCTGTCCACAACTTTATGCTGGAGATCTTTTGACAGTGCCTTGCCACCCATAGTTGACTGTTTGCTTCAGTTGCACTACAGGAAAGCTCTTTTCATGCTGAGCTAATCAAAATGACCACGGCTGATCACAGTTGAAAGTCAAATGGCTTTGTGTGCCATTGAGAAGGTGACTAGCTACACCTTATTGAGTTTACAAGTCATTTTTAGGAGGGGGTGATCCTTTTTCCAACTCAGTGAATCTGGGTTTTTTTTTTTTTTTTTTTTCTGACATGTTGGTGTTATATCTTTCACTTGGATGAATGCACTGAGTAAATACAGCTGGATAAAACAAAAACTGCGTCTATCTTCATTTCAGGCTGAAAAGCAACAAAATGTGATTATTTTAAAGGGGGGTGATTCTTTTCTATACCCACTGTATGTGACCAAAATTAATTTAGACTGATAAAATTCACACCAGTGGTATGGCTATTACATATGCATAAAAGTTATATATATATATATATATATATACTTTTTTTTTTCCTGAATGTATCACATGAATAACATTTGCATTTAATTCAATTTTGAGCTTTAAAATGTGGAATGTGGTATAGTTTTATGTAACAGAATATTTTCAGAAAAAATATTTAATAAAGCATAACAAGAAAATAGAAAAAAATAATTTAAATTAATAAATTAATGTTTTAGTAGTGCAATTTTTTGCAAAACATTGTTGTTGTTGTTTTTTATTGGCAGCCCTATGATTATTTATGCTGCTGAAGCCTCCTCTCAAGAGACTAACAGCACTGAGCCTCTTCCTGTATAATCTAACAAGTATGGTGAATATTTGAACCACCATTCCAGGCAAAACAGATCTTGTTTCTTTATACATTCCTTTCCAAAAGTATTATAATGGCATGTTCATCCTTTTGTTTTGGCTATGTATTGAAGACATTTGGGTTTGAGATCAAAAGATCAGATTCAGCTTGCATTTCCTGAAATTTATATCTAAATGTGTTAAACAACTTAGAACATGGCACCTTTTGTTTGAATCCACCCATTTTTTCAAGTGATCAAAATATTGGAACATGTGGCTGACAGGTGTTTCTTGCTGCCCAGATGTGCCCTGTTAGTTTACACAATTAGCTGTCTATGGGAGAAAAAGCAAGCCATTTTGAAGCTGAGAAAAGTGGGAAAATGAGAGCCATTGCACAAGCATTGGGCTTAGCCAGTTAAACCACTGATTCTCAAACTGGCTGCTGCGACCTCCAGGGGGGGCGCATAGAAATTCTAGAACATTATTTATTTATTTGTTTATTTTATCTGTATGTAAGTCGGGATTGTCAACCTTTGAACTATGATACACTTTACACTGATTCTCATTCACCCACAGACTCACACACACTAGCCTGCCATTGGGAGCAACTTGGGGTTCAGTGTCTTGCCCAAGGACATGTCGGCATGTGGAGACGTGGGCCGGGAAACAAACCGCCAACCCTACTATTAGTGGACAGCTCAGTCTATCACCTGAGCCACAGCCAACCATTCATGATGTAACTCAGAGAATGTATTCAGAATGAATTCAGGAGTCTGGGAGGAACTTCATCATGCAGCAAGACAATGACCCAAAACACACTGCCAACATAAAAAAGGGGAAGAAAGTGGAAGGTTTTAGACTGGCCAGGTCAATCACCAGACCTTAACCCAATAGAGCATGCATTTCACCTCCTGAAGAGGAGACTGAAGGGAGAAACCCTCCAAAACAAACAACAACTGAAAGAAGCTGCATTACAAGCCTGTAAAACGATCACAAAAGATGAGTACAACAATTTAGTGAGGTCACTGGGTTGCTGGTGTGATGCTTTTTTTTTTTTTTTTTTTTTTTGCAAGCAAGTAATATACAACCAAATATTAAGTGTTATTTACTTTAAGACTATCTGTTCTGCTTTTGCTTACCTAAAAATTGGGTAGTCTGCCACTTTCTAAGTTGTTTAACACATCTAGATTTAAATATCAGGAAATGAAAGCTGAAATTCTGATATATTGTCTCATATTCATCTTTTGATCTCAAACCCAAAACCCAGTGTATAACAAACACAAGAGAATTGGTCTTTAAATTCTAATACTGTATATTACTTTTTGCACAAGTCCCTATAGTCCCTGTACCAGTAGCTTTCTTCATTTATTAGAAATTAAGAAATTAAGCAGCTGCTTATATAGAAATTAAGCAGTTGCTTGTATCTTATAATGACATCTATTTAAACAAGTAAAACTGATTTGATGTTGTATCAAGATACAACTTAAAATTAGGAAATAACCATAAAATATAACTAATAAATGAAGCCCACCTTAGATGGGATGCTAGTTAATCATATGGGCACAGGCAATTTACATAGCCAGTGCACACACCAGTATGTTTTTTGGGAGGAGTGAGGAAACCAGAGTATCTAGAGGAAACACATAAACTAGGGTACAAGATGTAAAACTACGTAAAGACAGTAACCCAAACTCAAGATCAAACCATGAACACTGGAGCTGTGAGGAGGTAATACAACATGCTGTGCCACCCTGCCACCAGGTCTGTAACAGTAATTGCAAATCAAGGAAGAAATTGATTGCTGCTCACTGATTCTTGAGATAAGGGACAAAACATGTCCTACATACAAAAGTCCTCTTTATGTTAAAAATTAAGAAATTCTTAAAAATAAAAATACTTTAAAAGTTACATCTAAAGGAAATCTGTATACTTAGGACATTTATTTCTTATGTATTTAAATAATTTAATTACAATTCTTCTAAATGCATGCTCTATAATTGGAGTTCCTGCGATCACAGTTTTAGCATGTCAACACTGTCTTCCCATTGTGATAAACTCTGTCAATAATTGTGGGATAAATTTTGCCATTTTAGTTATGCTTATTGAGGCAGCTTAACTGAGGAAAAAAACTAAATTGTTCCACTGTACAACACATGGTTAAGATGGAAAAATATTCAATTTTGTCAACTCTGTCAGATGTCAACTCCATCAGGTTTTATGTCTGAGTTGACTTGCAAGCTGACGGCGTTGACAAGTGTTCACAAAAACCCTTTATATAGTGATATAATATCATTTCTGAATATGAGCAATTATATTAATTTAGTTTCATGATTTTAATTACATGTATGTTTGGCCTGATTTACATACCTTGTATAGAGTACATAACATCTTTACATTTACTGCAGACATGCATGCACACACACGCACACACACACACACACACACACACACACACACACTGGGCTGTATAGTTTCAAAGTGAGCTTATCTAGATTTTGAATAAGATTTCTGATATTTATTGATTTGATCTGTACAATAGGCAAACATGGCTAGAAACAAACGGCCAGTGGAGGAGCAAAGAAGGAGAAATAGGGACTATCAAAGAAAGAGGAGAAATTAAACAGAGACCTAGAAAGCAGAAAGGAGATTCTAGAGAAGAAATGACAAAGGTGGAGGAAGAGGGTTCAAGACAAAAAAGTGAGACAAATTGTTGAATTGGACTATAGGGAGTAGAGGTATCAGAGAAGTATTGGAAGGATGATCAGAAAAGGTCCAGACAGAGCAGGGCAGTGCAGCACCAGGCAGCTGCACATATGCTCTTAACAACATAAATGAAGGCGACTGGCTTGCAGTGGTAGATGATGACCACTGGTGGCTAGCAAAGGCCACTGATGTGGACAATGAGCACCAAGATGTAGAAATGGAGTTTCTGCACCCTCATGGTCCAACAGCGAATGCTCACCCAAAACATGGTAGGAGGGATGTCTGTTCTGTCCAATCAGTGGCATTCTATTTAAGCTAACAGGGCAGGCATCTCCACTCCAATCAAGCCACACAAGGCAGCTCTACAGCATTACCCATGATATAATGGACTTTATAGAGAGCGAACAACGCCTGTTGCCCAAAGCTTAAGATGTACATGTCAAACACAAATAAAATCTAAGTAATTGATACAGTTTAAAAACAGGCTACACATCCCTTGTATTCCCATAGAATTGAGAAGATTTGTGGTGCTACAAGGTGTCCCATAATAATGATTAACTTTACACCAATCTAACATAAGCAGCTTCTGTTTTTCCAGTGAGCCACCGGAGACCCAGAATGACACATACTGCTACAAGGAGAAAAGCACTGGAAGGATTCTGGGACCCAAATATAATAAAATTACAAAATTAAATTAAATATCAAAAAATAGTTCATTCTTTTAATTTGTTGTCTTGTCAATCAGTTGTTTAAAAAAATATTTGTGAGTAATCTGTTGTTACCTCAGTTGGTTCTTTGTGAGCATCGTCAGATGAAGGTTTTTGCTCATTTTGAAAGAAATATTTTATTCTTTTTTCAGTTTATTGTGTTAATAGTTGTACTAACTGAACTACTTGACACTCAAAAAAATGAACTTTAACTATTATTAGTTTTACTACACTCACCCTTGTTCACAGTACATAAAATATAAAAGTAACTAAATGAACACAAGTTAACTATGTTATTTCTACAAAAAAAATTAGTACTGTAGACTTTACTTAATAAGGGTTTGATTGGCCAACTTAACATTGTTGAGTAAAACGCAAAACCCCATTAAATTTGATCTTTGAGGATACCGTAGCTGCTCACTTGGAGGCGGTGCAACGTAACATTTTTAAATTTCAGTACCGAAGCCTGTACTTTGGACAACCCTAACAAACACAGTAGAGTAGTCTTGTAAGTCACTGCAAGTCAGTGATGTGAAACATTAAGGAATGGACAGTTGATACAGATTTCTCAGTTTATTTGCTTTTTCTGGCTGTATTTCTAAGTGATGTTAAATTTACAACCTGCATTTTTGATGCAATTAAAGTGACTGAATGGTGTTACTGTTTTTGTGTTTTGTAGGACACAGACTTTGAGAATTCTGAGAGAGACATGGCCAATACTGTAATTGGAATTTACATCATCAGACCTGAAGATGCAGAAGCCTGTGACCCACCATCGGATGTTGGACTGATTGTTGAGGGAGTGAAAGTTCTTCAGAATCTTGGCGATGTCACCAAGGCTTGTGCTCTTCTTTTGGGAGTCATATACAGCTTGAATCTCAGTTATCCTTCAGACCTAAAGTACACTTTTGAGTTTTTCCAGAAAGTGTTGCTGGGACTTGACGCACAGAAACTGTCACACAAAATACAGATTCTCAAGAACAAACTTGTTGGTTGAATCAGTACATCTTCATTTCTCTTTCATTTGTCCAGAATGAAGATGCTTTTTTTTCTTTTTCTTTTTTTTGTGAAGAGCTGTGACATTTAAATTGTTTCTGGTTTTAAAATTAGAGGCCAGTTTTAATGTTACCTTTGTTGATGGCACCAAAATTTGAAATGGAGTTCTGCAGCTTTTTGAGTCATGCTGCCTTACTTGAGCAGACAGTTTTATTGTTTGTAAGAACTGTGAAGTTGTAAGAACTGAAGTTAAAATTGTTTGCGGTTGTTTACAAAAATTGGAGGCCAGTTTCAATCTTTTCTTTACCAACGGCTTAAACAATTTGAAATATCAAAAATTGAGCACGGTAGCATTTTCTGACATGCTGCCTGTCTTGAACAAACTTTCCTTTAATTTTTCTAAGTTAAATTTTTATTACAATATTTGAAGGCAGTTGCACATAGTAAAAGAACAACATTTTGGTCAATAGTAAACATTATTACAGTTTTTTTCTGTCTTTTTGAAACGCACTTTATTTAAGCTGTTTGCGGTTGTTTACAAAAATAGAGGCCAGTTTTAATGTTTTCTTTAACAATGGCTTAAACGATTTTAAATATTAAAACTTGAGCTCTGTAGCACTTTGTGACAGGCTGTCTGTCTTGAAAAAAAATGTCCTTTTATTTTTCTAAGTTAAATTTTATTACAGTATTTAAAGGCAGTTGCACATTGTAAGAATGTTTACTATTGACCAAAATGTTCTTTTACCTTTTTTTTTTTTTTGAAACTGTTATTTAAGCTGTTTGTGGTTGTTTACAAAAATACAGGCCAGTTTTAATGCTACTTTTACTGTTGATTCTAAAGATCTGAAATATCAGAAATGGAGTTTAGCAGTATTTTAAGACATGCTGCTTAATTTCAACAGACATTCCATTTATGTAATATTTTTCTAAGTAAGATTATTACAAATTCTTGAAGCAAGTTGCACTTTAAAAGACCTTGTGAAGGAGGTTTACTGTTAAATTATTGATGTTGTAGTGTATTTGTTTCAAAGGACCTGTGAAATTGAAGTTGTTTTACAGTTTTTAGCAGTTGTATATTGCAAAACCTTACAAAGAAAATAAATTCATTTTGTTTCTAAAAATATGCTTGATTATTTAAGTTTTACACTTGTAGAGCAAATATTTAAAGTGAATAAAATCAATAAAAAAAATGCGTTCACCTTACGAATTGAAATTTCATAATCTGAATGGGTTGTATGTACTAAAAAATATTTTGTCAACTTTACCAGAATTTCTTTTTTTTCATTCAACTATATTGTTACTTGTAGAAACTACTCAACACACTTGCGTGGAACCACTTGACACTCTTTTTTTATGTAACTCCAACAAATCATTTTTTTGAGTGTATGATGTCTTATTTGCCCAAGAACATTGGTTATATATGCTTAATATCAAAAAGGAAGGTAGAGCATTAAGGAATTTAGGAATTGTATTTTTAAAAATAGTGGGAAAACAGAAAAAAATGGAGAGAATGTATTTTATCACTGAACACTATTGTTAGATAATTGAGGACTATCCATCTTGTTGGATGGATGAAATTAAAATAGCATGCTTTTTAGTGTGTCTGTCGGAGTTGACACAAATTAAGTTGTGAAGTATGTCAATAAATGTCATAATAAATGAATAAATGTCAATTTTCAGAAAAAAAGCATTTTCATAAAAACCTGTTCCCTTACATGGTTCATTAGCTGAGGCCTTTGTCTACAAATATATCCATTTCTAATTAATGTACTATTAAAAAATATATAAACTAACATCTAAAATGTTTTGTCCCTTATCTCAAGAATTTGTGTGATATCCTTTTATTTTCTAGTCCCATGGTTCTCAAAGTTACATCCAAAGGACCCTCAGCGGAAGCATAGCTAGGGTCCACATTATTAACCTGTTTGCATTGATCACATGAATTTAATGGGTTTAATCCAAACCTCACCTAAGTAGGCAAGGATGTGGGAAGTTGGGGTGCTGCAGTACTCCAAACTTTCAGGATGCCTTTAACTGCAACTCCTAACATAATAATATATCAAAGCAAATAAAGGGGAAAAAATGACTAACATTAAAATTGAGTATTTCCAGTAGTTTTGTTTCCAGTAGAGTTTGTATGTTGAAAATAGTATTATACCACAGCAAATTGCCAACGAGACCCATTTTTTAATTTATTAATGAGCGATACATTGTGATTAATCATTTAACATTATGCAAAACATACCAGATGGAAGTCTTCAGCACAGAACTGTTTTTTTTTTTTTTTTGACCAGTAGCTTTTTTGTTTTTTGTCTCATTAACTTCAAGGGAAAAGGAGACGCTGGTGCGGGAGCAACTGTTTAGTTGCTATAATGTAAGTGATAACAGTAATTCAGTTCTGTGTTGGAAAACTACACTTAAGATTCCTAAATATTAAATAAACATATCCTCACAGAAAATTTCACCATATCAACAATTATAGACTTTTCTTTGGAAAATAACATGTATTAATTATTATTCACATGTGAGATGTTTTGGAGACAAAGTTAGAGAGGCCAGGTTGAGATGGTTTGGACATGTTCAGAGGAGGGAGAGTGAATATATCGATAAAAGGATGCTGAGGTTAGAGCTGCCAGGCAGGAGGCCGAGAGGAAGACCAAAGAGGAGGTTTATGGATGTAGTGAAGGAGGACATGAAGGTAGTCGGTCTGAGAGAAGAGGATGCAGGGGATAGGGCTAGATGGAGGCAGATGATTCGCTATGGCGACCCCTGAAGGGAACAGCCGAAAGGAAAAGAAGAAGATTAATTTGTTTATTATTAGGCTTAGATTAAGTGCAGTGTCCACCTTGTGTATGAGCTGTTATAGGAATGATAACTAATTAGAATGAGCGCATCAATATAAACTTGTCATTTATGTTACAGTCATATAGCATTCAGATCTGTGCTATTACAGAAATTTAATCAACACCTGATGAGAACCACTGCAAGTGCCTGCCAAATGAATGAGAGGGTCACTGGATATTTTAAAAGGGATAAAGGGGTCTCTGGCTGCAAAAAGTTTGCAAAAAATATTGTAAATGGTTGGGAGATGGAGGTAGGTAACAGTCTTCAGTGAGGGCATTTACTCATTTAACACGTATAGCAGTTCTGGCTTTGGTTTCAAACATTAACACTGCAAAATTAAACAAACAAACATAAAAATAAAATAAAAAATACACTGTAGCATTGGCTACTTCTTAAATGCATCTCATTTAAAAAGACAGCCAAGTGAAGTGAATTTCTCTAAGGCAACAAGCACTACTAGTTTAGTCTCTCTCTCTCACACTTCCTGTTAGATTAGCCCACTCATTAGACTGCTTATTTATTTCAATCCACACCTTACGGTTTGCTAATGATGTGTGAGGAGTCACACTTTGGTCGTCTTTGATGCCTGCGTTGTATGTGATGGTTTAATGAATGCGCGGCGACAATGGCGTCAGTGTTTCAAACACACACTCGGTCGTCTGGGCTCAAGACCCGCGGCAAGTTCTCTGCTATTTATCGTGTTTTATTACCCGACTTATCAGTCTACAAAATTCCCCACGAATACTGGCCTAAGAGCGCGCTTAATGGGAAAGACAAATGACACCGTTGCTAAAAGCTACACCATGCCATAATGCTGAAATCACCCATAAAGCTACACATATGCACTTTTCGCTGTGGTACTCACATGAAGGTGGTTTCAAAGATAGATAACTTTTATACATGTTGCATTTTGGTTGAGCTACAAAGCAGCACCACAATGCATAATGCCACCGGCTTGACTTAATTAACCGCACCGGAGTTTCTCGCCGTGTTTAATCAAAATGGAAAACTTTTGCCTCAGACATCAGTTAATTTTGTTGAGTATAGACGGCTAGTTCCAATTGCTCCTCCATCACACCTCTCTGGAATTTTCTATAGCAGAATCAACTTCTTGTTACTTAATCAATAACTCTAAAACACCTAGGGCGTTGGACTGTTGTTGTTATTTTGCTGCCCCATAAATCCATTCAAAACCTTGTCGTCACAAGTGTTTGCATGTTACAGCGCAATGGGAATCAAAGATCTCGGCTTAGCAGGTCCTTATGTTTTTTTGACAAGTAGGTGTGAGGGTTTTGGTTTCAGCCTCCGTGAGAGCTTGATGTCGCCGATAACCAATTAGTGTGGATTATCCTCACTTGCGCGTCCCACTATTGTCTGAAACGGGCTGAGCCAAGTGGCTCGAGAGTTTAACTATTGTCTGACCATTAAATCAGTGATGTACTTAAAGTGATTTTGATTGGATCATGATTTGTGGATTCTGCAATTAATCTTTTTTCATGAGAGACGACATGGTCACATTTCCATACAGAAATAATTACAAAAG
Organism: Cranoglanis bouderius; assembly: GCA_023630585.1. Taxonomy (NCBI): domain Eukaryota; kingdom Metazoa; phylum Chordata; class Actinopteri; order Siluriformes; family Cranoglanididae; genus Cranoglanis; species Cranoglanis bouderius. The sequence continues at coordinate 16,859,708 of CM042561.1, forward strand.
TCATCGAAACTAAAAATGATGTTGTAGATTTTCCTATGCCCATTAATCTATGCCCACATTCCTTTATCCTCTAAGGATAGCAATTTTTTTCACTCGTTGGGTCTCGTCTTACAGTTTAGAATTTTGCAAAACATTCAACTGGTCTTCCTTGTTGGAGAAAAAGCTGTTCTGTGGAAACTGACGAGGCCAACACATAAAACTAAATTCCGACCTATAAACGTAAAATATGCAGTACACTATATTATATTTGATGGTGACAGGGCTGTGAATTATCAACAAAAATAGGCCTAAACATAAGTGTTATGTTCCAATTTCGTACCTGATTCGTTCCCAGCCTATTCTATTAACACCCACATGACAAAGTCGTTAATGTTATTTATATGCTCGTTAGCGTGCCGTTTTGAATAATTTTTTTGGCTTTTCGTGAATGATGCTATTTTCTGTCATGAGCTAACAGAGAAACATTATAACCTTTAGAATTTAATTCCCAAGTTAGTCCCAGGATCTCTATGAAAAATTACAAAAAGTATCCATTATCCAATGTTGCGAAATATTTAAGGGAAATAGGATGCGCATGCAAATTCAATGGGAAAAGCTAAATCTGACATTAAGAATGCCAAATGGATTACAAATGGATTACAAATGGATTACACAACAGCTCCATTAAACAACAGATATTATGCAAATTCATGTGTGGAACATTGTACACATTAACACAGCCTAATTGGATCTTATTAGGCGTCAATAATAATAATAATAATAATAATAATAATAATAGTAGTAGTAGTAGTAGTAGTAGTTACACCGCATAACTTAAATATCCATGGGAAAAGCAGAATATAATGAGCAGAATAAAGGGGTTATTAAGTGTCACTTTGAAGTACGGGGGCTCTACTGTTTCCTACGTCTGAACAAATCACCATCGAATCACTAGATTTCACAGTGAAATGTCAAAGTTGGAAAAAGCCTGTCATTCGATGACGGCGACAGGTATAAATACCGTGGCCATTCGAGCCCGTGATCAGTTGCTTCAATCTCTTTCTGGATTACTCCATCAGTATTTGAGCCTTAGGTCACTGAAAGACCGCATCCCAGAAGACTCGTTGGACGTACTGGCATCAATGGGCCCTTGCCAGCTCCTCGCATCTTTGGTCCTGTCTGTATGCTGTCATGTATTGTCCACAACAGCATGGTACAGTCATGTTAATTTAGGCTTTTCATAATTCATTGATTTATTAGGCTACAACTTTACGAGCATAACAGAAAAACATGTTTAACGGTGCGTTGTTTTATTTTCCCTCTCTAGGTCAGTGAATAACTTCCTGATGACAGGACCCAAGGTACTTTCATATCCATATCAACGCTAAACTGCTACAATCTGCCAGTGAACTAACAGACTACATATCAGACAATAATATGCAGTAATTGGTTGAAATTTACGTGTTTGTTTCTTTCTAGGCATATCTTATGTATGCAAGAAGCGTGCAAGCAGGGGCACAGCGCGGTATTGAGGAGTGTAAATATCAGTTTGCATGGGACAGGTGGAACTGTCCGGAGAGCGAATTACAACTGTCAACATATAAAGGATTGCGAAGGGGTATGAACAATAACCTGCATTACATTATATATATATATATATATATATATATATATATATATATATATATATATATATATATATATATATATATATATATATATATATATATATATATATATATATATATCGTTTTTTTTTTCTTTTAATATAGGCTTTCAAATCAGCACAGTTTGCATATTTTCCATTGCGTATTTGCGTCGTCAAAAACTTTGTTATAATACACAGGTGTTTTTTTGTTTGTTTGTTTTGTTTTGTTTTTTGTTTAGCAACCAAAGAAACGGCTTTTGTACATGCCATAAGTGCGGCTGGAGTTATGTATACATTGACCAAGAACTGCAGCAGGGGAGACTTCCATAACTGTGGCTGTTATGAGTCCAAAACTGGAAAAAATGGTAAGCTTGATTTGGCCCAAATATTACTGCAGAAAGGATACACAGAATAACAAAACAACACATGCATTGCATCTGAAATAGTTCTTATAAAGATCTGAATTTGTGTGTTCGCAGGAGGTCGAGGTTGGATTTGGGGTGGATGCAGTGATAATGTTGACTTCGGGGAGAACATTTCTAAGCAGTTTGTAGATGCGCTGGAAAATGGGCACGATTCACGCGCTGCCGTAAACCGTCATAACAATGAGGCTGGCAGACTTGTAAGTCTAAACAACATCTCTTTCTCTTGCGAATATTGATAGCCATTTTTCGTGCATTACTGGAAGGTATACTACAAATATTCCTGCTAACATGCAGCTGTATTCCAGCTAACATGCAGCTGTTGAACAATGTAGTGTTTATCCGCTATGACAGTTCGAATGCGTATAATGTTAATTTCAATGATGCTACACAATTTACTATATTGATATTATTATATGGCCCATTCAGGCTGCCAAAGCGACGATGAAGAGAGCATGCAAGTGTCACGGCTTGTCAGGAAGCTGCAGCGTTCAAACGTGCTGGATGCAACTGTCTGACTTCAGGGACGTTGGTAACTACCTGAAAATCAAATATGACCAGGCACAGAAGCTTGAGATGGCCCAACGACGCATGCGCGCTGGGAACAGCGCCGAGAACCGCGGCGCGATCGCAGACACGTTCAGCAGCATCGCGCGCACCGAGCTCATCTACCTGGAGGACTCCCCCAATTACTGCGTGAAAAATCTAAGCCTCGGACTGCATGGAACTGAAGGCAGGGAGTGTGTGCAGAGTGGCAATAATTTGTCGCAGTTTGAAAAGCGAAGCTGCAGAAGGTTGTGCCAAGAGTGTGGCTTAAAAGTCGAGGAAAAGAGGATAGAGATCGTGAGTAGCTGTAACTGCAGATTCCACTGGTGCTGTACAGTGAAGTGTGATAAGTGCACACAATTCATAATAAAACACATCTGTGCTAAAAGGAATAAAGGCAGTCGGTCAGATAATAGTTCACGAAGGAGGCAGCGTGTACGTAGTTAATCCCCCTGCCCATCTATAAAATCCAGAGTGTATATTTGTCATATTGACGATTATTTTAAAGCGATTGTTTTAAAGACATCAAGAAAATTAAATTCCTAACTCGGACAAAACTTCCTTTCTTTAGCTGAATAATTTCAAGTACTTATGTTCTATACGTGCACTTCTTTGTTCTTAATATCAGCTCACCGATTTGGCTGCTAAACCTTAGATAATTGTTCCTTATTTTGAACACAAACTTCTTAATTTCCTGACACAAATTGCTTGTCAATGTTTACTGCACAAGGAGTTAAATGATTTCGTCTCTTTTTTTTTTTTTAGCTTTAAGTGTAAATTATATTTTCAACTCAGAAAGCATTAAATATTTCGGACACAACAAGGTTTTTGTGTGGAGTGTTTTTTTATTATTATTTTATTTTATTTTATTTTATTTTATTCTGAACTACAAAAAAAGTTTATTGGATGAAAAGTGTATTGGAGCATGGTGTAAACCTTTACCAGGGTCCCTGGATCAATGCATTACTATCAATTATTATGCAATGCTGCCCGCAGAGAGAAATAAACACGCTGATATTGATATCCTTTGAAGTTCGCTAGAGGCGTTTCCTCCACTTCATTGACCAATAGTATGTCAGGAATTCTGTAACAAAAGGTGACCCCCCATCAGCCCCGATGTGGATTGTATAAATTTCTAAAACCTGTTTCGATTGAAAGAACTGATCTTCATCATTTACTCTGGTAGCTACGTGATCTCGCAAAAATGCCTCCCTCCTTTCTCTGGGCCTCTGTATTCCTTATTTATCACAAAACCATCCTAGGGCACACATGGTAAGAACACAAAAAAATGCTAAAGTTTATAGGTCATTGCAATAATAACGCGAATGCTGCTTCTAACATTACGTTTGACTTCTTTCTTCTCTTTTTTAGGCTTGTTAATAGTTTGCTCATGACTGGGCCAAAAGTAAGTAAAACGTGTCTTATTCTTTACTATAAGTGGGTGTGCTCCACTTCGACCAGGTAATGGTGAAGTGTCCACTCAAGAATTTAAAAATACATTCTCTATAAAGCATGTCTAGCAATATTTGTTAAATAATTCTTCTTTTTTTTTCCTTTTATCGACAGGCTTATTTAAGCTACACGAGTAGTGTTCTTGCTGGAGCCCAAAACGGAATGCAGGAGTGCAAGCATCAGTTTTTGTGGGACAGGTGGAACTGCCCGGAAAGCACGTTTCACCTCTCAACTCACAGACGGCTCCGAAGTGGTAAGATGTAAAAATGCAGCCTAGATAACGGCTGTGCACCTACATCGATGCTCTATAACGTAAGGCCAGCTGTAACTTTAACTTGACTTCCTGTGTATTCTTGTAGCAACGAGAGAGACCTCGTTTGTCCACGCGATAAGCGCAGCTGGTGTCATGTATACTTTAACCAGAAACTGCAGCCTTGGGGATCTGGACAACTGCGGATGCGACAACTCAAGAAATGGTAAAATTGGTAAGAACAATTAAAGACATGACAGCACTGTTTATTTAAAAAGTTATAGTTTTATTTCTCATTTACAAAATGATGATTATTGCAACTTTAGGACAAAGGTAGTAGTTTTGATCAAATTATCTAGCAATTGTCACTGGTTATGAAACTATTAGGGGCTAATCAATTCTGATGACAGGGGGTCGTGGCTGGCTTTGGGGAGGTTGTAGCGATAACGTGGACTTCGGAGACAGGATCTCCAAGCAATATGTGGACGCATTTGAGACTGGACAGGACGCCCGTGCTGCTGTCAATCTTCATAACAACGCAGCAGGCCGTGTGGTACGTTCTGGCAAATGTGTTATATAACTACGAGCATAACAGTTGTTATAATCCGCTGACAGCTAATAAAATCTGTGTTGCAGGCAGTAAAAGCGACTATGAAAAGGATTTGCCGCTGCCACGGCATGTCGGAGAGCTGCACAATGCAGACGTGCTGGATGCAGATGGCCGAGTTCCGTGAGGTGGGCAATTATTTGAAAGTAAAGCACGACCAAGCGCACAAACTTGAGTTGGACAAACGGCGCATGCGCGCGGGGAACAGCGCCGTCAACCGCGGCAGCGCTATCACAGACGCGTTCAGTAGTATCGCGCGTTCCGAGCTTATCTATTTGGAGGATTCCCCTGATTACTGCGCGAAAAACTTGAGCCTTGGACTTCACGGCACGGAAGGCAGGGAGTGTTTGCAGAGTGGAAAGTATCTGTCGCAGTGGGAAAAGCACAGCTGCAGAAGGCTGTGCCACGAGTGCGGCCTGCGCGTCGAGGAGATCCGCACCGAGATAGTGAGCAGCTGCAACTGCAAGTTCCATTGGTGTTGCACGGTGAAGTGCGAGAACTGCATTCAGTTTATAGTTAAGTACGTTTGTGCACGGAGACAAAGTGGACAAGGACACAACAGACGCAGAATTCGAGGACCAAAATGACTGCCACAATGTTTGGGGACTCAATTACCACAGACTTCCCTGCACTTTTCTGTATTATTTGTAGGTTATAGATCCTTCTACCTTTTGTACATACCGTAAAGTGTATATTTAAATATTCTAATAAATTAATGAAATCAAGGATGTTTCTGTTTTACTCTTTAAGATGGATGGCTATATGTCAAATATATTTTAATTATGAGTAAAGAGTCCTAAATTGAACAGCATAACTGTAAGCGCAGCTTTCCAAAGCTACATAGTTAAAGAATCAAGTGAGGCCTATGCAACAAAAGCCAACAAGACGGGTCAGTTAGTAATACACTAAGGATCATTTTAGTGAACACACTTTGATAAGATTAACGTGTCACACTTTGCACTTACAGGTGCATCTCAATAAATTACAATGTCATGGAAAAGTTCATTTATTTCAGTAATTCAACTCAAATTGTGAAACTCGTGTATTAAATAAATTCAATGCACACAGACTGAAGTAGTTTAAGTCTGGTTCTTTTAATTGTGATGATTTTGGCTCACATTTAACAAAAATCCACCAATTCACTATCTCAACAAACTAGAATATGGTGACATGCCAATCAGCTAATCAACTCAAAACACCTGCAAAGGTTTCCTGAGCCTTCAAAATGGTCTCTCAGTTTGGTTCACTAGATAAGCCACAAACATTCATTGCCAAAGAAGCTGGCTGTTCACAGAGTGCTGTATCCAAGCATGTTAACAGAAAGTTGACGTGTCAAGGAATTTGGCTACAGTTGTCGTATTCCTCTTGTTAAGCCACTCCTGAACCACAGACAACATCAGAGGTGTCTTACCTGGGCTAAGGAGAAGAAGAACAGTGGTCCAAAGTCCTCTTTTCAGATGACAGCAAGTTTTGTATTTCATTTGGAAACCAAGGTCCTAGAGTCTGGAGGAAGGGTGGAGAAGCTCATAGCCCAAGTTGCTTGAAGTCCAGTGTTAAGTTTCCACAGTCTGTGATGATTTGGGGTGCAATGTCATCTGCTGGTATTGGTCCATTGGGTTTTTTGAAAACCAAAGTCACTGCATCCGTTTAACAAGAAATTTTGGAGCACTTCATGCTTCCTTCTGCTGACCAGCTTTTTGAAGATGCTGATTTCATTTTCCAGCAGGATTTGGCACCTGCCCACACTGCCAAAAGCACCAAAAGTTGGTTAAATGACCATGGTGTTGGTGTGCTTGACTGGCCAGCAAACTCACCACACCTGAACCCCATAGAGAATCTATGGGGTATTGTCAAGAGGAAAATGAGAAACAAGAGACCAAAAAATGCAGATGAGCTGAAGGCCACTGTCAAAGAAACCTGGGCTTCCATACCACCTCAGCAGTGCCACAAACTGATCACCTCCATGCCGCGCCGAATTGAGGCAGTAATTAAAGCAAAAGGAGCCCCTACCAAGTATTGAGTACATGTACAGTAAATGAACATACTTTCCAGAAGGCCAACAATTCACTAAAAATGTTTTTTTATTGGTCTTATGAAGTATTCTAATTTGTTGAGATGTTTGAAATGAAATGTTTTTGTTAAAAGTGAATTGGTGGGTTTTTGTTAAATGTGAGCCAAAATCATCACAATTAAAAGAACCAAAGACTTAAACTACTTCAGTCTGTGTGCATTGAATTTATTTAATACACGAGTTTCACAATTTGAGTTGAATTGCTGAAATAAATTAACTTTTCCACGACATTCTAATTTATTGAGATGCACCTGTATCCCTGGGTGCATAAAGCTAATATACATTCCATTGTGGAATATGCATAGAGAAACACCCCAAGGTGCGTTGGTTTATGTAGTCCCATTTACACAAGGCGAAGGAATAGTTTGTGCAGTTCACAGCCTTGTTCCGACCATATTCAATAGCGGTATAACTGGCGTGATGTTTATGATCGTCGCCTATATTTGATAAAACAAAAGATGACTATTTGCCTTGTAGTGATCTGTGATTTGCAAAAAGGGCCAACCTAACCATGACATGTGATTCCCAGATACCTTATCTCTGGGTTTTACCCTTAACTATTTCCCCTAATACAGCTAATCTCTTCTGCTCAGAGTGACATTCCATAAATCTGCTGACCTGACTGATCAGATGAATGATGCTATACTAGAGTCAGTGGGGGTCTGAATCCTGAGGAGACTGAGACAGTGGAGATGGGATTTGATAGGATGTTTTGTGTTTTCTTGTAACACTAATCTAATACCCTAGTCAGGAACTTCATTTAGCTGATTTGCAATTGCTAAAATATAAATGATTATTGTTACAAGTCTTATGCTGGCGTTGTTTTGCACATTTCTGACCAAAATTTTTAATATTAACCATCTAGGAGTTAAGGCATACCTGCACTTTGTCCTTTGTCCATATATAAACTTTTAGTGAGGCCTCTATAAAGTTTCATGAGGCATTGGTAACTGTTTTTCACCTGTGATTAAGTAAGTATTAATAGGTAATCATACATATCTATGTTGCTGCTTTTATTCTGACTGTTTGACCTATCAGCATTTATCCCAGTAGGGGGCATGATATCAGAGGAAAAAAAAACATCCATTCAAAGTCTTGTTTCTTCTCACACAAATTCACCAGCTTGTCAAATAGTTCTTCCTCTCGGTTTGCCTGTTTGCCTTTAGGGATACCATGTTTTTCCCAGGCTGTCCTGCTGTGCCATAATGAATGAGGAACAAAATGGCCATCTTTCTAAATACAGTGCCAGGTTGTTATCCAAGTTAGCCACAGCCACCTAGAACGTCCCCTCCCCTTCTCTCAACGGCCATTCATATGAATAGAATTAGACTGTGATCCCCCTCTTCAAAACGCCAGCACGGAGGTTAAGCCCAGTCTGTTACATTCCACAAAAGGCCGATTTCCTTTATGCTCAAAGCCTCCACATGCGCATAACAAAGATACGCAGTCCTGCATTGCTTCATCAGAAGCCACTGCTGTAGCAAGCATTCCCTCAAATGAAGTAGTGACACTTCAAGTTAGCCAGGTCTCAGTCAGAATTCATAGGAATTGATTAATAAGAAAGAGAGATTGGATTTTAATCAAGCAATGTTTTAAGAACAGCTGTAACTTTTCAGGACTTGGTTTGTGTAAATTTATATTATTTCGCAATTATGAAACTATGGTGATTGAGTTAATGCTACAGTAGCAGTTGATTTAGTATGAAGTCCAAACCAGATATCTGTAAAAATAAATCAAACAAACAAATAAATATATAATTACATCAATACTTGAAAGGTGCTTGGAATTAAATGGACAGGCCAACTTCAATAATTTTAAGTACTTTAGTACATGACAATATAGTGTAAAAACATAAATACATGCACATCATTGACACTTTGTTTTCCTCAGTTCTGTGAGACAAGACAGTTCCTCCCTTCTTTATGGGGCTGTTTGTGGCTAAAGAGTGAGGCAGCATCCTTGTGCAAAACCCCCTACAGCTGCAGTTTTATTCAGTGGGAGTCCTGCTGGCCTGGAGGTGAGTGATGTTCCTCCTCACAACTCTCACCTTGGTGAGAGGACAGGATGGGCTTAGCAGCTGGCCCACAGTTTCATTCCCACCAGGAATGACCAGCATAATGGGATGACCAGGGGTCAAAACAGTCACTGGCTTATATATAGATATCTGACCATTTTACAAGGTTGATAATCAACTCCCTGTGTTTCTCTTTACCACTATATCTGATGGGTACATTTCCTTAGATACTTTTTAGCACTGATAAGTGTTTTATATATTATATAGTACATAAGGTTAAACTTGTTGGGTGTTTTAAGGCTCTCTTGAGGTAAAATGTTTTTTTTTTTGTTTGTTTGTTTGTTTTTTTCAGAATGTGAACTCATGTTTAGCAAACTTTTACTAAATAAATAAAAACTGTATAGGCCAGATTTCAAAAGGAAAGGCCAAAAGGCTAGCAATATTTTTAATTTTCTGTTGTGTCTGTTTCATGCAGATTAACCACTTTCTTTATTTCTAGGCACTGGAGAGGAGAGGTGTATTGCTGCTTGCTAGCTTTTTACCCTATATAAAGGCATGGCAGTAGCAAACAACAGGAGAGGTATTCTTTTCTTTTTCTTTTTTTTTAACCATTTCAATAAAAAAAATAAATCAATAAAAAAATTTTTTTAAAAAAAACATGCAAAAACGGGATGTTATCTTGGAAATAGGACAACATTCCCTCCAAGTGAGAAAAAAAAGCACACACTGCTTATTGTGCATCTCATTTGCCTCACAAGTTATGTAGTAACTTTCTCATTATGTGTAATTAGACTGCATTTTGACCTTCTTTCTTCTTTAAAGAAGAAAAAAGATCTGTAATGAGATTAATCAAGTTATAAAGAATGTGGGAAACCATGCTTTATAATGGCAATCCACTATCATTTTCAGAGATATTAACAACATCTGTCTTGAGTGATACAATCACAAATTGGCAAGGCAGAAAACCACTCACATTTGGGATTTTCATTTGTCTTGAATGCGCCTTCAGTGACCACTACTGTCAATAGCAGGGTTGCCAAATCTGCTACTGAAGACCTGATATCTAAAAACCAAAAGCAAAACTATCTACAGTGCCTCCACTAATATTGGCACCCTTGGAAAATATGAGCAAAGAAGGCTGTGAAAAAATTGTCTTTATTATTTAACCAGGTTTATCAAAAAAAAATTACCCCACAGTTCACCCCACAGGTTTTCTATGGGTTTCAAGTCAGGGGACTGGAATGGCCATGGCAGGACCTTGATTTTGTGGTCAGTAAACCATTTTTGTGTTAATATTGATGTATGTTTTGGATTATTGTCCTGCTGGAAAATCTAACCATGGCCCATGCTAAGCTTTCTGGCAGAGGCAGTCAGGTTTTCATTTAATATCTATTGATATTTGATAGAATCCATGATTCCATGTATCCTAACAAAATGTCCAGGTCCTCTGGCAGAAAAACAGCCCCAAAATATTAAAGAGCCACACCCATATTTAACCATGGGCATATGGCTACCTCTCTGTGTGCGCCAAAACCACGTCTGGTGTTTATTGCCTAAAAGCTCTATTTTGACTTCATCTGATCATAGAACCCGATTTCATTTGAAGTTCCAGTAGTGTCTGGCAAACTGAAGATGCTTGAGTTTGTTTTTGGCTTTTTTCTTGAAACCCGTCCAAACAGCTGGTGATATAGGTGACTTCGGACTGTAGTTTTGGAGACTTTCTGACCCCATGACGCAACTAACTTCTGCAATTCTTCAGCTGTGATCCTTGGAGATTTCTTGGCCACTCGAACCATCTTCACCATCTCTTCACAGTGTTTGGCACAATATAGACACGCATCCAATTCCAGGTTGATTCATAACATTTCCAGTTGACTGGAATGTCTTAATTATTGCCCTGATAGTGGAAATGGGCATTTTCAACGGTTGTGCTATTTTCTTATAGGCACTGCCCATTTTGTGAAGCTCAGCAACCGTTTGCCACACATCACAGTTATATTCTTTGGTCTAACCCATTGTTATGAACAACTAAGGGAATTTGACCTATGTGTTACCTCATATTCATACCCCTGTGAAACAGGAAGTCATGGTTGAACAATTTCCTGTTCCTAGTCACCCAGATGTACTAAAAAAAAAAAATATATATATATATATATATATATATATATATATATATATATATATATATATATATATATATATATATATATATATATATATATATCAATGGGAATATACTTCAAATATATTTTTCTCATATGAATTCATAGGGGTGTCAATAATTTTTGCACACCTATATTTAACAAAGATATTTTTGATAAAACTGTGTTGTGTTTGATATCCATGAGAGCAGAGAATTTCTGTGAATTTTTTTAACAAAAGATCAAAAGGTTAAACAATAAAGACAATTTTTCACAGCCTTCTTTGCTCATATTTACCAAGGGTGCCAAAATTAGTGGAGGGCACTGTAGCTGTCAGATGCAATTTCCTACATAAACCAAAAGGCACTCAAATTGGTGGATAGAATCTTGACTCGTACTGTTACCTGGCCTCATTTGCTCATTTACTGGCATTTCATGTACTTTCAACAGTCACTGAAAACAAAAACAAAAGAAAACAAAAGCGGTCTGAGGCTGGGTCTGCATATTTGTAACCAGCCCGGAATAATCATTTCACATGGCGCATTTGACCCAGTTTATTTAGTGCTGTCTACTTATGAATGGATCACCCAAAATGGATGGTAATAGCATGTCTGAACGGGGCCATACAGAACAACAAAGTTTGTGTTCCCTTTCAAATTTTCTATATATATCTGCATAAATATGACCTAAAACATCATCAGGTTTTCACACAAGTCCTTAAAGTAGACAAAGAGAACCTAATTAAACAAATGAGACCAAAATATTATACTTGGTCATTTACTTATTGAAGAAAATTATCCAATATCATATATCCGTGAGTGGCAAAAGTATTTGAAACTCTAGGATTAGCAGTTAATTTGAAGGCGAAATTAGAGTCAGGTGTTTTCAATCAATGGGATGACAATCAGGTATGAGTGAGCACACCTCACTCAGATCTATCAAAGTGTGATCTTCACAACACATTTGTGGAAGTGTATCATGGCACGAACAAAGGAGATTTCTGAGGACCTAAGAAAAAGAGTTGTTCGTGCTCCTCAGGCTAGAAAAGGTTACAAAGCCAAATCTAAAGAGTTTGGACTCCACCAATCCACAGTCAGATAGACTGTGTACAAATAGAGAAAATTCAAAACCATTTTACCCTCCCCAGGTGTGGTCGACCAACAAAGATCACTCCAAGAGCAAGACATGTAATGGTCCACGAGGTCTCAAAGGAACCCAGGGTAACTTCTAAGCATCTAAAGACCTCTCTCACATTGACTAATGTTAATGTTCATGAGTCTACCATCAGGAGAATATTGAAAAATAATGGTGTGCATGGCAGGGTTGCAAGGACAAAGCCACCGCTCTCCAAAAAAAACATTGATGCCCTTCTGCAGTTTGCTAAAGATCACGTGGACAAGCCAGAAGGCTACTGGAAGAACGTTTTGTGGACAGATGAGACCAAACTAGAGCTTTTTGGTTTAAATGAGAAGTGTAATGTTTGAAGAACGGATAACACTGCATACCAGCATAAGAACCTTATCCCATCTGTGAAACATGGTGGTGGTAGTATCATGGTGGTGGCTTGCCATCATTGATGGAACAATGAATTCTGAAGTATACCAGTGAATTCTAAAGGAAAATGTCAGGATGTCTGTCCATGATCAGAATCTCAAGAAAAAGTGGGTCATGCAGCAAGTCAATGACCCTAAGCACACCAAAGAATGGTTAAAGAAGAATAAAGTTAATGTTTTGGAATGGCCAAGTCAAAGTCCTGACCTCAATCCAATAGAAATGTTGTGGAAGGTCCTGAAGCAAGCAGTTCATGTGAAGAAACCCACAAACATGAAGCTGTTCTGTACTGAGGAATGGGCTAAAATTCCTCCAAGCTGATGTGCAGGACTGATCAACAGTTACCGGAAACGTTTAGTTGCAGTTATTGCTGCACAAGGGGGTCACACCAGATACTGAAAGCAAAGGTTTGCATACTTTTGCCACTCACAGAAATGTAATATTGGAACATTTTCCTCAATAAGTAATAATATTTTTGTCTCAATGGTTTAATTGGGTTCTTTTTATCTACTTTTACGACTTGTGTGAAAATCTGATGTTGTATTAGGTCATATTTACACAGAAATGTAGAAAATTCTAAAGGGTTCACAAACTTTCCAGCACCACTGTAAATCACATTGACCAAAATATAAACCAACAGTAATTCCAACACTGTTTTAAAAATGTAATGTTTTTAACCATTTATTTTAACTATGAATCATGCACATGTCTGATGTTTATTCATTATTTTCCCTATATAGGCTCGCTACATATACAGTTGCAATCAAAATTATTCATCCCCCATTGCAAATCAGGTTTACTGTCAAAATTTACAGACTTTCAGCTGTTTGCAATGAAGAAATCAAACAAAAACAATTGAAGTAGTTCAACACAACGAATGCTTCAAGTGGTTTCCCATATTCAACTGAAAATGTAACTTATTATGACTTCTCCAGTTTAAAAATTATTCAACCCCTTCATGGCACCCTTTTGCTATTATGAGCTGCTGCAAACGAGATGCATAGCCAGACACCAGCTTCTGGCAGTGTTCCTGAGGAATCTTGACTGTGGACAGAGTGTTCTTTCTTCATTCTTCTTTCTCCAGACATATCGCTGATCAATCATGCCGAAAAGTTCCAGTTTTGTTTCATCGCTCCACAGAACAGAATCCCAAAACTTCTGTGGCTTATTTATATGATTTTGAGCCGACTTTTCTTGTGCTTTTGGGTCAGTAGTGGTGTACGTCTTGGAGTTCTGGCATGGAAACCTTCTGCGTTTAGTACGCGCCATACTGTGCTCACTGAAACCTCCAAGCCTGTTGCCACCAACTCTTGCTGCAGGTCTTTTGCAGTCACTCGAGGGTTTTTCACAACCTGCCTTCTCAGAAATCTGGTTGCAGCCGTTGATAGTTTCCTTTTTCTGCCCTGACCAGGTATTTCATGTATTTTCTGCCCCTAGCCAGTTCAGGTATTTCATGTGTTCCAGCTCAAGCACACCTAGTGCAACTAATGAAGCCCTTGATTAGTTGAATCAAGTGTGCTTGAGACAACACCTGTTTTGCATATTTGTGCTGTTGTGAGGGATTCTGTTCAGGGGGTTGAATAATTTTGAAACTGGAGGAGTCATTATAAGTTGCATTTTCAGTTGAATTCAGGGAAAACACTTGAAGCAGTCACTGTGTTGAACTATTTCAATTGCTTTTGTTTGATTTGTTTATTGTAAACAGCTGAAAGTCTGTCAATTTTGACAATAAACCTGATTTGCAATGGGGGTTGAATAATTTTTATTGCAACTGTACCTGAAACTGAGAAGCCATAGGAGTTTGTGGGTCCCTGTGCCATTTGCATTCCTCTAACACTCCAAAATAAGTAACCAAATTATCCTCACTCAAAGAATTCATTATATTATTCTTAAAAAATATCTCATTCATAGATTTAATAGATGCAAGATAGGAATCAATACCATGAGAAGCAAGATACTGACAACTTTGTTGACAAATACATACAGTGACCTCCACTTTACACTTGTAGAGGGATCTTGGTTCACTCCATGCAGAACATTTTAGGCTCCTTTATATTATTATTTTTGTGAATGTCGATTTCCTTCTTCAATTGAGATCACAATGTTACAATAGGTTTCAAATCTGAAGACTGAGATGGTCATTGCAAAAATTGATTTTGGGTTTCTTCAACAATTTCTGTGTTGATTAGAAAGTATGTTTGGATCATTATCTTGTTTAAAGCTCTATCTATTACAAACCTGAACCTCCTGGCAGGGGCAACCAGGATTTGGGATTAAAAATATCCTGCTACTTAATAGAATTCATAATGTCATCTTTACAAGAACCACTGAACTGCCAGCCACAAAATAGCCCCAAAGTATCAATTATCTACTGTCATATTTTACAGTGGGTATTACAGAATATTTTTTAGAACAAAGATAAATAGTTTAATTTTAAATAATATTTAATTTATACAAACATTTTTGCCAATAAGTGGCAATAATTCTGAATGCCACTGAATGTGCAGAAGAGCAGAAGATCTTAAAAAGTAATTACACCAGGGATTTTTGTTAGCCCTGTCCTCTCTGCACTTTAGGGGGTGGGTCACAAATGTGTGTGTGTGTGTGTGTGTGTGTGGAGGTGGAGCAAGGAGTGTGACTTGGTAATGGGGTGGGTAAGAGGGAGGGTCAACATTAGCAATCATCACATGGATAAAGCAGTCCATATGCCATATCACACTTCTACAGGATATTTTTTTTACTGGGATCCATTTGGGTTCTTATTCAGGTCTATATGGGAATTCAGTGTGATATTAGGATTTAGATATAATGTCATATAGGATTTTAAGAATCCCAAAGGTGCACTTTTCCACTGTCATTATTTTTACTAAACAAATAGTACTTTTTTGACTGTGTCTTGCAATTTGATAGAACTCACCTTGACATTGTACAGAGAATATCAACTTATGTTATGCACTGGTCAACCTGCAGTAACATCATAAACAATATGGGTGGGATAGTTTTTTTTCATGGTACTTTAGGATGGATAATACTGTATATGGTGTTCCTGTAAGTGATGTTAATTAAAACTTTCCATTCTATGTCAACTGTAGTCTGAAATTCTTTTTAAAGCTGCAGTATCAAACTTAAAAATCAACAAAAATCAAGGTTAAAAATGAACAAAAATCAATATTGAGCAAGTACATAAAAAACAGTCTTCAAAACTGTCTCCTTACTTTACCCCGATTTGCAACACTAAGCTTATAATAATGATTTATCATTTGAGCTGTCGGGTCTGATTTAGCGGGAAATGTCAGTTTGACGTCATTTGTTGTTGCGTGGTTACGTCACGTCCATAAACAGAAAGAAGAAGACCCGGCTACTATAGCTCCGTGTGTGGGGGCTGAGGATGGTGTTGTTTGTAGCTTGCTTTTACAACAGTTGCTTAGAATTTAAACTTGTCATGTAGATGGCTGCTTTAATCTGGATAGTTCTAAATGCAATCATTGTTGACATCTGGGGAATCAACTGTTGTCAAAACCAAGAAATCTTGAATTGCGGAGAGCCTGCAGTCAAAAAAGGGAAAATGACAGAGCCTGTGCTAAAATGAGAATAATATCAGCATGGCTTTTGAGAGGTGGTGACAGTCTGAAGGGATTGAAGTATATGGCTTTTTTCTGTTGAACAGGTAAGACATTTCAGTGGCTCTATAGGTAGCTAGATAACATTAGCGCACTTGTTTGCTTGATTCAGCTGAGTATTGAGTTTCCTATGTTGTTGGGGTTTTTTTTTTTTTTTGTTTTTTTTTGCTATGGTGGTAAATTGCACTTATTTTCTGCTAGCTATGAGAGAGAGCAACTTACCTCTACTCCAAGAAAATCATATCTGCTGCCAGCTACATTGTCAAGTATTGGAGCTAATATACAACCTATACGAATACCTCAAACCATCAGATTCATCAGCGCAGAGGAGCAGTACCTAAGCACAACCCACATAAAAAAATAACTCTGCAGGTAACTTGCAATTCTACATTTCAAACAGAGATGGCATTAGAGAGGCAAAAGTTCAGTACTGCAGCTTTAAATAGTGTTAATTTTGTATATGAATCTGTCTATACTGTATCTATTTTCTGAATTCTGAATTGATGAAATTTTGAAAAGTTGCTTTATAGATATGTTTACAAAATTTTATTGTAATTACCTGGAAAAACAGCACATCTTGTGCTAATATTTAATTGTCAGCACAGTATACAGGTGCATCTCAATAAATTAGAATGTCGTGGAAAAGTCCATTTATTTCAGTAATTCAACTCAAATTGTGAAACTCGTGTATTAAATAAATTCAATGCACACAGACTGAAGTAGTTTAAGTCTTTGGTTCTTTTAATTGTGATGATTTTGGCTCACATTTAACAAAAACCCACCAATTCACTATCTCAACAAATTAGAATATGGTGACATGCCAATCAGCTAATCAACTCAAAACACCTGCAAAGGTTTCCTGAGCCTTCAAAATGGTCTCTCAGTTTGGTTCACTAGGTAAGCCACAAACATTCACTGCCAAAGAAGCTGGCTGTTCACAGAGTGCTGTATCCAAGCATGTTAACAGAAAGTTGAGTGGAAGGAAAAAGTGTGGAAGAAAAAGATGCACAACCAACCGAGAGAACCGCAGCCTTATGAGGATTGTCAAGCAAAATCGATTCAAGAATTTGAGTGAACGTCACAAGCAATGGACTGAGGCTGGGGTCAAGGCATCAAGAGCCACCACACACAGACGTGTCAGGAATTTGGCTACAGTTGTCGTATTCCTCTTGTTAAGCCACTCCTGAACCACAGACAACGTCAGAGGCGTCTTACCTGGGCTAAGGAGAAGAAGAACTGGACTGTTGCCCGGTGGTCCAAAGTCGTCTTTTCAGATGAGAGCAAGTTTTGTATTTCATTTGGAAACCAAGGTCCTAGAGTCTGGAGGAAGGGTGGAGAAGCTCATAGCGCAAGTTGCTTGAAGTCCAGTGTTAAGTTTCCACAGTCTGTGATGATTTGGGGTGCAATGTCATCTGCTGGTGTTGGTCCATTGTGTTTTTTGAAAACCAAAGTCACTGCACCCGTTTACCAAGAAATTTTGGAGCACTTCATGCTTCCTTCTGCTGACCAGCTTTTTGAAGATGCTGATTTCATTTTCCAGCAGGATTTGGCACCTGCCCACACTGCCAAAAGCACCAAAAGTTGGTTAAATGACCATGGTGTTGGTGTGCTTGACTGGCCAGCAAACTCACCACACCTGAACCCCATAGAGAATCTATGGGGTATTGTCAAGAGGAAAATGAGAAACAAGAGACCAAAAAATGCAGATGAGCTGAAGGCCACTGTCAAAGAAACCTGGGCTTCCATACCACCTCAGCAGTGCCACAAACTGATCACCTCCATGCCACGCCGAATTGAGGCAGTAATTAAAGCAAAAGGAGCCCCTACCAAGTATTGAGTACATGTACAGTAAATGAACATACTTTCCAGAAGGCCAACAATTCACTAAAAATGTTTTTTTTTATTGGTCTTATGAAGTATTCTAATTTGTTGAGATAGTGAATTGGTGGGTTTTTGTTAAATGTGAGCCAAAATCATCACAATTAAAAGAACCAAAGACTTAAACTACTTCAGTCTGTGTGCACTGAATTTATTTAATACACGAGTTTCACAATTTGAGTAGAATTACTGAAATAAATGGACTTTTCCACGACATTCTAATTTATTGAGATGCACCTGTATATATAGTCATGTGAAATAATAAGTACACCCCATGGAAACTGTTGGCTTTTTTGACATATTTGAACAAGCAAACATTTGATCCTCTTTGAAACAGTGCCTATTAATAAATGTGATACACTCTATCAAATGACACATAAAATTAACTTTGTGTAGTAATTTTCACAATTTAAATTAACAAAAAAAATCAGTCACATGGAAATGTAAGTACACCCCTACATTTATCACACCTTCAAATCCATAAAATTAGAATCAGTTCAAAATTGGGTGCCAATGATTAGAACCTGCTTAGGGAGTGCAAGTGGAACCTGTCTTATTTATACCCCTCTCATATCTAGTGTCTGGTGTTCCCTTTGCTATTGAGGTGTGTGGTGTCATCATGCCAAGATTTTAAGAGTTCTGTAAGGCCTTCAGAAAAAAGGTTGTCTGTGAGGCTGGCAAGGATTTAAAAAGAGCTCCAAATTATTTGAAATACATCATTCCACTGTAAGGAAAATAATCTACAAATGGTGCAGATTTCAAACGACTGCCGATTTCTCCAGGACTAGTGGTCCAGCAAATTCAGCAAAAGAGCAGACCGTTTAATGCAAAAAGAAGTCTCCAAGAACCCCAAAATTTAATTACAGGATCTGCTAGTAAGTCTTGCAACTGTTGGTGTCAAAGTGCATGCTTCTACATTCAGAAAGAGATTGCACAAATTTGACCTGTGTCATGGAATTCCCTTGGGCACATGCACGTCTGGGTTTTCAGTGACTATTTACTTTTGGCACGTGTGTTTTGTTTAGATTTCTGTCCTGTCTCTGCCTCTGTTATGTCATTGGTTCCTTCCTATTGTCTCAGCTGTTCTTGTTTCCCATTTTGATTATGTTATTATTTAAACCCCTCGTGTGTCTTTGTTCAGGTGAAGTATTGTTTGTGTTTCTGTGTTTATCACCAGACCTGTACCGAGCCTTTGATCTTTGTCCTCGTTTCCCGGTGTTTGATCCTGTTCTCGTCCTCGTTTCTCGATTCTGGTCTAAGCCCTGTTTATGTCTGTTTGCCAATCGCCAGACTCCTCACTTGTTTTTTGACTACGTTTTTGCGTTGTGTTTTGGAATTGACTCTCTTTAATAAAGCTCTTCACTGCACTTGCATCCATCTCTAATATCCATGAGGTATTATGCAGCAGGAAAGCAGAGGAGACGTCACGCCAAGTTAACAAGGAATGTCTTGCCGGAATTTGACTCAATCCAGTTTCCTCACTGGACTGTCATAGATCTCCCGGACCCTTATGATGGGTTCTTTGGATATCCCGAGTATTTTCTCACGGACTGCCAAGTATATTTTTCGAGCCTGGTGATGCCCAAGCTCGACAAGAAGCAGTGGCTAGGGTTCATTTTGACCAGTGGGTGGATCATCTAGTCAGTACAGGATCCAGTAAAGGAGTTTGGGAGTCCAGAGTACACCCCCAACCTGGATGATCTTTTGTGGGGGACCAGCATGACGAGCAAACCTGTTCTGCCCTTCACCGCGTATTATGAGCATGCCGACAGGGCGGCCTCCACAGGCCAGCTCCATTCCAAGACCGACAAGGCGGCCTCCATAGTCCAGTTCCAGCCTGAGACCAGCAAGGTGGTCTCCCCTGCAGAGCTACAGCCGGAGGTCAACGTGGCGACCTCATCTGCAGAGCTCCAGCCTGAGACCTGCGAGGTGGTCTCTCCTGCAGAGCTCCAGCTGGAGGTCAACATGGTGACCTCATCTCCAGAGCTCCAGCCTGAGACCACCAAGCCATGTTCCAGTCTGAGGCCGATAAAATGGCCTACCAAGTTCAGCTCATGCCTGTGGCTGACGACATGGCCCACCAAGTTCTGCTTGCACCTGAGGCCAAAGACACAGCCCACCAAGCTCTGCTCACGTCTGAGGCCGATGACATGGCCCACCAAGCTCTGCTCGCGCCTGAGGCCGACGACAAGGCAAAGCAAGCTCTGCTTGCGCCTGAGGTTGAAGACACGGCCTACCAAGTTCTGCTCGCGCCTGAGGCCGAAGACATGGCCTACCAAGTCATGCTCGCACCTGCATGGGCAGCATGCCAGGAAAAAGCCTTTGCAAGACTACAGTTTGCCAATGAGCATATAGGCAAATCCAGGCCTTTTGGAATAATGTGCTCTGGGCAGAGGAATCAAAGATAGAGTTGTTTGGCCACAGTAACAGCAGACATGTTTGGCGCAGACCAAAAACAGCTTTTCAGGAGAAGCACCTCATACCAACTGTGAAGCATGGTGGTGGAAATGTTATGGTTTGGGGTTGTTCGCTGCCTCAGGGACTGGACAGCTTGCATTCAACTATGAATTCTGCATCACATCAAAGAGTGCTTGAAGATAATATGAGTCCATCTGTCCGAAAGTTGAAGTTGAACCGAAAGTGGACTTTTCAACAGAATAATGACCCTAAGCACAGTAGCAAATCCACCAAGGAATGGCTCAAAGAGAAGAAATGGAGGGTTATGGAATGGCCTAGTCAAAGCCCGGATTTGAATCCTATTGATATGTTGTGGGGGGGATTTGAGACGGGCAGTACATGCAAGAAAACCCTCAAACATCTTGCAACTGAAAGAATATTGGATGGAAGAGTGGTCAAAAATTCCAGCAAACCTGGTGGACAATTATGCAAAACTTCTACAAGAAGTCATTTCTGCTAAAGGGGGCAATACTAGCTTCTGAGGCCCAGGGTGTACTTACTTTTTCCACAGAAGAATATCACATCTACTGATATTTCTGTTGAATAAATGATTGAAAAAGCTCATTTTCCTTGTGGTTTTGTTCAAGTATATCAACTTTATTAATAGGCACTGTTTCAAAGATGATCAAATGTTTGCTTGTGCAAATATGTCAAAAAAGCCAACAATTTCCATCAGGTGTACTTATTTTTTCACATGCCTACATATATTGAAAATAGTCTAATTTTAACTCCCAAAGCACCCTCTGTAAATAACCTTCCAATAACAAGACATTATTTCCAATAAAATACAAGTAGAGATCCAACAAAATCCTAAAAATCAAATAAGATTCTACAGGATAAAAAATATGATTATTTGAGAATAGGATTTTTTGACAAGGGTTGCCCTTTTGTGATAATAATAATGAGCTGGATGAGCAAATAGTCTGCTCAGAGCCTTATCAATTTTAGCCTCTGGCTGGGGGAGCATATGTAGCTTCTAGTGATTTATATGAGGATTACTGAGAGGCTCATAGTCACTGAGTGGCACCAACCATGTTACCCTTAGTCTAGATGTTTATATAATAATAAAAGTACACCCAGCAATAGCTGTTTGCATTATTTCTTACATTGTCTACAAAAGTCAGAGTGATGTGTCCTAAGATTAAATGTCAGTAGAGTAATAGCATAGATAGCTACATCTTTTGCTCAGTAGAAGTGTAACTTTGAAATGTAGCTATAGCACTATTAACACTACCTTGATGACTATCAAAATATTCCTGTCCCGACTTACAATTCATTAGTATTCATAACACTATGAATTCAACCTCACAATTCTCATACTACTCCCAACCCAAGGTGACCAAGGGAAAATGTGTGTTGCAGGGAAGGGCAGTAGTTAATGCTATTCGTCTAGCAAGATTCCATGAATGAATATGGATGGACACTATTCCCTTCTGATCTGTTCATAAATACATTGTTGCATATGTATGGCACATTTATTGTAATAAATCAATCCTAATCCAAAAATACTCACCACACTCCTTGGCTGCTCAACACTGTAACAGATGAAACAGTGTGGCACAAGGTTAACCCTAACCGTAACCTTAAGTTTCATCACTAGAGGGCAGTAACATTGCTTGACCAATGTGCATTATATGACATATCTCAGACATGTCTTGGGTGCCTTGACATCATCAACACTTATAGGAGAGCTGAACCAGAGGAGTGCTACAAAGGTTGAACCACAAGTGGTTTTTCATTGTTTTAGCAGTTTGGATGGATATACTTACATTTCAGTTTTATGTAAAAAAAAAAAAAAAAAACATATTGGGGTGTAATTACACTTTAACCACAGTGAAATAGAAAAAGTAGTCTTTGAAGGAGTCTACCAAATTATATATGAAGCCATTTCTTCAAAAGTACAATCAAGTAACTTTTGATATTTCAGTAACATCTTGTGAAGCAGTGAAAAAGAGTGGTGTGATTACTGATGCCAGTCTCTTGTTTGAATGTAATGCAGATACAATACTAGGATAACTTTTATTTTTAATCACCTTGTTGCCTGGATGTTCCAGTAGGCATTTTGTTAGTGCAGAATACACCAGTTAGAGTCCTTACTAGGACCAGAAAGTTTGACCATGTTACCTTTATTTTATCCACACTGAATTGGCGTCCAGTAAAATTGGCACTGATTATAAAGTACTACTAAAGACATATAAAGCACTGAATTGTCTTAATATCTGTGTTATGGCCATAATGTCTGTGTGCACTTTTAGTCTATTATGATCTACCATGTCTGCTCAGATTTTTCCAACAGCTATTGGAATACTCTTTCTACTAATGTATACCAGTTTTCAGATCCAGTTCCAGTTTTGTTTCATCGCTCCACAAAACAGAATCCCAAAAACTTCTGTGGCTTATTTATATGATTTTGAGCCAACATTTCTTGTGCTTTTGGGTCAGTAGTGGTGTACGTCTTTGAGTTCTGGCATGGAAACCTTCTGCATTCACCTCAGTGCCTGTTGCAGTCACTCGAGGGTTTTTCACAACCTGCCTTCTCAGAAATCTGGTTGCAGCCATTGATATCTTCCTTTTTTTGCCCCGTCCAGGTATTTCATGTACCATGAAATGTGACCAATTGGTCGATTATAAAAGGCTTGCAGCAACTATTGGCCAAATTCCTGCCTCTCGACCATTAGACTACTCTCAGCGAAAGAGCGAAGGTGAAGCGCTGTTGTGTACCGCATCAAACACTTACTTGAAAATTGTAGTAAATGACAGCTGTCCTGAGCAGAAACAATGCCCATGGTCATATAAGGTCATTTTTAATTTCATGTTATCACATTGCTTCATATTACAAGGCCATTCAAATGTGTAAATACTACACTCATGGCATCTAATATTTAATTTAATTCCATGGACATTCAAAAGAATGTAAACATCAATTGCTGAGCACAGCATTAGAATAAACAAAGTAACACTTTAAATTAGTTATACTGTAAAAACAAGCATTTGCTTTAGATTAATCAATCAATCAATTATACAGACATATTCACTTGTTAAATCTAAAATATTGACTATACAGTTCACTGTTTGAGGAAGAAATTATACATCACTCATCACAGCTATCTTGTACCTAACAAAGTACATGAATTACTGTACATTTTATGAGTCCAAGGCCTACGAACCTGACTGACTTACACCGGTTCTGTCAGGAGGAATGAGCAAAAATTCCAGGAAAACATTGTGAGAAGCTTGTTGAAGGATACTCTAAGCATTTGATTCAAGTTAAAACAATTAAAAAGCAATGCCACCAAATACTAACAAAATGTTTGTAAACATTTGATCCACTGAAAATCTGAAAAAGTAAATAAAAGCTGAAATAAATCTGTTTCTTAGCTATTATTTTGAAATTACCTCTTATGGAAATAAAGCAGATACCAAAACTGACTTGACACAGGAAATGTATGGTAAGATGGAATGTGTGGATTTGTGAAAAAATTTAGTTTGTCTTTAGCCTGGTGTATTTTAACTTTTGACTTCAACTGTAAATGTGAGCCTGAATAGCATCTTCATTTTAATCAGGTGACTGCATGTTGTGATAGCATTAAAACTATAGTTTTTGTGGTGTACTGTATTGTATTTTGTTCTAATTAAGCGAATTAATAAGGCTAGTAAAAATAGTGCCAGCCAGCCCAAGTTCTCGGTTCACATGTGTATTGCAGCAGGTGGGGAGACTTGAAAAAGAACAGACCACAGCATCAAGGTACTTTGCACCACCAGGAAATATACAAACCACCTGGAGAACGTTATGTTTAAACACACACATCAAATGAAATATTTTTGCCTTGCCTGGTTATTGCTTTGTCTTACTGGTTTGCCTCCTGGTTTTGTCAATAAAACCCTACCTACATTTGCATACAAACCTGTGTGCTTTGTGACAATCTTTCCTTAACAGATTGATTTCCAATCAGTAGGAAATATTTTCCCTTATTACTGTTCAACACAATGCAATAGTCCAAAATTGGAGCAGATATACACAGCTCTACTGTCATAAATTAAATAAACACCATCAAACATCAAACCAAGACAAAAAAAACAAAAAAAAAACAAACAAAAAAAGCACATAATAATCCAGGTGTGTCTACAAAACCACAAGATGGCAATACTGTCGCATGAATCTTCGCATGGTTGATTCCATACAGTCGGAGACCACTAGTGAAAATGTTTCTAGTTTGCATTCTTTTCTAAATTAATACTTAATACAAATTTTCATTACAAATTATTGACCACAACTTGAGCAAAAACTAGAATCTTTCCTAATATTTACAAGAATTTCAGAGTTTCATAGTATTTGATATGTCCCCTTTTTGCTTTGACAGTGACAGTGCACTCGAGCTAGCATGGAGCAGTTAACATGGTCAATATCATAAATTTGCTTACATTTAAAGAGGAACCTAGAAATGGTGCAGCATCTTATTTTAAATATTCAAGATGTTGAACATTTACTTTCTTTGTTTTAAATATTTCAAAATTCTCAAATCTTTTTATTTCCAATTTTAAATAAATAAAAAAAACTCAAGATTTTGGACCCCACTGTATATACATAAGAGCAAAAAAAAAAAAGTTATTCCATTAAACCCTGGAATTTACTGGATACTTACTTACTACATACATGTGTGATATAGCATAATAAACAAAATAAAACCCAGTTTTTAAAACAAAAATTCTGAATCAAAACAAAGGACATGGATTTTCAGTGGCATGTAAGATTGCTGACATGAAGGGATTCTGAAGTATGTCTGAGATAAAATAACAAGGTGAGGAATAGGCCACTGTTAGGGTGAGAAAACAGGGAATTAAATAAAAACGCTTAATAAAAATAACTGTGGCACAGCCTTGGAATAATTTACCAACAAGCAAGGGGGAAAAAAATATCTACTGTATACCGAAGTGTAACCTGGCTACTGCTTTGGTTGCTGGGAAAATAATATATTTACTGTCACTACTGTACAATACATTTTGTATGGCACAAAATAAAAGGCAACACTTACAAGTTACAATCAGTTGTTTGTAAACAAACTCTTAAGCAGATTACAGGCTGACATAAGCAGATTACAAAGATATCCATCATGTCATTTAACCTAACTCAAAACCAGCAGTAGCAGAAATAATATGATCTAAGCCTGAGCCCTGTCTTTCAAAAGCTTTCAGCCAGCAGTATATTAAGATGTACAGTCAAGCCAAACATACTATTCATTTTCACACACAACAGCTTGTCATGGTACATGAAACATATTGAAGATTACATAATAGTATTACAACTATTACATAAATGAACCCAACTTTAATTTATAGTAAGTTTATAAATCTGTAAGATTATAATCTTACAGTGCCAGTGCATTGGTGGGGATTTTTCATTTTGGGTGTAATAATTTATATAAAAAGTGGACTTTACTGGGGAATGTGGTTTTAATGATTGTCGCATGCCTAACAAATTTCAATACATTTAAGTGCAAATTTAATTTCTCTTACTACCATTACCTCTTGACTCCAAATCTGGAGATGCTGTCAACCCCGTTGAGTCTTCTACACCAGAGTGGAGACATGCCACCCTATCAGGGTGTGTGAAGCACACAGTTAACTTACACTGCAGCAACTGAGTCTTCACTAGAAACAAATAATGAACAATGGATCAAACTAGGTTATCAAGGACAAACAAAGCATTAGAACTGATACATGCTGCAATGTGTCTAATTCAGTGAATTCAACTGTAATGACTATAGGGTACAAGTAAACAAACCATAAGAGATTGTAATAATCTACACTGTGCTCCTATGCAATAACAAATGTTTGTAGCAACTGAAAGTCAGAATTTAATAGCATTGTGGTTTAGAATTCTGCATGTGCCATCCATTAAGTCATGCACCACCTTTAATATTATACATGCCTCCCATACGACTTTCCTCTTTTCAGCAGCTAACTCTCACAACCGATAGGCATCAGCAGATGTTAATCAGGGTTAGAGCGCTGCTGTAACGGGAGTTTCGCCCAAAGCAGTTTGCCAACCTGTGACCTGTGCTGTATCAGATCATCTAAAAATGTACAGCCCCTAGGGTAAAACACTGTCATATTCTTACCAAACCTTTGTTTTGTTTTTTTTGTTGTTTTTAACTGAGGCTCTGTTGCAAGCTATCACACAGAGCCCTTACACCAGACTAAAGAAAGTGATCAATGTGCAATTTTAACCTTTTTTTCTAACACAATGACAGTTTGAAGAACAGTTGTCAAATACAGTGGGTATAGAAAAGAATCACCCCCCTTTAAAATAATCACATTTTGTTGCTTTTCAGCCTGAAATGAACACGGACACAGTTTTTGTTTTATCCGGCTGTATTTACTCAGTGCAACTTATAACATCCAAGTGAAAGATATAACACCAACATGTCAGAATAAAAAATTTAAAAATAAAAAACCAGAATCACTGAGTTGGAAAAAGGATCACCCCCTTCCTTTAATTTTCCTTATTTTTTTAAATTACAGCCTTTAGTCTGTTGGGATATGTCTCTACTAACTTTGCACCTCTAGACGTTGCAATATTTGCCCACTCTTCTTTGCAGAACTGCTCAAGTTCAGTTAAATTTGATGGTGACCGTTTGTGGACTGCAGTCTTCAGATCATTCCACAGATTTTCAATGGGGTTTAAGTCTGGGCTCTAACTAGGCCATGCAAGGACATTCACCTTTTTCTCCTTCAACCACTGTGTGGTCAGTTTTGCTGTGTGCTTTGGGTCATTGTCATGTTGGAAGGTAAATCTTCTTCCCATTGACACCTTTCTGTCAGAGGGCAGCAGATTTTCCTCAAGAATTTGACATTATTTTGCCCCATCCATTTTCCTTCTATCCTGACAAGTGCTCCAGTCCCTGCTGCAGAGAAACACCCCCATAACAGGATATTACCACCTCCATGCTTTAATGTAGGAATGGTGTTATTTGGATGGTGAGCTGTATTGGATTTCCGCCAGACATATCGTTTGGTGTTGAGGCCAAATAATTCATCTGACCATAACACCTTTTTCCATGTGGCCTCAGAATCTTCAAGGTGCGTTTTGGCAAAACTCAGTCGTGGGTGGCTTTTTTCTCCCATACAAGCCATATTTGTGGAGAATTTGTGATATTGTTGTCACATGCACACAATGACCACTCTTTGTCATAAATTCCTGCAACTGCTTCAGAGTTGCTGTAGGCCTCTTGGTAGCCTCTCTGACCAGTTTCCTCCTGGTTCTTTCATCCAGTTTGGAGCGACGTCCTGATCCAGGGAGGGTCTGTGTTGTACCAAATACCTTCCGCTTCTTAATTATAGACTTCACTGTGCTTCTAGGCATTGATAAAGCCTTTGAATTTTTTCTGTATCCATCTCCTGACTTGTGCCTGTCCACAACTTTATCCCAGAGATCTTTTGACAGTGCCTTGCCACCCATAGTTGATTGTTTGCTTCAGTTGCACTACAAAATGCCCAGGAAAGCTCTTTTCATGCTGAGCTCATCAAAATGGCCACAGCTGATCACAGTTGAAAGTCAAATGGCTTTGTGTGCCATTGAGAAGGTGATTAGCTACACCTTATTAAGTTTACAAGTCATTTTTAGGAGGGGGGTGATCCTTTTTCCAACTCAGTGATTCTGTTTTTTAATTTTTTATTTTTTTCTGACATGTTGGTGTTATATCTTTCACTTGGATGTTATAAGTTGCACTGAATAAATACAGCTGGATAAAACAAAAACTGTGTCGGTCTTCATTTCAGGCTGAAAAGCAACAAAATGTGATTATTTTAAAGGGGGGTGATTCTTTTCTATACCCACTGTAACTGTGGTGTAAACCTGGCTTGCATACCTTGATGTATCATTACAAAAATAATTCTATACACAGTTGTCATTTTTAATTATAAGGTAGCACTTACAGTATGTATAGTTCCTTCAATGAAGATTAAAAACCTATTCTCACATACTGAGTGCATCAAATCTAAATAAAAACCACAAACAGATCAGAGCTTTGTGTATTGCAAATAACCTATATTTTCATTTATCTGTCTATTCTGTAGGAAATGACTAAATTATTGAGAAATTGGTTTATAAAGAGAGGCTATATGCTAGATACAATTAAATGTTCAATTGTAATCATTTGTAATAAATTTTGGATAAATATCAAATGTTAGCACAGTTAGCTCCACAATTAAATAATCAAAATAGTCTGGTGGTTATTTGGTTATACACACTTTACAATTGTTTTAAATAAGTTATCAAATTATGAATTAACTAAGCTAAATCAATTACTGTTGTTCACACCTTCCAACTGATCCAAAGTCTCAGAAATAGTATCCAGCTGCATCAGTATGCAATCCAGATCAACAGTGGAAGCAGTGAGCACGGTATCTGTGGACATGTCCATTTTCTCCTTCTGGAACAGATCAAATAAACATTAAAAAATACATTCAAATGTAACAATAAGGGGAAAAACAACATCAAACAACAAAACTCTGCATGGCCCAGTCTGACATTTTTATTACATCCTTTCATGCTATATGTAGAGTGCTGTAGTATTTGTCCTATAGAACAAAACCTGCACTGAAATGCAATAGATGAAAAATAAAAACAAAAATATTATACTATTTATACTATATAATATACAGTTTACTATATTATATATAATATATATTATAATATATACTATTTTGGCTTCTGATAAAAATCTAAAACGGATGTCTGCCACAAAATTATCAACCACACTGAACTTGTTTAATTTTTTTTTATTGAAATCAGTAACAAACAGCTGTCAATCAAACATACGTGTGTTTTACAATATTTTACTAGCAGCTTAAAGCGAAATTAAAAAGCATCTTCAATTTAAAAATAAATAATAAAATCTACTCTTGGGTTGTCTTTTGGTTTGCAACTGTACATTGGTCAACTAGATTGTCTCTGGAGCCCCAGATAACAGCTTTACACTGGACGAATTGGTTCTCCAGCCTCTTGAGGGATTTTTCGAGTTGAGGATCAGTCTTCAGTACCACCATGTCGTACGTCATCCAGGTCAGATTCACTGGGAGCAGAGAATGGGGAAACTGTTACTACGCTGTTAAGAAAGATAGCTAGCTTTCTGTCACAGATCACTATAAACTTCTGATTTGCTGTATACGTATTTCACCTGAAATATTCTCCATCTCCTCGGTCATCCTCTCTAAATCTTTATTGAGTTCTAAAGTTTCACGACCAAAATCCTCGTATTGTTCCCCAGCTGAAGCATTGTCAACCATCTAAAAAAAAAACCGAGATAAGCAAGCTAGCTAAATAAGTTAACGAGTGCTAGCTAAAATACGCAATATTTAGCCACATTTGGGTACAACTTTAATACAAGAAGCAAATTAAAGTTAGTTCGCCGTTACGAGTTACTCCTAGTCAAGAAACTGTCTAAAAATTGTCTGGCAAACTGACCAACTGGATAACTACTTACGTTTTATGTGCTAGCTACAAATCTACCTAGCTGTCGGACAAGGTTATCGCAAACAATTCGCTAGCAAGCTTGGTTTCCAGTTTAGCCAATATGTTTAGCTGTCTTTACATAAGTACAGGTAACAGGATATATAATTTACATAAGGAATTGCATCACCTTGCTAAAGTAACTTTCGATGGTTTACGTCAAACGCGATTTTTGTTAGAGGCTGCCAGGGTTTGAAGGATTTTTATTTTTTTCTTTTCAGGAAAGAGTTTCTCTCCGTCTCCTTGGGCACGCAAAGCTCTCCTGAAGCACGCGCGTAAATTTAACGACATAACAGAAACACCCGGATGCGTTCCACAATAAATGTGCTCCCGAAACACTGAAAAGTTAATATAGGCAGGTCTATATGTCGTACAGTGAAAATAATGAAGAAGCCAATTACTAATTTTAGGAGAAAATTTGAAAATAAGTGAGAAGTTGTTCTCTTAAGCCCCTAACCATTAATTATAATCTATAACCCTGTGGAAAATGTAGCTTGGTCTGAGCAGCTGTGTTTCCAAAACACAGTGCGAGCTAGTCATACCGATATACCATAACACAACAGTAAGACAATTAGAAAATCTTGTATTGATTAATTCATCCAAGGAATAAGGACGCACCATGACCAGCTGGTAGCTGTAAGACAAATAAATAAAATGTCCCTCTTTTTTTTTTTTTTTTTTTTTTTGTTTTTGTTTTTTTGCAAAGCCTATATTGCCTGCCCTCCAAATTGTCTGTAGAAAGAGAAAACTATCAATTATCAAATCATTCCTTTTTTTTCTTTTTTTGCTGCTTTATATATATATATATATATATATATATATATATATATATATATATATATATATATATATATATATATATATATATATTGTTGTTGTTGTTGATAGCACAACGAAAATTCTATATAATTGTCAACAATTTGGCATGGTGTTGAAGTGGTCTTAAATGAACATGATCTAGAGGCAAACGAACAACAGGGACACTGTAAGTGGGGGCTCCATTAAGTTTTCTCCAAACCACAATTCCGCCCTCTTGTATTTTAGCAGTCACTGCAACTTCCAGTGTTTAAGGAAGTAAATAAAAATAATAACATGCTATATAATTATTCATGACTTCTACATTATCAAGTCAGTACAAAAAAAAAAAAAAACATTTTAGATTCCCAAACATTAGTTGTCTAAAACAAAATTAAATGTTACAGAAAAATGTTTGTATGTCATTGAAGAAAGCAGCATATTATGTACAAGACCACTTTTCAGACAAAAAACACAATGAAGGCTGCTGGGTTTTGCTACAAAAAATAAGAAGCAAGTGCAACAGTTAACGTCTCCAGAAGAACTGTGGCTGGTTCTGCAAGATGCTCAATAAAACTTACCAGCTCATTTCCTTATAAAATTGCACAAATTGTACCGGAGACTACTATTATTTTTATTTATTTATTTATTTTTTTAATGTAGAAACATTTAATTTCATTATTTTGTGCCTAAAACTTTTGCACAATACTGTATATATAAGGTTTGTTGATTATTTACATCTTTTATTTGCATTCACACCAGTGCACACACATTAGTCATCAGAAGGATCCAAAAGCATATTTCACTGTATGTAGTAAACATTACAAAACATATTGTGTATGCATGTTAAAAATCACTCTGCAAATCTTTAAATGTATCCTTTAAATGGCAAAAACATTGACCAAAGAGTGAATATAGTCATATAACAAGAAAGAGAAAGTAACCAATAAGAAGAAAGAAGGGAGGTGCCAGGTATGCATGAATAAAACAGGTGCGACAGGTGACAGAACTCACGAGAGTGCAAGGGCAAACAATGGCAGAGTGAAGAACGATATTAGACCTCTCAACTGGGGATCTGTTTTTAAAAGAAGAGAACAAGATTTTTTCCGGACCATAGAAGAAACTTTGTATTACATCTGGAGCCACCTGAGCCATTTGAATCCAGACAGGAGCATCTTATGAAGCAATAATCATGGCACATTATGAACAAGGTCAGTCTCCAACTCGATGTGGTCCACAGTTCCCCAGCTTGGGACAGGAGCCTCCAGAGCTGAGCCTTTACAGCGATAATTACTATCCTCCTCCATCACTGCCAAGTCCACAGAGGACAAACCCCTCCTCGTATGATCTTGGGGAATATGCAACTTCATCTCCTAACCCATATCTGTGGTTCAGTGGTACTGGGATCAACACTTCTGCATATCTGGGTGGTGCACCAGGTCCTGCTGTACCCTCCTTTGTGCCGCAGCACTATGGCATGCAGAGGCCCTACCTTGGGCAAGGAGGTCCTGGGGGTGGTGGTGGAGAACTGGGATGGTTCTCCATACCTTCTCAGGAGGACCTAATGAAGCTGGTCAGACCACCCTACTCATACTCAGCACTCATTGCAATGGCAATACATGGTGCCCCAGACCGGCGCCTGACACTGAGTCAGATTTACCAGTATGTAGCAGATAATTTCCCTTTCTACAATAAGAGCAAAGCTGGCTGGCAGAACTCCATTCGCCACAACCTATCACTGAACGACTGTTTCAAGAAAGTTCCTCGGGATGAAGATGACCCTGGTAAGAACTCTTGAGTGTGTTTGTTGTTTTAATTGTCTTAAGCCTTTTTGAATACTAGTGGGTAAGGTTTTCTGGGAGGTTTTTGCTTGGTATCATATTCCAGTCAAATTCATGTCAAGTGTTTCTCTCTCACTCTTAAGGTAAAGGTAATTACTGGACCCTTGACCCAAACTGTGAAAAGATGTTTGACAATGGCAACTTCAGGCGCAAGAGGAAGAGAAAGTCTGATGGTCTTGCTGGGGAGGGCAGCTCTGGAGGAACTCTTAGCTCAGAGGCAGGAGATGGGAGTGGGAGCCCCAAAAATGCAACGCTTGACATTTCAGCCTCACCTGAGAAAGCTCCGGCCATGGGCCCCCCCTCTTGCCTGAGCACATTTCTGACAGAAATGTCTGGGGTATCAGCTGGGTCTCTGGAGGTGGGTGGAGAAGCCATTAATCGCCCAATTCCTCTCAGCCTGCCAGTGGATGGCACACAAAGAGCACCCCAAACGTCAGGCTTCAGCTCCTACTCCCCTGGTTCCACAGTCCCTGAGTGGGCATCATCTCTCCCACCACCTCCTCCTATCTCCCCCTCAGGTTCTCATGCCAATTTAGGCTACAGCAACCCTGCTCTCAACCAGTTCAATGGCCATTTCTACCCTGGCTTGAACTCAACTGGCATTCTGTATCCCCGAGAGGGCACAGAGGTGTGATAGAACTGGACAAAGGTCAACAGTCAATAAGAAATAGCACAAGCTGCATAGTGAACTGCAGCTAGAGACTGGTGAGAGAAAAAAAAAGCTTCACACATACACACACTTACTACCAGTTGGCTGGTTTTGGTTGAATGCCGAAATGGCCCCGTGAGTGTGAGATTACAGCAGATTCCCACAGGAACAGCTTAGTCAGCATCATGATGTGCATGATACTAACAAAGGCCACCAGCAGTTTCAATGTGAGGTCTGCTGCTGACATTATGCCATTCCATCCAACTATCTTTGCTGATCATATCACTAAAACTGTAAGCACTTGTACTAACACTGAACATGACTTTAAAAAAGTCTATAACCAGCAGAGTAACCTTAGAGAAAGTGCATGGGGTGCGAAATTCTTCATTCTACACCTGTAATTTGATCCTTTCAGTTTTTTAAACTTTGTCTGTTTAATGGAAAATTGTGATGTCTTTTTACTTCTAAGGGTGTGAGTAAATGTTGTACAGTTTTATGTGTGCTTTCTGTTACTTTTTTAAATAAAGAATTGTAAACAGTATCCAATGTTTAATCAACTGAACACAATAATGATTTACTAAATTATAACTCTGAGAGAGCAGTAAGTAAGACCTCTGTAAGTCGCTCTGGATAAAGACGTCTGCCAAATGCCATAAATGTAAATGTGAGTTTTTAATGCAAAATCCCCAGCCAGCTAAAGACTAAATGCATGGCAGAAAAACATGATTATTAAAAAATGACTAATTAGTCTGGTCCCAGTTTTGATTCAACATTACAAATTTTTTAAAATCTTATAAAACTTTTTTTTTTTTTTTTAACTTTGTATTACATTGTTCTAAGAGCTATTACATTACATATTACATTGTTAGGTACAAAAATGATCCTTAATGGAAAGCATATGTAACTTCCCTAAATGTGAAATGTAACTAAAGTAATGATGTGTTAATTAGCTAAAATTTTATAAATAATATAACTTTGTTTAAAGTGAACTGCAAGGGGGAAAAAACAGAACAATAAAAACTAACGAGCTTCCATAGTTGTAAAAGCTCTTTAAGGAAACAGGGTCAGCTAACCAAAAATATATAGCTGAGAGATTTTTGCCTCTTTATTTGAAAGAATCTAATTGAAGTATTCAGTTTTAGGAAATTTATTTAGAGAAAAGAAAATTAGCTGGCATCATTTTCCATATCACCAAAAATAAGATAAATATTATAAGGGAGTGTGTCCCCTTTTATAAGAAAAATGAACATGCCCTTCCAAAGATTTTATTTATTTATTTATAAGGACAACACACATTAATCAACATTTCTGTAAATGTGCCAGTGTTAGCCAGTCGGCTAATTTTCAACCGCAGTCCTTTGGCAAGATGTTTCAAAACCCTTTAGAATATCAAGAACAACAAACAAACAGTACTAACATGACAACAGTACTAACACTATAACAACAATCAACATTTTCACACAACCAACCATTGTGTTAATAAAAAAATTAAAAAATAAATAAAAAAACAGACCAGACAATTATTAAAATATTAATGAAATAATCAAAAACATACACAAAACATACATTTAGCCGCCTGAAAGCAAGCAAAGTTCATGGAACATGTTAACAGAAGATTAATAATATCAACATTAATAGTAAAATTAACAGTAAAATTTATAAATTGAAAATGATCACGTCTGTTTTTTTAAAAGCCAGGCTTTAAGATTTTGTTTGAAAGAATGATATATGGTACAGTTTCTTAATTCAGGTGGCAGTGTATTCCACAACTGAGAAGCTCTTACAGAAAAGCATGAATGGCTAAAGGAGGTGGACCTGAAAGGAATTTCACAATCTCCTCTCTGAGTAGATCTTGTAGATCTGTTGTTTAAATTTTTCTGCTTAATAAAAATACTAAGTGGTGGAGGAGCTTTTCCATTCACAATCTTAAACAACAGACAGGCATCAGTGTATTTTGTTAAATTTTCCCAACTAAGAATATCATATTTGCCCAAAATATTGCAGTGATGGTAAATATTGGGTTTTTTATCTAATACTTTATATACCTGCTTATACAGAGTGAGAATAGGCTTTAGTGTTGTTCCTTTAGCTTGAGACCAAGTTGTCATACAGTATGTTAAGTGAGGTATAATCATTGAATTTATATATAATTTTGCTGCTGTAGTTGTTAGACAGTTTCTTAAATACCTAAAAATTAGCAAGATTATATTTAGTTATTTGCAATACTTTCTTCACTTGTTTTTTGAAAGATAAAGTGGAATCGAGGATAATACCAAGATATTTAACATGAGAGACTACCTGAATGATCTCTCCAGACACATAAATTTTGGGATCACAATCAGTTACAGAATGCCTCTTTGTAAAAAACATACATAATGTCTTCTTTACATTAAGAACCAGATGTGAATCATTAAGCCATTTATTTACATTTATCATTATTGCACTAAGTTGAGAAGCTGCTAGTTGTTTGGTTTTTGCATGGACATAAATTACGGTATCATCTGCATACATCTGAACATCACACCCTGTACATACAGAGGGTAAATCATTTATATATAAGCTGAAAAGCAGAGGCCCCAGGATGGATCCCTGAGGCACACCAGTTTCATTGAGCAGAAAGGGTGAAGTTTCACTACCCACCCTAACACACTGAACTCTACCTGTAAGATAAGACTTCATCCAATTTAGCACATTACGGGAAAAATTTAAATTAGCTAGTTTACAAATGAGCGTTTGATGATCGACAGTATCAAATGCCTTCTTTAAATCCAAAAATATGCCCCCAACAACACCTCCTTTCTCCATTTTTAACTTAATATTTTCTAAGAGAAAACAATTTGCTGTCTCAGTAGAGTGGTTTGCTCGAAATCCAAACTGCATTGGGTGCAGTGTGTAAGGGCTACTATTAAGATGAGTTAACAACTGTTCAGCAACACATTTCTCTGCAATTTTTGAAATAACGGGTAAGATGCTAATAGGCCTATAGTTACTCGCCTCAGTCGGGTCTCCAGATTTATAAACCGGAACAACAATGGCTGACTTCCAGTCCTTTGGAAACTTCCCTTCTTCAGTAGAGTCATTAATTAACTTTGTTATTGGTCCAGTAAATAAATCTGTATGCCTTTTAAAAAAGATAGAATCTAATCCTAATATATCTTTAGATTTGGTGGTTCTAAGAGAGTTCAGAAATGTATTAACTTTAGATTCAGAAACCTCCATTAGAGACAGGGCAGATTGAGAGATGTCTATCTGTGGAGTAACTGAAATTCCAATATGATTAATGGGCAATATGATTAATGGGCAATATGATTAATGGGTAATATGATTAATGGGTAATATGATTAATGAGCAATATGATTAATGGGCACTGTCATCTTTACAGAATTCACAAAATAAGAATTAAGAAGGATTGCAGTTTCTATTGCCCCATTAATCAAGGAGCCGTTATCTCTAATCTCTAACTGCTTTGTTGTATTATCATGCCATTTCCCAGTTAGCTTTTTTCAGTTTATCCCAAATTTGTTTATGATTTCCCTTAGCTTCACCTATCAGACTAACAAAGAAGTTTGCTTTAGCAACTTTACATGCTTTCACATGCTTTCACAGAAATATACAACTAAACACAGAAACTAATTTATCTAGTCATTCATAATACATTATTAACTAAACCCACAATAGATTAACCTCAACTTCTGAACATTAAATAATACAATAGTTGTAAATAAATATCAATTGTTTATATTCCTGTTGTAATGCCAGATCACATTTCATGCCATATTTAGCTTTTCAAAATTATAATGTGATTTATCCAAGGACATGAAGAAACTTCCAAAATCCATAACTTCCAAATATTTAATGAGTCTTACCATAGTTATAAACAGCATGGCTTGGCCCTTAACTGGGTGCTTGCCAGAATTTCTTTATCTATTGCAGCGTGTAGGGTTTTGCAGGGCACCAAGAAATACCTTATGGTTGGTTTCATGAGGCTAGTTTTTGAAGCAGGTAGGTGTGATTCTTTGCTCTGCATGTGTAGATTTATTCTAATGCTCTGAAGAAAAAAGAAGAAAGCAAACAGTGTTCCCAATATCTGGGGCTAACCAAGTCATTAATGTGATTTTTAATATTATGTAAAAGCTCTAACATAAGCTGTAGAGACACTGAAATTTTTTTTTTTATCTGCTATACAAGTATGAAGTACAGTCTTCTTTCTGATATCAGTCTTTTTTCTGGTGAATCTTACCTGATTACATTTTCCCTTCACCATAATTACCTGGGCATAGACTAGTAGTCGTGATTTTACCTGTTCCCTGTGGCTAACTTAAAAAAGATCAATTAATAGAATCAGCTAATTTAAACCGCAGTGAAGTCACCAGACATAAGAGTATCTGGCAGATTACACAAATTTCACTTGCTTGGTGTGTTTACAACCTCCATCTTTCTCCAGACTGCCTTAAGGACATTATTTACCCCTAAACATAGACAGTACTATTGCAACTGAAGAGAAAAGTAAAGATGTAGATCATAGTAAGCTTTCTTCTCAGAGACCCCAAATATAGTTTTAAAAAGGCCTGGAGCACATGTGGAAGCACTGATCTACTTAATACAAATATTTTTCTAATCTGTCTGCATGACAAAGAGCTCAGATTGGTCACTTTCACTGAGTCATTGAGATTACCAATGGACAAAATGTTCCACCAAATTACTTTACCCAACAGTAATCATTTGGGTGTCTGTGACAGTCAATCATTAGCTGTCAACAGATGCTAAAATGTTTTCTTCAAGAAACCTATCTGTGCTAAGACTTCACATGAGATCATATAGCAACCATTTTGCATAACAGCTCATAACATACCTGATACTCAGTGGCAACAGCAGGAGACTGATATTATGACTGATTTGTGGCTCCTGTTTGGCTCTGAGCTGCAAAGGGCAAGCATGAGATGGTTATCATCAAGCACTGTTATGATGGAAAAACAAATGCTTTGAGGACATGGAAAGAGAGCAGTTCTCTCATAAGAATATGGGCCAATGCAAATTGAAGGTTTATTTTTTGTCCGAACATGCAGAGTTACTATCGATAATTTCTTTGGCACATGGTTGATCTTACCTTGTCAACCTCAGTGAAACTTAATTGTAGTTTAGCACTTTCTTTGACTTAAGATGCCAAAAGAGATAAAGGACATGAATATACCGGCAATGCCGGACAAAAATTTACAAAAAGTTGTTGTAACCTGTAGCCTATCACAAATTGTTTTCACATAATGCAAATTTCCAACTGTTTAACACAAATCTGTAACATGGTTTTATTACCATTCTGCTTCTTGTTCTTTGTTGTCTGTTACAAATATTGGGCTCTTCAGGCCATCCAAAATCCAGAAATATGGACTTGTCTAATGCTTGTTGACATTTCATAAAAATTGCTGCTCACTTCTCTTCATAGACCCTAGTAAAAGTCTTTATTTAACAACTATGTACTCCTTACCTCTAAAGTTTTTGTCTGTTTAATGTTATTTATAATAATCCCAACAATCTTTTTCTATGATAATGAAGTGGATTATATATGCTTGACAAAAACATTAAGAGCCCCAGCATTCATTCCTTGATTCCTTGAGTTTTTCAATGCCGTAGGGGTGGAGAATTATTGTTCAGCAGCTTAACATGATTAAATCTATAAATCTCCAACTAGACCTGCTGCCTGTAAAGTAGTGTACACACACACACACACACACACACACACACACACACACACACACAAACACACACACACACACACACACACACACACACACACTAGTACTTTCCAGGGAATAAAGATTTAGAAGTAACTTTTGTTGTAGCTAAACGTATTTTAGATATAGATTATTTTATATATACATTTCATTATCCTGAATAATAATAATGATATTAATACCTGATAAAAGTATGTATATAAAGTGTATAACAGATTACCTGATTCTGCCCTTGTTTGCTCATGTTATAGAACAAGGTTTTCCTTATAAAGAAAACCTTGAAAAATTATTATCAGCCACTACAGCTGGAGTATTCCATTGCTTGTCAGGTTATTAAAAGAACAAATTTACTGAACTAAGTAGTGCAACTTGGTTGCAAAATGATATCAGTTTTGAGATGTCCATAATCACTTACTGAACACTTTACTAGGCACACTATACTAATACTGCATAGGGCCTCCCTTTGCTCTCAAAACAGATTCAATTCTTTGTGGCATGGATTTCACACAATGTTGGAAACATTCCTTTGAGATTGTGGTCCATGTTGACGTGATTGCATCACACAATTCCTGCATCTTTTTCAGACGCACATTCATGCTGCGAATCTCCCTTTCTACCACACTGAAGAACACCGAACTCTGTCATGTTCATGAAACTAGTTTGAGACGACTTTTGGTTTCTGATATGGTGCATTATCTAGCATTATACTGAAACTAGCCATTAGAAGATGGGTAAATTGTGGCCATGAAGAGATGCACATGGTCAGCAACAATACTCAAATAGGCTATGGCATTCAAACAGTGATTGATTGGTATTAATGGGCCCAAATGTGGACCATATCTGCATGATTTTATTGCACTGCTGCCAGAGAATTGGCTGATTAGATAATTGCATGAATGAGTAGGTGTACATGTGTTCCTAATAAAATGTTCAGTAAGTGTATGAAACAACCATGAAACAAGTAGGACTCCCCTACATCTTCTCTGTTGGATTGAATAGAAATAGAAAATGACTTATTTTGACCTCCATATATACAAAGAGTTACCTACAGTATATCAATGCCCTTTTCTAACATGTTTGCTTTGATACAAGACTTAAAGTGATGTAGTTGAGTATGAAACTGTTGATTTGATTATGTTGGAGTGTAATTCAGGTCACAGGTCATATACAATGTTGACACCATAAACTCCAAACAGACAGGGTTAAATCCATCAAGATAAAGAAATGGGCCAGCAGAGGGGCCCATAATTGAGATTAAAATCAGAAATTATACAAGAGTTAATACTGTTTAATCACATATAATACTAGTAGAAATTTTTTTATTTCCAATATAACAGAAACTTATTTATTTATTTATTTATTTGGTTCTTTGTTTAAAAATTTTAGCGACAATAACAATTTTGCTTCATACTGCATCACTGTAATATAAGGCAAATTGCTATGCTGCCAAAACAACACCAAACAGTGACCACACGCTGCAATGTTATGAGTAAAACAGTATTGGCCTTTTAGTTGTGTTTAGTAAACTCAGATTGAGAACTCCAGGAAGAGATGATGGAAGAGGCAGGTCTTCCAGTTCTAGTGCTCTGTTGTCTGTAAATACTCGTGCACGCTCCAGACACATTAAGTGAGGAAGTTTTGAACAACTTTAACTTTGCCATCACTCAATTTCTGCAGAGCCACTGCCCTCTCCACTCACTCATGTGCTCACTGCATTACTCATATTCCTAATGTGACTTTAACAAAGATTCACCAAAGGTCCTACTACAAGAAACAACAAAAATGTGTTTTTAAAACAATACAAAATTAGATATACTGTAGTCAAGTCACAAATACAATCTTATTATAAAGCTATAGGTTTAACATAATACAGAAACACAACTAAATCATATGGTAGCAGATTTTAAGGAAATTATGATGATGAACAATCTTTCCTTTACTTTAGGAACCCCATTACTATTATATCCAAATCAACAGCTTATTTAATTAAGAAATTCATTTTGTTAAAGTTTGGAGCAGAACTTATGGAATAATCCCTGTTGCTTTCTTGTGATCTTAAGATGCATATACTGTAACAAATGTCAAGATGAATAGTGTAAATTTACAAAAGATTGAAAAATAAAACAGCACCTCCACTTTTCCCTTAATCCCAAAGTTAAAGTTTGTATCCAAAAATTATAATCCAAGATGAACTTCATGGTGAAAGCAGGAAATTTCTTCTTACGTGAACGTGTTCCTATATCTCAGGGTATCACAGCAGTCTGACTATGTGGCATGGCTTTTATAGAATATTTAGGGAAAATAGTGATGGGAGAAAACAAACACTACTTTATTGAATTGTTCTATTATTTCACCCTACAGCATTTGATATGTCAACATGGTGCAAACATAAGCATGTGACTGATTAATGAGATGAACTGTTCTTATAACCAAATACCCACTTTAGGAGTTGGTTACAGTAGACTTGGAGTGATCAGTGTAAATTTCCCGGTGATGGCCTCAGCAATAGTGTGCACATATGTCTGATTGCTTTCCCTCAATTTAGCTCAAAGGCCACTGTGTAAAATGGTTTGCCGAGGAGCATTTAGAAAACTTAGTTGAAAACTTAGTTGAAAACTTAGTTAAATGTGTCGGCCTAATAATGATTCTTAAAACTTGACTTAGAATCCTACATTGGACTAAAAGAATGTACCTGCTGTGCCTCCCTGTGGTAGAAAATGTGAAGTGTCAGAGTGTGTGTGTGTGTGTGTGTTTGTGTGTGTGTGTGTGTGTGTGTGTAGTATATCCTCTTTGTTGAAAACATCCTATT
Organism: Cranoglanis bouderius; assembly: GCA_023630585.1. Classification (NCBI taxonomy): domain Eukaryota; kingdom Metazoa; phylum Chordata; class Actinopteri; order Siluriformes; family Cranoglanididae; genus Cranoglanis; species Cranoglanis bouderius. Next base: position 16,901,678 of record CM042561.1, read on the forward strand.
CCACAAGCCAACAGAATAGCTTCCGTGCACCTTGGCATAGATTCTGTGGAACTGTACTGGGGGACTGAACACCATACTTCCTAATAAATACTCCCTTAATTGGTGTTTGATGATAGTAGTGGAGAGTACTGTCTAACACTTTAGTCCAAAATCTCCCATAGGTGTAAAATTGGGTTGAGATCTGGTGACTAGCAAATAACTTACATCATTTTCATCCTCATCAAACCATTCAATGACTCCTCATGCCCTGTGGATGGGGCACTGTCATCCTGGAAGAGCCACTCCCATCAGTATAGAAATGTTTCATCATCAACAGGGATGATTCTAGACGTTCTGCAGGATCTGACTCCATACTTTATCAAATGTATGTTTGAAATGAGCTGTTGGTTTGGATATAATAGTAATGGGGTTCCTGGGACAGATAGATTGTTCCATTGCCAAAACAATGTCTTCAGGTTTTCATATTCATTGTAATTCACCTAAAATCATCATCATATCATACCCTATGATTTAGTTGTGTTTATGCATTATGTTAAACATATAGCTTTATAATAATGTTATATTTTCTTTATTTGTAACTTCACTACAGTATATTCAGGAATAAATCTTACTTACTTACAAGTACAACCCCAATTCCAAAAAAGCTGGAACACTGTGTAAAATGTAAATAAAAACAGAATGCAATGATTTGCAAGTCTCATAAACCCATATTTTACTTACGAATCATTGCATTTTGTTTTTATTTACATTTTACACAGCGTCCCAACTTTTTTGGAATTGGGGTTGTATTTTAAAACCATATTTTTTCTAGCACTTGGACCTTTATTGAATCTGCAGTCCTTGTTAAAATCACATTAGGAATATGAGTAATGCAGTGAGCACCTGAGTGGGGAGAAATGAATGATATAGTACAGGATACATACAAAAGTCCTACATGTTCTAAGCACAAATTAATGTGAGAGCTGGATAAAAAAACAACAAACAAACAAACCCACAGAGGCAGCATTTTAATAGAATGTACATTTGAAGCGGTTCAACTGTGTTTACATTTTGAGCAGGATCAAAAGCTACCGGTGGCCCATAAGTTGAAGTGTAAGCAGGCCTAAAGTAAACATTGTGAGGAGATGGCAGGGGGATTAGGACTGTTAAGATTCACTGGACTGTGACTTAGGCATGTAGAGTCTGGAATTTCCATAGCAACCAGTAGCATGCTTTGCATAAATTCAATCAAATTAGCCCATTTATTCATTGTGTTAGGACCAGGAACAATGTCTCCAGGGAACAGACTAACTAAGCTGCTCTTTTGTTGTTTTATTTGCTCTTTATATGCTCTAACCCACATCTCACCTGACTTGCAGTCCTCATCCCTCCTGTAACATTAGCTTTTATGCCATTTACTATGCAGGTATCCAGCAAATGCCTGCTGAACAAACGACACTCTGAGAGGAGGCCCTCAGGGTCCTTAGGCCTGGAGGTTTTGGGACACCTCTGTCTGTTTCGTTCCTCTTTCTTTCTTTTATAATAAAATGTTATAAACAAACAGACAAAAAGAAAATATTTCTTATATACTAATTTTAAAAATTGCCCCCACGTCAACAAGCTTGGCCCCCCAATATAAAAGGTGAGTGTTTGTAATGGAAGCCCGTTTTAGTCAAGTCAAAAGGTTGCTTTATTGACATGACAAATATTAACATTTGTATTGCTAAGGCTTGGGTACAGACAAACTAGAAAATAACTACAGAAATAAATAAGTAGAAACAAATGTACATATATTCAACAATACAGTCAAACAGAAATACTAGTAATGAGGCTCATAGAACCCTGAGAGGAAAAAAGATAAATAAATAAAAAATATAAATATTTATAATATATAAAAATAAGAAAAAGAAAAATACCCATATATATTCATATATGAATACAAACATAAATATACATACCTACTTATACATATCCACTTATACACATATGTACATACACAAAAAGGAGAAAAAAAAATATATACACACACACACACACACACACACACACACACACACACACACACACACACACACAGGTGCATATCAATAAGTTAGAATATCGTGGAAAACTTAATTTATTTCAGTAATTCAACTCAAATTGTGAAACTCGTGTATTAAATAAATTCAGTGCACACAGACTGAAGTAGTTTAAGTCTTTGGTTCTTTTCATTGTGATGATTTTGGCTCACATTTAACAAAAACCCACCAATTCACTATCTCAACAAATTGGAATACTTCATAAGACAAATAAAAAAAACATTTTTAGTGAATTGTTTGCCTTCTGGAAAGTATGTTCATTTACTGTACATGTACTCAATACTTGGTAGGGGCTCCTTTTGCTTTAATTACTGCCTCAATTCGGCGTGGCATGGAGGTGATCAGTTTGTGGTACTGCTGAGGTGGTATGGAAGCCCAGGTTTCTTTGACAGTGGCCTTCAGCTCATCTGCATTTTTTGGTCCCTTGTTTCTCATTTTCCTCTTGACAATACCCCATAGATTCTCTATGGGGTTCAGGTGTGGTGAGTTTGCTGGCCAGTCAAGCACACCAACACCATGTCCAACAACTTTTGGTGCTTTTGGCAGTGTGGGCAGGTGCCAAATCCTGCTGGAAAATGAAATCAGCATCTTCAAAATGCTGGTCAGCAGAAGGAAGCATGAAGTGCTCCAAAATTTCTTGGTAAACGGGTGCAGTGACTTTGGTTTTCAAAAAACCCAATGGACCAATACCAGCAGATAACACTGCACCCCAAATCATCACAGACTGTGGAAACTTAACACTGGACTTCAAGCAACTTGGGCTATGAGCTTCTCCACCCTTCCTCCAGACTCTAGGACCTTGGTTTCCAAATGAAATACAAAACTTGCTCTCATCTGAAAAGAGGACTTTGGACCACTGGTCAACAGTCCAGTTCTTCTTCTCCTTAGCCCAGGTAAGACGCCTCTGACGTTGTCTGTGGTTCAGGAGTGGCTTAAAAAGAGGAATACGACAACTGTAGCCAAATTCCTTGACACGTCTGTGTGTGGTGGCTCTTGATGCCTTGACCCCAGCCTCAGTCCATTCCTTGTGAAGTTCACTCAAATTCTTGAATCGATTTTGCTTGACAATCCTCATAAGGCTGCGGTTCTCTCGGTTGGTTGTGCATCTTTTTCTTCCACACTTTTTCCTTCCACTCAACTTTCTGTTAACATGCTTGGATACAGCACTCTGTGAACAGCCAGCTTCTTTGGCAGTGAATGTTTGTGGCTTACCTAGTGAACCAAACTGAGAGACCATTTTGAAGGCTCAGGAAACCTTTGCAGGTGTTTTGAGTTGATTAGCTGATTGGCATGTCACCATATTCTAAATTGATGAGATAGTGAATTGGTGGGTTTTTGTTAAATGTGAGCCAAAATCATCACAATTAAAAGAACCAAAGACTTAAACTACTTCAGTCTGTGTGCATTGAATTTATTTAATACATGAGTTTCACAATTTGAGTTGAATTACTGAAATAAATGAACTTTTCCATGACATTCTAATTTATTGAGATGCACCTGTATATGTGTGTGTGTGTGTGTGTGTGTGTGTGTGTGTGCGCGCGCACATATGCAGCACAGCTTCATTTAAGTAGAGCCATTTTAGTCTATAAAATTCAAATGCAAGGAAAGTCCTGAAACAAAATAACAAGCCCCAAAAATATTGAGAATCATTGTCTTTTTTTCATATCTTTAGTATTAATTCTTTGTTGGTCTAGAAAAAATTTGACACCAAATACTACACCTTTTAATGTACACCTGGTGTGTTTGAAGAACACACTGCAACCAGCAATGTCAGCCTTGCAACACAGCTTCACTTAAGTAGAGCCACATTACCGCAGTTGTAGTAAATGAAATAACCACTCTGGCCACACAATGGCAGTATAATACTAACGAACGGAACTAGACGTACCACAGAAGAAATGCACACGAACCAATCAGATGACAGGTTGCCTTTTAAAACCGGGAAACTTGAAGTCAAAACATACACTTTTGTAATTTTACAAAAAAGTAAAAAAGAAAGAAAGAAAGCAAGAGCTTAAGAAAGGGCTTAAGAAAGAAGTCGCCGCATAACTGCTGGTTGGTAAGTTCGTTTGTCATACACTAAGCAAGATTTGTTGGATGAAAAATAGAGTTAACTGGTTGCTGAGGTAACTGACAGTAAACCGACTGCCGTAAGCTAGCCAGCCGTGTTTACCAATCTATATTCATGCTAATCTAGCAGGCTAATGCTAGCTAATAACCTGGCATACATGCATGATTTCGTTTCTCGAGGTTTGGTAAGCTTCATAATGTTCGTCACTATACGAATATAACTGCAAACTATGTTTTGCAGTTAGAGGGCCGCATTTTCACGGTGTGAAACTACATCATCGTGTGTCACTAAATTGAGAAATCCTGTCGATGGACATGCTCGACACATTCTGTCAGAATCTGATGCTCTGAAAAGTATGGGCTTACAAAAGCTGTTCGGAAGAGTATTTGATTTTTCTGCCGTCAAACTAAACATTAAGTGTAGTTTGTTGTTTGCAGGCATTCCCTTATTTACAGGACCAACGGTTTTAATGCCGTTTATTGTTGACTGCCTCTATGAAAATACTGCAGTATTTGTGTGGGAATGCATTCCATTGGATCACAGGATCCCAACCCTGGTCGTGGAATAACCTGTGTCCTACACATTTGAGTGTCTTCCCTGTCTTCACCTATTTCAACTCGGGAAATAATGTTGATTAGCTGAAGTTGAAGCAGGGTAATCACTAAAATGTACAGGATAGAGACTACTCCAGGACCAGGATTGGGAACATGTGCACTAGATTGTTCAAATGTTTGTCTGTGCTAGAGTGTCGGAGGCCATGGATGCTATGGTTTACCTTGATCAGGAAAATGGCACACTCGCTGCTCCATCCATAAAAGCTCGCCAGAGGCTTCAGTCTGCTCCTGGTAAGCTGGAGTCATTTCACGCTAACTTGATTTGAGGGTTTTGGTGGAATAGTGCTTTTTGTCAAGGTTATTTCATTACACACTGGTATGCAGAACTGTTTGTTTATCTTTATAGAGCATCTCCTAAAAACTCCACTGAAGACATGGCTCGGAGCTCCTGCACAGTCAGGCCGCAAAGCTTTGGGAACAGTTAATAAGATTGTAGCCACTCCAGCAACCTCTCATAAAGGTGACATGCTGAATATACCCCTTGCAGCCCAGGTTGTTACAATTTCACTTATTCTTATTTAACTTGCATTACATTTACGTTTATAGCATTTAGCAGACTTACAATTTTATTCATTCCAGAGATATGACAAACTCCCTTTTTTGTTAAAGCAATGTAAAGCGGCTCCTCAGCCTGTTGGTGAGGACTATCCAGAGATTGAGAAGTGCTTCCCATATGACCCAAGTGGTACGTAATTCTTTCAGAATTGAAATTTGACCAATTCAAGGAAGTCACAAGTATGAATGACTTCAAATGGTTTTTAATCTACATACACTAGCAACCACGGTATTGCACAGTGTTGGTGCATATTCAGGCTAAATGTATGTGAATATTTGACTAACATTTCTACCATCTGACATCCTGACGTTCTTGGTTGATAAAAGCATAATGTTCTCTTGGTTCCTGTGAGGTTTTTGACGGTTCTCATGACTCTTATTTGGTGATCTGGTGAGTCACCATTCATAAATTCGGTGGTGTTAGAGACATCCTATGAACGTCTCCAAAAACAAGACCCATTTTCAACCAGTGCTGTTGTACTTAATATCAGCACTCTTGGAACGCTGCTTGTCCCGGGACTTTACTGGAGTGACACTAACAGCTGTATAATGGCAGTTTAAAAATATTATAAATCTTAATGTTGTTAAAGATCTAACAGATAAATGTCACATCTTGGCTATAACATTTGTAAATTTACTCTAAGCATGTACATCTTAGAATATTAAAATTTTGACTTGTGGCAAAATTGTAAAATTATGTGATAAGTAATTCTGTATTTATTAGCAATTAACTAATGTTTGTGCTTTTGATTATGTTTGGACCAAAAGCACCTCAAATATTGCAGTATTACAGTATCAGTGTTGGGATAACAGATAATTCACAGATAAATCAGTGGCCCAAAAAATGCTTACTGGCTTAGTTCCAGCACACAAAAAAGTGGAGCTTATGTGGTAAATGATGTGTACAGAAAACGCAGGACAGTGTTGCTGCACAGCCAAAGCTGATCACTCAGTCTCCTTTAGGTAACTGTTAACTCTGATTGTATGAAGAGTTAAAGAATGCGTATGAATCATGAGCAATGCCAGGAGCTTGGAACTACACTGTGTGCTGGGAAGGTTTGAATAAGGGCCAATGTTGTTGGGGTTTTTTTTGTTTTTTTTTAAAGTTAATTTGCTGATTCATTACTCAAGGCATACAGTGCTGTGAAAAAGTATTTGCCTCATCCTGATTTCTTCTGTTTTTGTGTATCTCGTACTAAATAGTTTTAGATCTTCAAATGAAACACAACATAAAAAAGACAACCTGAGTAACACACAACAGATTTTATTTATTTTATTGAAGCAAAAAAGTTATCCAACACCTATCACCCATGTGAAAAACTAATTGCCCCCTTAAACTTAAAATCTGGGTGTGCCAACTTTAGCAGCGATAACTGCAACCAAACACTTCCGATAACTGGAGATCAGTCTTTCACAGCACTGTGGTGAAATTTTGGCCCTCTCTTCTTTGCAGATCTGCTTTAGTTCGGCCACATTGGAGGGTTTTCGAGGATGAACTGCCCGTTTAAGGGCCTGCCACAGCATCTCAATTGGAGTCAGGACTTTGACTATTTTTGCCCAGTGTCTTTCTGATAGTGGAATCATGAACAGTGACCTTTATTGATGCAAGAGAGGCCTGTAGGTCCTCTGATGTCTCTTGGAGGAATTTTGGAAGGTCTTCCACTTCTTGGAAGTTTCATTACTGTGCCGAGTTTTTCCATTTGGAGATAATGGCTCTCACTGTGGATCTTTGGCATCCTAGAGCCATTGAAATAGCTTTGTAACCCTTCACAGACTGATGTATTTCAATCACCACCTTTCTCATCATTTCTGGAATCTTTCAAATTAGTGTGTTACTGGGTAAGACCTTTTCAACAGCATGAAGTTGGTTAAAAAGTTCTATTTAAGTGTCGATTTGATTGAACAGGATTTGCAGTAATCAGGCCTGGTTGTATCTAGTCCAGCTGAACCCCATTATGAATGCAGTTTCATAGATTTAGGGAATTAGTAACTATGGGGGCAAATACATTTTCACACAGGCCTTTATCTTAGATTTTGTTTTAATTTCTGAAACAATTTAGTATGAGCTGCACAAAAACATAAATCAGGATGAGGCAAATACTTTTTGTGAATTGTCCTCATGCTGTCACTATTTTAGAATGTTTGATGCTTGCAAATTCTCAAGATTGACCGTCTTGTACCATCTACAGATTTTGAAGTATACTGTGTACCTGAGGAAGTCTGCCTCAGCCGGTTTTCATTGGCTGGTTTGGGAAAACAGGAGTGGCCTCTAAATGTGCTTGAAGAGGATTTTGCTATGATTCAACCATGTTTGCCACTGTCTCCTCTCAAGATGCCTTCAGGTATCATAATCTGCTAAAAGTCCTGTCTGAATAATTTTACCATATTTGTGAAGATACAACTAATGATCTGTCTTTTATACAGCACACTGCAGAGATGACCTGGAAGCATTCCTAGAAACCATCAATGAGCTGACTGTGGATTTGCCATCTGAGTGTGACTCATAATGCTGAAATTACACTTTTTTTTTTTTCTCCTTTCTTTTTAAATATACTAATTGTAATTTGCAGTAAAGTTCTTTTTACAAATATTTTGACTTTGATATCTTTGCTGTCTCCTAGTTTGTTGGGTTATATCCCTGAAATAAGCATCACTTATCAGTTTAATTTATATCATACCTTTCCTAAGCTCAAGGTCACTGAGCAAAGTATACCAAAAAGAACATGTACTAGTTGATTTGGGCACAAGTTGAACACTAAGCTTAAACACAGCATAGGGAGCATGGGCTTTCAATAAGGCTTTAAATGATAAAGGAATCATGGAAGAATATACGTTTTGGAGATGATACTAAAAGCAGTCTCCTCTCCAGTCTGAAAGTAGTAATCTTTAGCAGTCCCCCTTTGATAACTGAATATAAAGCACTGGGGAATTTAAATAAAACTTCACATTAACTTTGCAGACATAATGGCACAAATGCAGCTTTAAGTTAGTTAGGAGTCTGCATTCAGCTATGGAGTAATGATACATGACTAATATACTTGAATCACATGCAAAAGAACCTGTGCATATTAGAGGCATTTATTATGAATGTTCCTTATTCCACCTCCATGTCAAAGACCATAAAGTGCAAGTGTTAATCACATTGAAATTGTAGTCTTGGAAACAAAGTGAGAAAAGCATGAAAATATCAGTAAAATACTGATTTGGCTGATTACAAGAACAGCCTTTGTAATTTGTAACTTGCTGTTAGTTTTGCAGCCTAGATTAAAAAGTGTAAAAGGTACAATATTAATAGCACCACGTTGTGTTATAGTTTCCAGAAGGTTTTTACACACACAACAAAACCATTACAAAAAATAAGTGATAAAACAGCAGTCATCACCTCCTGAAGGGATAATTTAAGTAAATGGAAACTCCTGCAAAAGCTCATGTGATTTTGCACAACTCTCCTCAATATGCTCATTAAACAACTTACCACATTCTAACAACAACCTACACTTTCAATGTCCAGTATGTTCTGCAACATTTACGCTGACCAGCCATAACATTAAAACCACCTGCCTACCATTGTGTAGGTCTCCCTTTTGCTGCCAAAACAGGTTTGACCTGCTGAGGCATGGACTCCACAAGACCTTTGAAGGTGTGCTGTGATATCTGGTACCAAGACCTGCAAGTCCTGTAAGTTGCGAGATGGGGCCTCGATGCTCAAACAATTGAGATCTGGGGAATTTGGAGGCCAAGTCAACATCTTGAACTCTGCCATGTTCCTCAAACCATTCCTGAACAACTTTTGCAGTGTGGCAGGGTGCATGATCCAGCTGAAAGGGAATACCATTGCCATGAAGGTGTGTACTTGGTCTGCAACAATGTTTAGATATGTGTCAAAATAATATCCACATGAAAGCCAGGACCCAAGGTTTCCCAGCAGAACATTGCCCAGAGCATCACACTACCTCCGCCAGCATGCCTTCTTCCCACAGTGCATCCTGGTGCCATCTCCTCCCCAGGTAAGCGATGCACACGTGATTCATCAGACCAGGCCACCTTCTTCCATTGCTCTAGGGGCCAGTTCTAATGCTCAAGTGCCCACCGTAGGTACTTTCAGCGGTGGACAGGGATCAGCATGGGCACTCTGACCGGTCTGCGGCTTTGCACCCCCATGTACAGCAAGCGGTGTTGCACTATGCGTTCTGACACCTTTCCATCATAGCCAGCATTAACATTTTCAGCAATTTGTGCTACAGTAGCTCTTCTATGGGATTGAACCAGACAGGCTAGCCTTTTCTCCTCATGCACATCAATGAGCCTTGTGCACCTGTTGCTGGTTCACCAGTTGTCCTTCTTTGGACCACTTTTGGTAGGACCCAACAACTGCATACTGGAAACACCCCATAAGACCTGCCATTTTGGAGATCCAGACCCAGTCGTCTATCCATCACAATTTTGCCCTTGTTAAAGTTGCTCAGATCCTTACACTTGCCTATTTTTCCTGCTTGACAGGTGCCATGGTAACAAGATAATCAATATTATTCACTTCACCCATCAGCGGTTTTAAGGTTATGGCTGATCAGTGTATATTGCCTGTGAAGCGTCAACTGCCTTACAAGGTAAACTGTATCTATGTTCCTGTCACCTAATTTTGTTACTCTGATTTGGTAATGTTCATATTGGGTACAATCTACTGTAAAAATAAGTGGAGCAAGTGTGATTATTTGGATATATCACATACCTCCACATAGTCATACTCTCCAAAGTAGTAGGATTCAAAGCATTATATGACATTTTCGATTGATGTAAAGAAAATTACGACATTTGTATATGTACCTCACGCTCCCCCCTCCCCCCAAATGAGCAGCTGATTCCTCTAATGTGATCCTGTACATATTGTCAGTTATACAGAGACTTTTTATGAAGTATGTTTTATAAATGTGCAGTTTTATGTTCGCATGGGGGATAGCTGCAGGTTCGTGTTCATTTGAACACACACAAAAAAAAGAAAAACAGTCCAAGACATCTTCAGCACTTCCCTTTTTTAGATTCCCATTCCTGAAACAAAAAGGCACATTTTTTATCATAAAGAAATGTAATGAGATGTGTCTCTATGGTAATAAAATTGCAGATCTAATAAGCCTGTTGGTTTTCTCTATAATGGTACAAATTGGAGACTTGTATGGGGATTCTGACAGAATAAGCTTCTACTGATTAATTACAGACATTAGAATCCAGTTAAGACTGTTAACTATAATCCCACTGACAGATTCAATACACTGCATCCCTGCATTGTTTGTTCAGTATAGATAAACAACAGTACAGATACCAGTTTTCTTCAGCATGTGTCTGTTTACCTTGGCTTTCTGCATAACATTTCCCTTTGTAGACGCATAGATGGACAGGGGGCGCTTTCGCATTTCAGAAGCACAGTTGACCGGAATTACTGACTCGATGTACGGTACCTCAGTTCTCGGAGTCTTCTACAAAATTAGGAGTTAGAGCAGTTAAATTTTACATAATTTTGAAGGTAGTGCAATTTAGACATCATTTGTGTTTTCGTACCTTGCCTATTGGTTTGGTCTCTACAGGTGCCCCTAAAGCTCCTCCAGCCAGAGATTTCTTCAGATTCTCTTTAACCTGAGTGAGTTTAAGCTCCAGGTCCACACGTTCACATTCCTTTATCTGGCAGCTCTCCTCCAGTTGGGCTACACACTCCTCAAGTGCCAGCCGTTGTTTATCTGCACCAAACACACCATTATTGTTACACATCCCACAGTAAAATAAAGCATTAACATAGGAAATGTGCATACAATGACACTATCCTTCTTATTCACTCAAAGTAGTAACAGAAATAAACTTAAAATCTTAAATTCAGCGTAAATCCTGTCAACAGAATGAGACCATCAGAGTCTCACCCCAGCTAAATCAGTGGAAATAAAGCCCTGTGACATCTGCTGTTGTCTACAACATATTTTCTTGGATCGCTTGAGAGCGCTGTAAGCTATGGCCAGTGGATGGAGCTACAGATTCAGTTCCCATAGTGTATCTTAGGAAAAATGCACAGTATTTTTTAAACATACTGTAGTAACAGTCCATTAATTTCAGAATGTTTCTATCCATAGAAATTTTGAGATTCCCCAACTCTGCTTTTATAAACTACTGGGCAGCTGTGGTAGAGCGGGTTGTCCACTAATCACAGGGTTGGTGGTTCGATTCCCGGCCCACGTGACTCCACGTGCCGAAGTGTCCTTGGACAAGACACTAAACCCCAAGTTGCTCCAGAGTTGCCAAGCTGCTCCCGATGGCAGACTAGCACCTTGCATGGCAGCATTGGTGTGTGTGTGTGTGTGTGTGTGTGTGTGTGTGTGTGTGTGTGTGTGTGTGTGTGTGTGTGTGTGTGTGTGTGTGTGAGAGAATGGTTGAATGAGACAAAGTGAAGGTAAAAAGGTGCTATATAAGTGCAGACCATTTACCATTACCATTAAATCAGTGAGCTATACTGAGCCACAAATAGAAGAACATGTAGGACAGTTGTGATTTGTTGAGGTGAAGCCTTATACCTTAAATTAGTTCCTCACCTGTTGCAACCTTCATTCTCTCTTTGGCTTCTTGTTTTTCCTTTCGCAGCAACACCAGTACATTCCTGACATGGTCTTTCTGTCTCTCCAGTTCCTCTTTCTCCCTCAGGTAGCGGCGCGCATCTTCCTCAGCCCGTGTTTTCCCATACCTTCCATACTGATGTGCATCTGAAAGGTAAAAGGCCAGATGTAAGGTTGCAGAGAACTGTGGGAAGATGGAAGAGTGACAATGGTTTTAACACCCTCATCAAGGCCACAGCAAAGGCACAGTGCGGAGAGAGCTATATATCAAAGTCAAATGCCTTATAAAGCTCAGGTTGCATAATTTGCTTGGGCCATGCTGGAGTCCTTTGAAGTGACACTGTGGGAACTCTCTCTGACTACTAAAAACTGGTGAGAACAAGAAGCTTTAAGTATGCTTGTTAAAATTCCCTAGGTGTTCAGGCATATTTGCCCTCTATTGCACCCTCTAGGTTATCACCCCTTATTGACCATGAGGGAGAGCTGAAATGTCCAGGGACATACAACAGCACTTTTATAACACAGGAAATGATACAACATATACAATATATAATATAGAACAGCTAACCAAAAAATATCAGTGAGAATGTGAATGTGTACTCACAAATTTCAAACTAGCAATACAGAGCACAGATCCCTTTGAAAGTATTGGAACAGCAAGAACAATTCTATTGTTTTCTCAATCATTGAAGACATTTAGGTTTGAGATCAAAAGTTGAATTTGAGATGACAGCTTTCATTTCCTCATATTTATATCTAAATGTAATAAACGCCATAGAACATTTTTAGCACCTTTTGTTTTAACCCACTCATTTTTTCAAGTGATCAAAAAATACTGGAACATGTGACTGATAGGCGTTTCATGCTGCCCAGGTGTGCCCTGTTAAATTGATTATTGAAACAGTTAATAGCTCTGAATGTCTACTCTTGTTTTGAGTCCTGGGTTTCACTTGTGAAGACTGAATTTGTTGTTAAAAAGGATAAACCAACATGAAGACCAGATAGCGGTCTATGGGAGAAAAGCAAGCCATTTTTAAGCTGAGAAAAGAGGGAAAATCTATCAGAGCCATTGCACAAGCACTGGGCATAGCATACAACAATTTGAAATGTCCTGAAAAAAAAAAATCACTGGTGTACTAACAACCAGACATGTAACAGGTCGGCCAAGGAAAATAACAGCAGTTGATGACAGAAACATTGTGAGAGTTGTGAAGAAAAACCCCCAAAAGAACAGTTACTGACATCACCAACAACCTTCACAGGGCAGGGGTGAATGTATAATAATCCACCATTTGAAGAAGACTTCAAGTGCAGAAATATAGAGGCCATACCACAAGATGCAAACCACTCATGAGCAGTAAGAATCAGAAGGCCAGATTGGAATTTGCAAAAAAATACAGAGATGAGCCACAAAAGTTCTGGAACCAAAGTTAACCTCTATCAACATGATGGAAAGGCCAAAGTGTGGAGATCTGGTCATGATCCTAAATATAGAAGCTCATCAGTCAAGCATGGTGGAGGTAGTGTCATGGCTTGGGCCTGAATGGCTGCTTCTGGAATGGGCTCACTAATCTTTATTGATTATGTAACTCATGGTGGTAGCAGCAGAATGACTTCAGAAGTCTACAAAAACAACCTGTCTTCCAATTTACAGAGAAATGCATCCAATGCATGCAACTTCATTATGCAGCAAGACAATGACCCAAACACAGTCTAAAAAAGGTTTTAGACTGGCCAAGTCAATCACCAGACCTTAACCCAGTTGAGCATGCATTTCACCTCCTGAAGAGGAGACTGAGGAGACGCCCCCCCCAAAAAAACAAACAACCAAAAGAAGCTGCAGTACAAGCCTGGAAAAGCAATACAAAAAAAACAGTTTGGTGATGTTAGTGGGTCACCAGCTTGATGCAGTTATTGCAAGCAAGGGATATGCAACTAAATATTAAGTGTTATTTACTTTAAGACTACCGGTTCCTATACTTTTGCTCACCTAAAAATTGGGTGGTCTGTCACCAAAGATGCCCTGTTTTAAGTTGTTTAACACATCTAGATGTAAATATCAGGAAATGAAAGCTGCCATTCTGATCCATCATCTTTTGATCTCGAACATAAATGTCTTCAATGTGTAGCGAAAACAATAGAATTGGCCTCGCTGTTCTAATACTTTCAAAGGGGACTGTAGATAGTTGTTGTGACTCACTAGAGCCGTGGCGCTTAACGGTGATCTGAGGCTTGGCCATACTTCTGTCACTACTAGCAGACCGGCGCTTTACTAAATACCCATTCTTCAGCCTCTCATTCTCCTGCTGTATGACAAAACAGAAAAGGAAGATGGTAAATTGTTGTGATTCTAACTGTACACAAAAGCAGTTTTTGGTGTCATGAAAAATTAGGAAGGGGGCCATTTCTGTTGAAGGGTTCAGCAGCCATCACACACATACGCATGTATAAAGGAGATTGAGGGCACAAAAGATGCCTGTTCTTTCTTCTTTTCCTATTAATCTGATTTATTTTTCTTGTCTTGTTTTAAGAAGTAACTGGTTTCATATTTTGATATGGATGCCTGAGCTGGATGGATGCTCTGTCTAGGAGGATCATGCTCAATATTAGATCTAAGCAGGAGATGTACCTGACAGGAGAGCTACCTGTAATATTTTACATTTAGGATGGAAGTGTTAACACTATGAGTATGGATATATATTTGATTGTTGATGCTGTTCACACACCTCTGTTTCCTCATAAGGCACTTCATCGTAAGTCCTTGACTCTGTGGAAGTAGCCCATCTGAACAGAAAAGAAAAATTAACCACTCAATGAATGACAGATTCAAACACCAGCACTGATTCAATTCTATTAACTCGCTTTTTGGTCACTCACAGAAAAGAATAACGAGCAGCTGTACGAATATTGGCGATGGTCTCCAAATCCACGTAGTCATAGTGCAAGCACTCTGGATCAGCAGAAGAACCCGTTTCTGCCAAAAGAACTCCAAGCCAACGGCCCATTTCTTCAGAGCAGCTCGCCTGACACACATAATAAATGACTGAGAAATGAAAAATGAACCTCAGATCTGACCTTGAAATGTATTGTGAGTGAGTGATTTGGTAGTGTACTACTTAATATTGTGTTGTGTAATGATTTGTTGATTCCTAGACTGAAAGTGATTAAATGAGATGGTTCAAATAAAAGTATTTGCAAATCTCGCCTCCAGAAACCCCCTGTACCTCCAACGCTGCCACCTCAGTGCCACCTCTTAGTATTCTGAGGGCGAAAGGGTGCTTGGGCCCAAAGCCTGGCACCACTTCACAACCACGTAGGACAATGGAGGTGTGTGGACTCCGCCATCTATCAACTTTCTCCTGATGAAGGTGGAGTGAGCCGCATCTTACACGGCACCACTGCTCCTTCCAGCACTGGTTCACCAAAACACTCAGATACCCTACCAGAAACAAAATATATACATCACAGATGTGTAATTCTTTGCTTATCCAAGATAGACTGTTGATTTATTAATTGACTGAACAGCATTCCATCAAAAACTGCATTGCCAGTCCTCTAAAGTCATTTTGAATGAGCTGCTGCCATTCAACAACTTATGTTGTATAGTATTTTTAAAAATATTTTTTTGCACAATTGTCTTTTATTTCTACAGGTTCTATGTGTATTTGTGTACTCGTATAGAAATATTAAAATGCTGATGTGCACAAGATTACCCCCAATTATCCAAGGTCAAGCAAGTGTGGATGCTTGAATGATAACTGAAGAAAATGGGGGAGCTAGTAATACAGCAGACAGCGATACTGTATCAGAAACAACCAAATCTCACCGCAACGAGGGTCCTCGTCAAGTGATGGTGTTCGTGCATCTCCAGGTAGAGGTGGCTTCCTTTTGGAAAAGCTAATGATCCTAGTGATCTTGCGCCCTGCCGCTCTGCTCATTGTGCCTGTTAATTCTGACAGAGCAACCCGCTTGGGCTTACCTAAATAAATATACATGGTAATGTTATAAAAGTGTAAAAATTTAATGCCGCTGTACAGGAATAATTATATATATGCAGCACTCTCACTGGGCAAAATGACACACACACACCTGACTCAACCACTCAAATTGAAGCAGGTGAATGAAAGCCATTCTGAGCTTTAATAGAAGCTATTTTATCCAATTATGTAAATGTAGAAATTAAAAATTGAAATAATAGAAGTAGGCTTTAAAATGCAGAGTTTCGAAAAAAAGAGCAACTTGCCATTCTCCCGGCTGTCTCGGCTACTTTCTCCACTAGGTATGCTATCTGAATCTGATGCATGTTTCTCACCAGACAATCTCTAGAAGACAAAAACAAAGTCATTTTAAATGCACACTACTTAAAATACACTCATCAGGAACAAGCACAAGCAATCTCAAATGTCTCATCTCAATGTGTCCAGACAAATTGTCTTTGCCTGAGAGAGAGAGACAGTGAAAAAAATACATTGCTCAAAGCTCCAGGAGTGAGTCAGCTGCAGAATTTGTTTACTCATATCGCAAAAATAATAGAGCTAGCTTCCATGCTTTATGACAGTTTAGCCCTCAGTGCTAAATCAGGCTAAATGTGCTTTGCTTCCTTCTACACTCTCAAACATGTACATAATTACACAAACACATAATTCTGCCACCTGCATTAACTCTTTTGGAACAAAAGAGCTTCTTTTCAGCTGTCTGAGAACAATTTACTACTCGTAATGTGACACTTTTTAATCAAAGCGTATGGTTAGAGTGTTCTGAGCAGTTAGCTTTCCAGCCACTATCACTCTGCACACATACACACAACATTAACAGTAGAGACCTGACTGGACACATTCTCATTCTAGGGCACAGGTTAAAATGTTGCATATTAGATGTAATATTTCACCTGCTACAAACAAGAGTAGAGCTTATAGAGAAAGATTGTTTATTAGCATGATGGTTTCAATGGAATCATCATTTGGAAGAGCAAGGCATTGCATAACTAAAATTTCTCTTATAGGACTTCTTTGATGTTCTTTGGGTGTGCATGTTAGCCAGGACTGTGAAAGAATTTGAATATACATTGTATACACTAAAAGCCACATCAAAGCTTATTGAAGTACAAGAGATCCCTACCTTGTCCAAGTCTTTTTCTGGCTCTTTTTCTCTTTTTCTGGGGATCATGGGAGATGCCGAGATGTCCAATGTATTCCCCAGACTGTTTACTTCACGCACCACCTACGACCCCGCACAAGAGAAGCAGCACATCAGCAGTCTCAGCATATGAATAGATTTGGCTACACAGGAGGCGTCTCCACCAAAGGAACCCTTTCTTGTGCAATATTATTTCTGGCCTGCACTCAGCATATTAAGCTGTATGTGTATTCTTAACAGACAGTTAAGCACAGTTCTGGTTGTATGACCTGAAAAGTCCTTTTTAATGACAAGGAGAAAAACATGTTTACCCGGAGCCATTTATCTGCCTGTTCTTTGCTCTGTACAGCCAACACCAGAGCCTCTCCACCTGGCAGAGAGAAGCGAAGCTCATGCTTCTTCTTCCTCCCATCCTTAGGCACATATATGACATTGCACAGATTAAGTGGCAGGTCCATGTAGGGAGACTGGTCTTTGGAGCTTTTGTAGCACTAGAAAGAGAAACCAACAATGACACAGTTCAATAAATAGCTGAATGCATGCAAAGCAGTATCCAACACAAAGTCATGCCAAAAATGCTGGGATAGCTAATAATGAAAGGTCACAGATTTGGTTTTCTTGACTGGTTAGAATTGTTATCCAATTATCCTAAGTAGGCACTACAAGCTATCCTTCATTATTAATGCTAACTGAAAATTTGGGTACTTATTATTTTTATATGCTAGGGTAGGAAACAACATGTCACTGGGCAAAGCTCAACATGACCCACCTGAAGTCTGTTCTCACGGATGACTGTGAGTTGTTTGGCCCACTGACCAAATCGCTTCTTCTTCAGCAGGAAGGCACAGATACGGCAATCCCTCACTGGGGCCATGGAGTTCTCCTCTGAGGGCCACTTGTGGGTTAAACGCTGACCCCTTTCCTCCTCTTCCTCATCATATGACTCATAAGAGCTGCTCAGAGCATCTGAATCATTATCTGGAGATCAAATAATGTATAATCAGAAAATAAACTACTATCGATAAAAGACATCTGCCAAACATACTAGTGTAAATGTAGTCTTGTGGGAACACATGTCTGGAGCGAGTGGTAAGATGGTTTGGCTTAAGAGTGGATGGGAATATAGTGGTCAAGAAAATTCAGTTTTAAATTTCTAAGCCAATCTTTTGCACAGTGAAGGCATATCTCAAAGTAGGGTAGGCTTGTCTCAAAATGTTGTTTGTAAACATTTTCTGACCAACAGCAGAGTACAGTACCATGGATGTAAGCTATTGCTGAAAAGTCACCAAATAAGATACCAGTTAAGTTCTTGTGTTTGTAGAGGACAAATTACATTCAGTAAAACAAATGTTATTTTAAATAAATAATTTGCTTTGAAGACACCTCCGGATGTTAAAATTGGGGAGGGTTTTAGGTCTATTGTTACAGCAATTTTTATGATAAATTCTGCTGGAATTTTTGCCCGTTAAATGTCTCGTCTGTAATGTCTGTAATGTGTAATGTATGTAATGTGAACATGTATCAACCAAACAGGCTAAATGTGCTGTAAATGGCAAAGTAAAAAATGAAATCCTGACATTCTGTGCCTTCTGTGTTCTCCTAGAGAATAGATTTTTTTTTTTACTGAGAGGGAGATGCATCTACAGATAATCCACAATTACATGAGTTTTTGCGCCGCCTGTTAATGCTGACATTTGGACAGTTGCTGTCGGTGTCTTCATAGTATCCATCCTCAATAGAGTTAGGAGGACTGGAGCTACCTACAGGTCAGAGGAGTAAGATAGTTAAAGTTAAACTCAAAAATGGCCATAAAATGGTATACTGTGCATATGTAATGGTTCACGAGTATAATCCAAAATGGCTACCTATATTCACATTTGGTTTATGCATTCTTCAGGAAAACTACATGACTTGAACCATATGACTGATAATGTTTATTTCATTTAAGCAATAATTCTGGGGAAGCAAAACTCACTGCGGCTGGTTATATACTCTGGCACAGTACCAGGGCTGAGTGGCACAGCCTCCTCATAGTAGTCCTCTGGAGGTGGGGTGGTGGGAAGTGGAGGTGCTGAATCTGTTGTAATCTAGTCACAAAGCAAGGGGCAATATAATATTCAACCATAAGCTGTGGCCCCACATAACTCAATCAACCAAAAGTTTTTGTCTAACATCCTGATGTACGTCTGCTGGGAAGAAAGTGCTGTTAGATGATTATTACCATGCCACAATGCCTCTGACAATGGTTATTCTGTTATTTTAACACAATATTAGCTCATGTAGTGCAATTTTTCTGCAAAACACTAATTTGAAATTAACAGCTTTTGTGCGTTTTGCAGGTGCTTTTCCTTGTCTTCAGTCTCCATTTTATTTCCGCCAAACATACTGATAGTTTCCATAGCACATGATACGAATATTAGCAGTTTCAATGACACTTTGGTGAAACGCAGCATTTTGAAGTTTGGTCTCAGGAAAGTATGCTCATGTGTCCATTTCTTTGACATCTGAAACTCTTCCAAATGTCTTAATTTTTTTTTTAAATTTTTTACTTTTATGTGACTATTACATTTTATTAATTTTAATCTGTTTTGTGCATGTCAGCAGCCATCGCTCTCTTTTGTGTTAAAAGCTTTTTGAAGGGTTTATACCCCAGGAAACAAGATCTCAACAACAATAAAACTCTACAAACAATTTTTTGGTTTGCATTTCTACAATATTTGTTGCTCAAGACAGCTCATATGTTCTTTAGATACAAACTATAGATACATTTATAAAAGCAGCTCAGATAATCTTTTTGTTAGATTTAAATCATTGTGTGCCAGTTCTCTAGAAGTGTGCCAGGTGCTAGAGTGGATTAAATGAGAAGGTGGCACCTTACAGGTTTAGATGCAGACTGGTTTGCTTTGATTGGGTCTTTCTTCTGTTCTTCTACTTCCACCTTCAGCTCACTAAGGTTGCAGTCTGTGGAAGCAGTACATAAACATTTTTAGTGCATAATTATGGCATCAACAGGGAATGCTTAGTCAAACACATCAATGTTAGTCTTATTTACCAAAGTTATCAAAAAGGGCTTCCACAAAGCTAGTGCCATTTCTGCAGACAGAGGCGTTCATGTACATGTATTCTGGCCCAGTGACTAAAAAAAAAAAAAAGGAGACAAAAAACAACCATTAAGATAACCATAGGAGAATAACTGAACAGACTTAATTGGTATGTTGTATTGGGTCACCAATTCTATCAATGTTACATTAAAGTGCACCTATTATGGTTTTTACAATGTGCCTAATGTTGTTTTAAAGGTCTCATACAATAGGTTTATATGCATCCAAGGTCAAAATACACTTTCATTTTCTCATAATTTACATTGCAGCATTAATTTTTTTCCCCCCAGTGTCACAAACGACTCGTTCAAGGATCTGTTCACTCTAAACTCCTCCTTTCAGGAGAGCCTACTCTGCTCTGATTGGTCAGATGTCCCAGTCTGTTCACCATCTCAAACACAACGAGAACAGGACGTTTCTCAGTGGAAAGTTTATATGTAGTTTGGCAATAACGTGAGTTAGCCGGTCAGCAGAGGCTAACAGATAACAGGTTAACAGCTGTGCACCGGCTGTATGCGTATACAACACAAAACCACGCGTTTGGAGCACTCGGTAGAAAATATATACATAAATATTTAATCATACTTGCAGTTTGTGATCCAGAGGTTCAAGATGGTCCAAATAAAGTGGGTACGGCCCCATGTTTAATGAATAATCGTTTGGCAAATCTCGCGTTGACTTCAGCTAGATTTGAGAAGCAGTCGTCAGTGAAATGATGGGAACATAAACGAAGGTCGGAGTTGAACTGCTGTGGTATTGCTTTAAAATGAATTCTAACCACTGTCGCTTTACAGCCTCATCCTTTGGGAGTCCATGCAAAGTGGTTTTGCTTTTGCAGAGCAGAAAAAGTCTTCCAGATATGAACCTAACTCTTTCATGACGCAGCCTAAACGTTAATGTTTGAGGGCAGTTCAAAGTACACGCTGTTCGTGAACAGCCACTGAAGACCAGAGGTGGGTTTTTTGTTACAAACCTACGTTGGTTTGTACAGGAAGTAAGTCTGGAATTACTAATGACTCGTTTCAGCTGTTCAGAATCGGTTCTTTCATTTGGGAGTCAATAACTCCATTTGTCGTGTGCTTTTGATTTTTGAAACTTTGCAGACTTTTTACATTCACAAACAGCTATATAACACTATATGAAAGGTAATATCTGAAAAAGCTATATAACACTATATGAAAGGTAATATCTGAAAAAGCATAATAGGTGCACTTTAAGTAAGTAAGTAAATTAGGGCAGCAACCTGATTTAATGTAAACAGATTTAGAACATTTTACAGTTTTCTCTTCCCACATTCAATCACACACTGCAAAAAATATCTTAGCAAGTAAACAATCTTGAATATAGGCAAATCCAACTAATATTTCTCTTTTGTTTTTAAACAAATATTATTAAGCTTATTTCTAGATATTTTACTCATTTCAAGCTTGAAATTGTCTACAGGGAGAAGATTTAGCTGTCAAGCATTTGTTTCTAGAAAGAAGCTAAATGAACACATTCAAACTCATGTTCAAAAGTAATTAGCACACCTGTCTTCCATGAAGTAATTCTGATTAACCCCAAATAAAGATAAGCTGCAGGATTTTCTTGACATCTTCTTGGTTTCAATGGTCCACAAAGAGCTTATAAAGCATGAATGGGACCTTATTGTCAAAAAATATGGATCAGGAGAGGGGTATGTACCAAAATCACCCTGTGATCATCATCAAGTGGAGAAAATGGGGTACCATAGTAGCATTACCAAGAACAGGACGTCCCTTCAAAAATGACAAAGGACAAGGTGAAAACTTACCAGGGAGGCTGCCAAGCGACCTACGGCAACATTAAATGGCCATTACTGATCTAAATTGCCATTAATGGTCTGCAGGAATATCTAGCAAGTATTCACTTGTATGGTCACTCATTGCAAGGTCACTCCCGGCATGTGACAATCTTTCATATGCTTCATGTCTGGGGTATAACATATGGGGATAGCTAGACATAGATGGGGTAACTATGGGGTGGCTATACAGAAGCACTTTTTCATTAAAAAAAACATCCACAGCCACATTTTGCCCAAACCACGTGGCAAAATGTGTTATGGTCTGATAACAGAAAATAGAACCTTTTGGGCAAAATTCTAAAAGATATGTTTGGGGCAAAAACAACAGCTCATGACACAAAGAACACCCATGGTGAAGCACGGTGTTGGCAACATCATGCTATGAGGCTGCTTCTCTTCAGCTGGGACTGAGGTTCTAGTCAACCTAGAGGAAATCATGGATAGCTCCAAATACCAATCTATTTTGGCACAAAACCTACGGGCCTTGAAGATGAAATTTTCATCTTCCAGCACAATAATGACCCAAAGCACGAATCCAAGTCAACAAATAAATGCCTTCAGAAGAATCTTTGGAATGGCCCAGTAAGAGCCCAGCGCTAAATCCTATCAAAAACCTGTGCACAGGATGTCTCAAAATTTTATAAATCTGGGGCATTTTTGGAAGGAAGAGTGAAACTAAATTGCCAGATCAAGATGTGAAAAGTTGGTAGACTCTTACCCAAAAAGACTGAATGCTGTATTACAAGCAAAAGGAACTTAGTATTAGTTAACTAACAAAGTAGTAGTTAAGGGTTGTTCACACTTATCCAACCAGGTTATTGTAAGTTTTGTCTTTTTTATTTTCCCTAAAACATTTCTATTTTGTTGGTTGCTATGACATTAAAGGTGGAAAAAGATCTGCCATGATTTATCTTGGTTTCAATATTTATAAATTACAAAAACTTGCCATATTTACAGGGGTATGTAGACCTTTTACATTCACTGTATGTTTAGAAATACGCTCAACTGTCTTATATTTGTTATATAATAAGCTCATAATGAGAAATATTAAATAATTTTCCTTTATTCAATATATCTTCAATTCATACAATATAATTTTTGTCGTGTATATTCTTTTTTCACCAAAAACCACCTGAGGGCTTCAGCTGTTTTAGAAGGTTCCTCACGGCACATTTCTTCTCCTCAGTAGCAGAGCTCAAGGTCTCATGGTCTAGCAGCTTGAGCAACACATTCAGTTCAGTCACCAAGAGTTCCATTGCTAAGGGGGCAAAGGTAAGAGGTCAACAGACATCAGACTGTACAACTGTCTATGCATGTTATAGGTTAATTAATCTGCAAACATTTAATAAGCACAGTAATACATTGCAAGTAAAACAGCTGTCTGTGGAATATCAATGACCTTGATTTAAGATGCTCTTACACTGCTTAAGGCTGTATAGTTTTTAAGTGCTTCCTGTGCTGGAGTAAGTGAGATCAAGAAGCACAGTTCAGTGTTAACTCTATATTCTAAAAAGCAACTTCAGTACTGTCAGTGGAAAGTTATACACAAGGTTATTTGGCTCCTAACTTGTAACATGCTTTGACCTCAGAACTCTCACTAGGGCTCCAGAGATCTCGGTGGGATTTCCTTTTCTCCTGCTAGTAACAAAAATCCTTTCCCCACACATAGCCATCTAACCCAAGACAATCAAATTCTCTTGGAAACCATCATGCAGATTGCATTAGGGGACACTGAACCCTCCAGTTTCTTCTATCTTTCCACCATGTCATTCAGTGATACATTATCTTGTTTGCAGCATGTACACTTCAGCCCTAGGTATATTTTAGTTGCCATTGCAGGAAACAGCTTGGCATGCAGATTCTGATACCCCTGAAATGCTGGAACAAATGTTCAAAAAAAAAAAAAAAACCCTCCAAGAGGCAAACTTTCTGGCAAGAATCTGGTCATTGTGGGTAGATTCTCAGAGCCTCTGGACTCAGTCGACATGTAATTAAAAGGGTTTCCATAGCACTTGCATGAGATAAAGAATGGGAAAAATCTTAAAAAGAGAGCCCTGATATGTGTCAATCATGCAGCTGCACAATGACTAAGCTATGCTCCCAAATCTTTTAGCTCATTAAAAAGGTGAAAGACCATACATGATGGTAGGACTTAGCAACATGCTTTTATTTTCCTTGGTGTCACTCTGGTGTGGACAATGTGGCCACCAACCTGTTATTTAAAAAAAAAAAAAAAAAAAAAAAAAAGATACTTAAGACATGCTTCCAATGAACTTGCGCTTAGCAGTCCAGAACACAAGTCCTCTCAAGTCAAAGTGAATGGACATCAGTGTTCTCCAAGGGGAAGGTGAAAAGTTTACATCACACAAACATATTCTGTTGCATCCACACCCACATGCTCTGAACTTATTTATTAGAAATAAGGTCACTAAAACTGCAGAAAAAATGCTCAGTCAGTTTCTCAGTCCAGAGACCACAATAGTGAAAGCCTTTGTTTGTTGTTTGCCTCACCTACTGCAAAACACATCTCTTCCTGCCATCATCCCCTTCAGCTGCCTTCAGGGTAGACTCCCAGTAGTGTGCATGTTATGCGAACGTGCGTATTTCAACGTTTAAACCTTCCCATTCAGACTTGTTGACACAAGGCCCCTGTATTTACAAAAAGACTAGTTTAGTTTGACTGCCCTGAAGATGACCTCTTCCAGGAGATATGGTTGAGTAGCAACTTAATGTGCCAACTAAGTGTAGGTGGAAATTTAGAATTTCTTTTGAAATGCCCCCCAAAATTTGGAGCTATGCTTTTTTTGAGAAGGGTTACATTCAGATTACAATGGTTGAATCACACAGAGGGCAAAGCATGAAGCGATGTACTAACCGTGGATACCATAGTGTGAAATATATTTATTATGGTCAGAAATATTATGTAATAGAGAATGTAACCAAGGTATCAGTCTTTCACACAGACCAAAGAAAGCTGTCAGGTGTCTGTGGACACATTATTCATCATCACTCAAATGGCAATAGCCCTCATTTTCAAGTGCCTGGAATAGAGACATTTCAGTCACAAAGATGTCATGACAGGGATTTTACATAATGGATTTAAATAATATGAATAGGTCTAGAATCAGACTTGCCAGGTTACACAGACATTCAAAAATCTTCATTGAAAAAAAATAAAATAAAAAATAAGACTCCTCTGGGGCTAGTTACAACCAGCTTAAAGCAACACCAAAGCAGTGGAACATACATGATTCCCATAGCTATACCTCTCAGTGGAGGAGATCAAACATACTGAGCTCCACTTTATCTTCATCTGCACCTGTGGAGGGTCACTTCCCAAGCCAAGCAAAACACAGGCCTGCATGCCCACTCTCCTCCCAAAAGCTACACATGTGGTCTTCTCTGATAATATACCACATCAAAAAACTGTATTGTGGACATAGAAACTGACACCGGTGCTTCAAATCAAGTCCAGACAATTTGCAAGGTTTGCTGATGGTACAGGAGTTTGTTTTCTTTCATACACTCCACCTGAATGTTCTCAGAATGTTCTCCGCCTGTCAGTGAGATCAGAGAGACAGATCACAGCTGATTATCTATTTGTCTTTCTCACTCACATTCAAAGAACTTTGTTAGCTGAACTGTTCAAGCTGACCTGAGAAATTTGACTTTAGGCCTGGAGGCCTGTTTCAGGAAGACAGAAGGTAATTTCCCCACAGCTGAACTAGTGCTTTGGCACTCACAAGCTTGTACAATAGCTGAAAAACCTGGGCACATTCTTCACCTTGTCAAAAGCTGTGTTCAACACATTTCACCTCACAAATGCAGAAGCAGCCAAATTGAAACAGCAATTCACTCGCTAGTGAGAACTACAGAGAACAACCCAAGAATGCAGTAAACACCTAAGTGAAACATTGTATGTTTTTTATGCTTAAACCTGCATAAATTGTGGCACCTCAAATTGGGTTGCCTCAAGCTATACAAGTAGTTGAACAGCTTTATACATTAAGCCAGTTAGTTAAATGCAAGACCCTACCATGTACATCAGTCCTAGTACTGGAAAATGAAAATACTGAAATAATAAAACACATACCATTAACAATTGCTGTAGAGGCAGCCAGACCCACCATCTTCTACCAAACTGGAGAAAGTCACACAATCATCCACAAAGGCACTGTAAATGAACTATTACTTGTAGACAAAAGAATTGCACACTACAGTAGGGTCAGGCAGTAAATGACTCAATGTAGGTGTGTTGCCATCACCTTTCTTTCTTCCAGTTCCTCCCACTCTCTCGCTCTCCCTCTGATGCAAAGATGGCTGAGGATAGCTAGCAGGGGAATTTACCCTCCCTTTCTGCTCTAATGTGTCATCGGGGGAGGGTGTGTGTGTGCGTGCGTGCGTGTGTGCGTGCATGTGTGTGTTTTTAGGTGGGGGAGGTACCCAATCCCACATCTGCAATCCTAATGGATCCTGGACCTAGGACAGGCCTTGTGTAAATACACACTCTCACCTCCCCCTTAAGCCTAAATAAGAGTTCTGAGCTATGCCTGATCAGCTTTGAATTGCCATTCATTCACGTCTTCAACCTGTCCTGGATTCACACCCCTATTCAGTATGCCACTATATCTCTGCACTGTTGGATGGGGGGGAGGGTGGATTATCCATGCCACAATGCACACTCAATAGAATGTAAGAGAATACACAAAGGAGTCATTCTCTTGCCATTCTCAGGTGAACAGAGGTTAGAGTCTCTGTTGAATTCCATTCAGTGCATTTTCTTCCTTTGGAATGGAGCCGACTGATACACAGGCACGAGCGTCTCCAGCCCACAAACAGAGCCTCAAGACTACCGAGCAGGAATAGACATGCCAAATATTTCAGGGCACACTCATGCATGTGGCTCACCTTATGTACACACTAGCATGCACACACTCAGATAAGCTCTTTTTTATCAGTGGCGCCATCTCTTTACCTTTGAAAGCATGACAGCAGACACTTTTCCAGTTCTTTACACAGTTAAATACTCCTGACGGCATGTTGAGATCAGTCTTGTTGAAAGTACAGATGAGACACTGCAAGACGATGCCAGTATCAGTCAGGCATAGGTGATTACCACTTTAGGGCAATTATATTACTGGATGTAAAGACAATAGTCATACACAGTGTAATGCTGTCTATTTACTAGGGTAAATTTCACATGTGGTGGTCTCACATAGAGAAGAGACAGAGTAATCAAACCAAAAGCTTATTATTTCTTTTCAAGAAAGACAAATACGGTATGAACAAATATCTTTGTTGAATCATAAGTTAGTCAATTATGTAAGTCATACTTCCTTTAGATATTGTTCAACATTATGTGACTCAGTTTATTTAATTAGAGTTTAAGAATGTTAAAACATTCTGTGTATTCTATATGACAAGTCACCATTATCATGCCAGAGCTTGCAGGGTGACTTCACTCTACACATTAGCCCAGCTGACATACACTGAACAGATATATATACACATTCATGTGGAAAAAAAAATAAGTACACCCCATGGAAATTACTTGTCCGTATATGTCAAAAAAACCAACAAACATTAATATTAATAAAGCTGATGCACTCTATCAAATGACATAAAATTGACATTTTGTAGTAATTTTCACAATTGAAATTAACACAGAACAGATCAGTCACATGGAAAAAGTAAGTACACCCCTACATTTATCACACCTTCAAATCCATACAATTAGAATCAGGTGTTCAAGATTGGGTGCCAGTGATTAGACCTTGCTTAGGGAGTGCAGGTGGAACCTGTCTTATTTATATCCCTCTCATATCTAGTATCCTATTGAGGTGTATGGTGTCATCATGCCAAGATCTAAAGAGTTCTGCAAGGCCTTCAGAAAAAAAGGTTATGGATGCCTACGGGTCTGGCAATGGATTTAGAAAGATCTCCAATTTATTTGAAATACAACATTCCACTGTAAGGAAAATAATCTACAAATGGCGCAGATTTCAAACGACTGCTAATTTGTCCAGGACTGGCCGCCCCAGCAAATTCAGCCCAAGAGCAGACCGTCAATCTTCAAGAACCCCAAAATTTAATCACAGGATCTGCTAGTAAGTCTTGCAACAGTTGGTGTCAAAGTGCATGCTTCTACAATCAGACAGAGATTGCACAAATTTGACCTGTATGGGAGGCGTGCCAGGAAAAAAGCCTTTGCAAGACTTCAGTTTGCCAATGAGCATATAGGTAAAGACCAGGCCTTTTCGAATATTGTGCTCTGGACAGATGAATCAAAGATAGAGTTGTTTGGCCACAATAACAGCAGACATGTTTGGCGCAGACCAAAGACAGCTTTTCAGAAGAAAAAAAACCCTAAGACATCTTGCAACTGAAAAAATATTGCATGTTAAATTGGTCAAAAATTACATCAAGTCTGGTGGACAATTATGCAAAACGTCTACTAGAAGTTATTTCGGCTAAAGGGAGCAATAGCTTCTGAGGCCAAGGGTGTACTTACTTTTTCTACAGAAGAATATGACATCTATTGATATTTCTGTTGAATAAAGCTAATTTTCCTTGTGGTTTTGTTCGAGTACATCAAGTTCATTAATAGGCACTGTTTGAAAGATGATCAAATGTTTGCATGTCAAAAAAGCCAACAATTTCCATGGGGTGTACTTATTTTTTCACATGACTATATACAGTGGTGCTTGAAAGTTTGTGAACCTTTTAGAATTTTCTACATATCTGCATAAATGACCTTTTAATATAATGATATTTATATGACCCAAAATATCATCAGATTTTCACACATCCTAAAAGTAGACAAAGAGAACCCAATTAAACAAATGAGACAATAATATTACACTTGGTCATTTATTGAGATTATTTATTGAACCTTTGCTTTCAGCATCTGGTGTGAGCCCCTTGTGCAGCAATAACTGCAACTAAGCTTTTCCGGTAACTGTTGATCAGTACTGCACATCGGCTTGGAGGAATTTTAGCCTATTCCTCAGTACAGAACAGATTTCCACACATTAACTGCTTGCTTCAGGTCCTTCCACAATATTTCTGTTGGACCAAGGTCAGGACTTTGACTT
Source organism: Cranoglanis bouderius (assembly GCA_023630585.1). NCBI lineage: Eukaryota > Metazoa > Chordata > Actinopteri > Siluriformes > Cranoglanididae > Cranoglanis > Cranoglanis bouderius. The sequence continues at coordinate 16,930,721 of CM042561.1, forward strand.
GGCCATCCCAAAACATTAACTGTATTCTTCTTTATTCATTCTTTGGTAGAGCGACTTGTGTGCTTAGTGTCGTTGTCTCGCTGCATGACCCACTTTCTCTTGAGACTCAGATCATGGACAGATGTCCTGACATTTTCCTTTAGAATTCGCTGGTATAATTCAGAATTCATTGTTCAATCAATTATGGCAAACCGTATTGGCCCAGATGCAGCAAAACAGACCCAAACCACGATACCACCACCACCACCATGTTTCACAGATGGGATAAGGTTATCCCTCCAAACATTAAAAAGTTCTATATTGGTCTCATCCATCCATTGATCTTTAGCAAACTGCAGATGGGCAGCAGTGTCCTTTTTGGAGAGCAGTCGCTTTCTCCTTGCAACCCTGCCATGCACACCATTGTTGTTCAGTGTTCTCCTGATGAACAACTCATGAACATTAGCCAATAAGAGAGAGGCCTTTAGTTGCTTAGAATTGACTATTACACATCTTGCTCTTGGAGTGATCTTTGTTGGTTGACCACTCCTGGGGAGGGTAACAAAGGTCTTGAATTTCCTCCATTTGTACACAATCTGTCTGTGGATTGGTGGAGTCCAGACTCTTTAAAAATGGTTTTGTAACCTTTTCCAGACTGATGAGCATCAACAAGTCTTCCTGAAGTCCTCAGAAATCTCCTCTGTTTGTGCCATGATACACTTCCACAGACATGTGTTGTGAAGATCAGACATCCTTGTTCTTTAAATAAAACAGGGTGCTGTTTTGACACCTGATTGTCATCCTATTGATTTAAAACACCTGACTCTAATTTCACCTTCAAATTAACTGCTAGACGATCACATATTTTTTCCTCTCACAGATATTGGATCCTTTTCCTCAATAAATAAATGATCATGTATAATATTTTTGTCACGTTTATTTAATTGGGCTCTCTTTGTCTACTTTTAGGACTTGTGTGAAAATCTGATGATGTTTTAGGTCATATTTATGCAGATATGTAGAAGATTCTAAAGGGTTCACAAACCCTCTAGAGCACAAAACCTGCTGTAATGAAATCCCAAAAACAATTTGGCCCATGATATGAACCGACAGCTGCAGTCCATCCATATTAAATAGCAGAAAATGAAGGTTCAAAGCTCAAAGACTGAGTGTTGGGTTTCTCCACATAATCCCCCACAGCTTTCCCTCATAGTGCATCAGATTTGTGAGATGACACCTTGTTTTACTGCTCCAAAGTCAATAGCAAGAGAAATCCCTCCAACATAAACTTTGGATCTCTCATCAAATATGGATATGCTGTGGCACAACAGATGTTTTGGCTGTTGCAGAATATTTTATTTTCCCCCTAATCTGATGTGTGCCTCCATATGATGGACATAAAGCAGTCATAATAATCAATATCATGACATATGACGTCTACCTGGATGTTAGGATGCTTAGTCACTTTTTACTTGCAGGATTATCAGGAACATCACTGTGACTCATCCAGGTAACAAATAAAGCAACAGTGTTGTTTTCAGATGGGACTGATAGTAAGGTCAGACTGGCTAGATAGACTGACAGCATTTAGTTGTAACTGTGAAAGTAACACCAACATTATAATCCTCTCCTAACTCTACAATGCAAAATATCTCCTTATGAATGCATATCATATTCAGATCAACAGCATCCAACGTTCCATGGGACTGAGAGCCAAGCCCATGCATAGCTCCAGAGCAGCTGATGTCACACTGTGATCCCAAAAAGAAATTAGAAAAATAAAACTTTATTATTTAGATACTGAGACATAACATACTAATGGGGAAAAACTCTGAACTGAGATGTTATTTGTAGGGCTCAAAGGGTTTTATGTTTTCCCAAAATTTTCATTTAATTTTTCTCAGGTTTTACTTTTCCAGATTTTTTCTGTGAGGTTGAATAAATTATAGGCCACATAACTATTGTTCACCCTGTGATACTATGATCAAAGCAGCATTAAACACAAACTTGTACACGTTCTCCGATTTCCTTCCCCCTCCCAAAAACATGTAGGAAGGTGGATTGGCTGTAAGTCTGAATGAACGTAGGCTACATTTACATTTATGTCATTTGGGAGACACACTTCTCCAGAGCAACTTACATTACATTTTTATACAACTGAGAAATTGAGGGTTAAGGGCAGTGCTAGAATTTGAACTCACGACCTTCTGATCAGTAGTCCATCATCTTAACCCCTGAGCTACCACGTCCCCTATACCCTAAATTGCCTCAAAGTGGTTGGTGAAAACGAATGATTGGATCAGAAAAAGGCAGAGCCTAAAGACTTGTTTATGATTCGATAAGAAATTCCTTTATATATATATATATATATATATATATATATATATATATATATATATATATATATATACACACACACACACACACACACACACACACACACACACACACACACACACACACACATATACATACACACACATACATACACACATATATACACATATACACAAAACAAAATTATAAACGCAACACTTTTGTTTTTGCCCCCATTTTTCATGAGCTGAACTCAAAGATCTAAGACTTTTTCTATGTACACAAAAGGCCTATTTCTCTCAAATATCGTTCACAAATCTGTCTAAATCCATCCACCTCATAGGTGTGGCATATCAAGATGCTGATTAGACAGCATGATTATAGTACAGGTGTGCCTTAGGCTGGCCACAATAAAACTGCACTCTATGTGCAGTTTTACTGTATTGGGGGGTCCGGGGGGGTCCGAAAACCAGTCAGTAACTGGTGTGACCACCATTTGCCTCACGCAGTGCAACACATCTCCTTTGCATAGAGTTGATCAGGTTGTTGATTGTGGCCTGTGGAATGTTGGCTGTGCGAAGTTGCTGGATATTGGCAGGAACTGGAACACGCTGTCATATACGCCGATCCAGAGCATCCCAAACATGCTCAATGGGTGACATGTCCGGTGTGTATGCTTATTTATATATATATATAAAATTCTCATGTAAACAAACACATGTAAACACAGCTCTCTTAAAGGGAGTGCTCCTAATCTCAGTTTGTTACCTGTATAAAAGACACCTGTCCACAGAAGCAATCAATCAATCAGATTCCAAACTCTCCACCATGGCCAAGACCAAAGAGCTGTCCAAGGATGTCAGGGACAAGATTTTAGACCTACACAAGGCTGGAATGAGCTACAAGACCATCGCCAAGCAGCTTGGTGAGAAGGTGAAAACAGTTGGTGCGATTATTCGCAAATGGAAGAAACACAAAATAACCGTCAGTCTCCCTCGGTCTGGGGCTCCATGCAAGATCTCACCTCATGAAGTTTCAATGATCATGAAAACAGTAAGGAATCAGCCCAGAACTACACGGGAGGATCTTGTTAATGATCTCAAGGCAGCTGGGACCATAGTCACCAAGAAAACAATTGGTAACACACTACGCCGTGAAGGACTGAAATCCTGCAGCGCCCGCAAGGTCCCCCTGCTCAAGAAAGCACATGTACAGACCCATCTGAAGTTTGCCTGAATGATTCAGAGGAGAACTGGGTGAAAGTGTTGTGGTCAGATGAGACCAAAATCAAGCTCTTTGGCATCAACTCAACTCGTCGTGTTTGGAGGAGGAGGAATGCTGCCTATGACCCCAAGAACACCATCCCCACTATCAAACATGGGGGTGGAAACATTATGCTTTGGGGGTGTTTTTCTGCTAAGGGGACAGGACAACCGCACCACATCAAAGGGACGATGGACGGGGCCATGTACCGTCAAATCTTGGGTGATAACCTCCTTCCCTCAGCCAGGGCATTGAAAATGGGTTGTGGATGGGTATTCCAGCATGACAATGACCCAAAACACACATCCAAGGCAACAAAGGAGAAGCACATTAAGGTCCTGGAGTGGCCTAGCCAGTCTCCAGACCTTAATCCCATAGAAAATCTGTGGAGGGAGCTGAAGGTTCGAGTTGCCAAACGTCAGCAACTCGAGACCTTAATGACTTGGAGAGGATCTGCAAAGAGGAGTGGGACAAAATCCCTCCTGAGATGTGTGCAAACCTGGTCAGAAATGTCTGACCTCTGTGATTGCCAACAAGGGTTTTGCCACCAAGTACCACCAAGTCGAAGGGGTCAAATACTTATTTCACTCATTAAAATGCAAATCAATTTATAACTTTTTTGAAATGTGTTTTTCTGGATTTTTTTGTTGTTATTCTGTCTCTCACTGTTAAAATACACCTACCATTAAAATTATAGACTGATCATTTCTTTGTCAGTGGGCAAACATACAAAATCAGCAGGGGATCAAATACTTTTTCCCCCCACTGTATTGTATAAGTCGTTAAAATGCAGTTACCTGTGAAAGTATTGCAACAGAAAGGCCAGTTCTATTGTTTTCGCTATACTTTGAAGACATTTGGATTTGAGATCAAAAGATGGATATGAGACAACAGATCAGAATTTCAGCTTTCATTTTAAATAATTTAGAACATGGCACCTTTTGTTGGAACCCACTTGTTTTTTCAAGGGATCAAAAAATACTGAAACATGTGACTGACAGGTGTTTCTTGCTGCTCAGGTATGCCCTGTTAAATTGACTGTTTAAAGAATGAATAGCTCTGAATGTCTACTCTTGGTTTGAGCTCTTGGTTTTGCCTGTGAATACTGCATTTGTTAAAAAAGGATAAACCAACATGTACAGCAGAGATTTGAGAGCTGTCTATGGGAGAAAAGCAAGCCATTTTGAAGCTGAGAAAAGAGGGAAAATCTATCAGAGCCATTGCACAAGCACTGGGCATAGCCAATACAACAAATTGGAACCAGACATGGAACAGGTCAGCCAAGGAAAACAGCAGCAGTTGATGACATTTTGAGAGCTTTGAAGAAAAACCCAAAAACAACAGTTCGTGACATCAACAACCTTCACAGGGCAGGGGTGAAGATATCACAATCCACCATTCGAAGAAGACTTCAAGTGCAGAAATATAGAGGCCATACCACAAGATGCAAACCACTTATGAGCAGTAAGAATCAGAAGGCCAGATTGAAACTGGCAAAGAAATACAGAGATGAGTCACAAAAGTTCTGGAACCAAGATTAACCTCTACCAAAGTGATGGAAAGGCCAAAGTGTGGAGAAAGAAAGGATCTGTACATGATCCAAAACATAGAATATCAGTCAAGCATGGAGGAGGTAGTGTCATGGCTTGGGCATGCACGGCTGCTTGTGAAATGGGTTCACTAATCTTTATTGATGACGTAACTCATGATGGCAGCAGCAGAATTCATTCAGAAGTCTATAGATAAACAACAGGTCTTCCAATTTACAGAGAAATGCATCCAATCTAATTGGGAGGAAATTCATCATGCAGCAAGACAATGACCCAAAACACACTGCAAACACAACAAAGGACTTCATCAGGGGGGGGAAAGTGGAAGGTTTTAGACTGGCCAAGTCAATCACCAGACCTTAACTCAGTTGAGCATGCATTTCACGTCCTGAAGAGGAGACAGAAGGGAGAAACCCCCCAAAACAAACAACAACTGAAAGAAGCTGCAGTACAAACCTGGAAAAGCAACACAAAAGAAAAGTGCAACAGTCTGGAGGTGTCAGTGGGTCACCGGTTTGAAGCAGTCATTGCAAGCAAGGGATGTACAACCAAATATCATGTTATTTAATTTAACACTATGTTCCTATAGTTTTGCTCACCTAAAAACTGGATGTTTTGATACAAAAAGGGCCATATTTTAAGCTGTTTAACACATCTAGATGTAAATATCAGGAAATGAAAGCTGCCACTCTGATCCATCATCTCATATCCATCTTTTGATCTTAAACCCAAGCGTCTTCGATGTATACAAAAACTGAATTTGCCTTGTTGTTCCAATACTTTTGGATTTTAACTGTAATTATCGTGGCAGGCCTAGACAAGGGTGTCTCATATTCAACCCTGATGGTGATTTTTATATTTGCCTTTTTACATGTTTATGCAGTGTCACCACAATAATGGCTATATAATGGGGACAGTATATCCATGACTCCCTTTACCTCTACCTCATAAAGCACACACACAGGCACATGCACGCATACACACACTCACATACACAGAAAGGCAGCAGGTGAATATGTGCAAAGGCTTATATAGGTCTCTGGGTGCATCCTAAACTGTACTAAAGTTTGGAAAAAGGAAATTACCGGTCACTCCTGCTGATTTATGATGGATGAGAACATGTTTCAGGTTAACATAAAGTAAAGCAATATGCACAGACAGTATAGAGAATGGAAAATACAGAAACATGAAGATGGCTTTGGACTGCAAGGTGATGCGAACAATTTTGCCATGACGGCTTAGGACTACAATTGCTATGATAGCTTTATGACTGCAAATGCCACAAACAGTTTTGAACTCAAGTGTCCATCAGGGAACACTTGATAACTTCAACAAAATAGACTTCATGTGAAAACTAGAATGAATTTCCTGGTTACACAACTGCACTTTTTGACCATGTAGTACACATTTATAGAAGGGATTTATATATAATCACCCAAATGAGGATGGGTTCCCTTTTGAGTCTGGTTCCTCTCAAGCTTTCTTCCTCATGTTGCCTCAGGGAGTTTTTCCCTGCCACCATCGCCTCTGGCTTGCTCATTAGAATTTTAAAAAAATATATTTGTCCTGAATTTATATATTTCTAATGCTGCTTTGTGACAATGTCCATTGTTAAAAGCGTTATACAAATAAAATTGAATTGAATTAATAAGCCAAACCCTAGGAATGTTCATTCCATCTACACATGCACTGTGGCAGAGTTATGAGCTTGATACTCCCACTCACCTGTTTAAGCATTACTTAATTTTGAAGGTCATCCTTTGCTCAGCAGGGTGCAAGAAGCTTTGATCTTTTTCTTCTTTCTCATTGTGGCCTGAGGCTACACTACTACCAGGACTTTATTATACTGCACAGCACATTATAGGTACCGTCTCCTCTGAAAGTATTGAAACAGCAAGGCCAATTCTTTTGTTTTTGCTATACACTGAAGACATTTGGGTTTGAGATCAAAAGATGAATGTCTAGTTGTTAGTACACCAGTGGTTTCTTTCGGTTTCAGGATATTCCCAATTGTTGTATTGGCTATAGCCAATGCTTTTGCAATGACTCTGAACAAAACCTAGGGCTCAAACCAAGACTAGACATTCAGAGATATTAACTGTTTAACACATCTCAGTGTAAATATGAGGAAATGAAAGCTGAAATTCTATCATGATCCATCATCTCATATTCATCTTTTGAGCTCAAAACCAAATGTCTTTAATGTACAGCAAAAATTAAAGGATTGGACTTGCTGTTCTAATGATTTCAGAGGGGACTGTATATTGTACAGTACTCTTCCTCATGGGTCTTCATCTCTAGGAACACCCTAAAACCAGAAGTTTGTAAAAACTTGAGAGCATAAGCAGTTGGCAAGGGGGACACAAGATCATCTTCAAAAACTCATATCTATGGCTCAAGCATGTCAGCAAAAACAATCCTTCTGGGAGTCATTAGCAATTCATTATTCAGCCACTAGAGGGGGGTCTCAGAAGTAGTCTTCCTGATTAATTAGTAAACCCATACCACAAATACATCTTGTTCATGAAAGATACAAAAGCATAAAAGGCACCTGCATTTTTCAGTAAGGTTGTTTTTTTTTCAAATGCATGCAAGTCACAAACCTTGTCTTGGTCAGTGTTATGGGCAATTTTATCCAGGACCCTCAAGGACCACAACCACACCCCAAATGATTACATTTAAGTGTGGTATGATTCGTGCACACACTTTGGTGGGAAGTGTTGCACAGTGAAATGCAATGCAGCACGGTTGACTGCTTTTAAAGGTGGATTACATTCACTTATATACCACTGAACTGTTGAATTCTCGATTTTGATTCTTCAGGTGTTGATTAATTTTCTAAAAACAGCAGCTCAGACGTTTCTAATGTGCTTGTAATATTAACAACTTACACAGAGATACACAACTTAAAAAGTATGCAATTCTTGATACAGTGAGGTTTTCTGTAAAGAGCTGTTCATGTAAAATTTATGGAAGGAGTGTCCACTGTCAGCATTTTACAGGTAAAGCTTTTCCTTTATGTTTTCTGACATGGTGGACTTTGCGGTTTCTCGTTAACATGACAAGCTCCAGGTTTTTTTTTGTCTTGTTAACTTCAAGAGCTAGTTTAACTAGCTTTAACTAAGTTTAAAAAAAGAGAGGACAGTGAAGGAACAGCTGTTTATAGCTGCTATAAAGCGATAACAGGAACTAACTTGAAAGCTGGTCAAAGCAGGGATTTTATCACAATCTTTCCGCATGTCTTCCCAGTAATGAAGGTTGAGAAGACTGGGAATTCCCTGAAGGATGACATATGGGTCTTTATGCATTTGGAGAGCTGGAGATGCTACAGGAATCAGTGAAAATATTGTTTTCTTTATTTCATACCTATATTGTGGTTGTTGCTGTTAGGTATTTTTTCAGCCTGCACATGTATATATTTTAATGTACCGAACTGTACATACAAATGTACCATTGTTTATCATGACAAATAAGATACCTTGAAATCAAAAAGGTCAGTTTATTAAGGCAGGTGGACTTCACTGTCATCCCTAATACAGTATTGTGAGAGCGTTTATTCAAGCTATTAGAGCTGATGGCTGGTGATGAAAGTGTGTGGAAATTATGGATGCTGGCATTGGTGCCCTTAGGTTACAGAGGTTAGTGACCCATCACCAGCTAAGCCAGCACCCCTTAGCCATCTTTTACAGTCTCCCCCAATATGACATAAAGAGAGTGAGTCAGCTATCCCTAGACAAAAAGAGCCTTCATTCTGTCAGCGTAATTAATATTTCATATTGTCCAAAACCCCTATGATTTCACCCTGCAACTATGCCTTCTATTGGCCATTGCTTCTTACACTGTGAAGAACTTCAGTGTTCCACTGACAGTGTTAAGACTGTGCAGAGCCATTGGACATTGTGGCTGCACAAAGACTAGAGGTTTTGTCTGGGAATATACATGGAAAACATGTCAATGGAAGTGTGTGTGCAGCAAAGTCAGAGAAAGCAGAATTCCCCTCACTAGGGTGCAGTCCTGACCCTTACCCTCTCCTAATATATCAGCTCCAGAGAGGAAGCTTCAGCTGAGAAGAAATGTCTAGAAAGTGTACAGGCACTATGTTTTAACAACACCACGGCAGCCATCCAGTGAGCCAAACACTTCACAGAAAGATTCATGAATCACTTCTGTAGTTCATAAAAGGCCCACAGTTACCATGCACTTATAAAAGTCAGCATGTTTCCTCTAACCTCACCTTCAAATACACCATCAGGTTTAATTGGATCATTGTTCCTCAGTGTAGCCTTACAGATCAGCCTGTCTGAAGCAGCACTGATAAATCACATGAGATATGCTGACCCTCCCTGCAGCTGCAGGCCTATTGTGGACTTTATTATCCAGTTAGCCCGAATAAGACTTTGAGGCTAAAGCATAACCTGAAATAAAATAAGTTGACCAAGTGCTGATGTTTGTAGTCCACTGCACTCTTGGCTTGCCCCAAGCTGCCAGTGGGATAAGGGGTAAGGGTATTAAACATTGACACAGTTGGCATGTATAATGCATAAAGCTGTCACAAGCAAAATAGAAGATGATACAAGGCTGTTTCAAGATAAATCCAACATGATGTAATCTCAGAATTAAAAACAACCAATAGTAGGGTTCAAACAACTTTTGTTGTACTACAGTTGACTTATCTAAATCATCTATTAATTCAAATGTAGTAATGCCAAAAGTCAGAGCAAACAGAGTGCTTTGTGCTGACGTTTGCAACAATCATGATAGGCCCGGTCTTGCAGAGAGTTCAAGACAGAAAATATTCTTTCTTTTAGTGCTACAGTCTATAAAACACTGGCCATTCAATCACTCCATGGTCAAATAAAATATAGCAGATTGGAGAGTGAAGTAGTAGTCTTCACATTTGATTCATGTGTCATTAGGAAATTTACAAGAGATCTTTGTTCTTAACGCTCATAAGCTCTTCCATATGCTGAAAGGGAAAGACCAGGGAAACATTATGATTCAGATCTGCTTTTTCAAATAAAAAGAAAATCCCACACATGAAATAGCTCCATAGGGAGAGCTGTTCCCCTTTACACCTACCTGATACATTCATTTGAAACATGATGAACTGCACATGCTGTTATCTATCCTGCTTGTTTATTTGCTACTCATTGTTTAATGATTCATTCACAACAAATTTAGTTTCTTAACTAGAAGACTAAAACAAAAAAAGATAAGATACATGCAGTGACCTCACAGTTAGTGATAAGTGCAAAAGAGTTCAACTCAAATCAACTCACCTGCAACCAAAACAAGTTGAACTAACTAAACCTAACAGACTATTTAAAAACAAGAAAAATAGGAACTGGGCCCCAATTGACATGAAAATAAATTTGGCAGCAGGATTGTTAAAAAAAAAAAAAAAAAAGGCTGGAACAACAGGCATGCTCCCCTGGAGACTTTTTCCTCGCTCTCTCTAGTGTTTGTATAAACAGACTTACTCTATAAAAGAAAATGAATTAGCCAGGCTGAATTCCAGATATTCCGGAGAAGGAAGAAGCAGGAAGTTTACACTGTACCACCAAACAGTGTTGTGAATGACTGACAGAGTGTGCACTAACCTTAGCACAAAGAAAGAGGAGGAGATGATGGAGGGATTGGTTAAGCTGCTTGACAGAACCGATATGTGACCTTAAAATTATTTTCTTATATTATATTACAATTATTTGTCTTTGTGTGAGGGGTGTACTCCAGTGTGTTTAGTTGCCCTAGGACAGTTAAAAAAAAAAAAAAAAGAGTTGGGTAGCTCTGTGGTCTTAGAGGAAGTACAGTACTGTGCAAAAGTTTTAGGCGCATGCGAAGAAATGTTGTAGAGCAAAGATGCCTTCAACATAATGAAATTAAATGTTTCTACATTTTAAAAAAATACCATAAAGAGCAGTAAACAGTAGTAAATGAAACAAAGTCAATATTCGGTATGACAAAAATTAAAAAATAAAATGAAAAATAGCAGTTTCCGGTACAATTAGTGCAGTTTTATAAGGAAATGAGCTGGTAAGTTTTATTGAGCATCTTGCAGATCCAGACACAGTTCTTCTGGACACTTTGACTTTCGCACTCGCTTCTTATTTTTGCAGCAAAACCCAGCAGCCTTCATTGTGTTTACTGTCTGAAAAGTGTCTCTTACGTAATATTACGTAATTTGCACAGTACTGTATGTGTTAGCCTTTTCCCTCCCAGATTTGACTTGGTGAATTAGTTGGTGACAACTAATTTGGCAGAAAATGGGGCTGGAAAAATCAAAATACTAAAAGGTTTAATGGGGTGGTGTTTAATGAACCCCGGGCAGATACTGATCCTTTTTTGGAGCCAGTAGCCGATAGGATATATCTTTTGGCTGTGTGATTTTTACAGGGTGATTAATCATCCATGCGCAATCTCTGTTTAAGCTTTAGTGACAGAGTGAGCGAGCTGCTTTATGCATAAATGCCTAAAGGACCACCACATTGTCTTTAAGGGGCCTTATGAGGAAGAAAAACACTTCACTTGTTATCTGCTCCTGGAAGTGCAGAAACAAAACAGCAACATTTTGTCATTCCTGTGCAGAGCACTGTGCCAAGAAAGCAGCTACCAAAACAAAGTGCTTCCAGGGGATTTAAAATATACAAACCTTCCCCGTGTGGTGTCTTGTTAGGAGTGCCCTCTTCATAAAGACAGGTTTTTGTCAGTAAACAAAAAAGAGTGGAATGTGGGATCTCAACCTCAGAACAAGAGTTTGGGGGAAATTGAAAAGTAAGTCCATTTGAGAGCCATTTAACCACTCACCACCTACCCAAGCAGGTTTATATTACAGGAGTACTTACTCAGGTGGACTTGACGCAGAACCTATGGATGAAATGGCTCCTGAGGGGCCCCTCCACTTAAGGGTCCTCTAGTTAGCTGCTCACCCTGCAGTGGCGCCTGTGGCCACAGAACTGATACTGGAAGGAGAAAACTAGGCACACAGGCTGGACCACATTCCCATTCTAAAGTAACAGAATTTTTCATGTAAGACACAATGGAATAACATTTTTCGACTAAAGGTAAACTGGGTTCCCCACTTCCCTTAAAGAGCCGCAATCCGTGACACAACAGCAACAACTAAATGAACCTGAGAGCCGAAGCCACCTGTTCGAAAGATTTTGCAAACGCAACCACAAATCACGCTCTGCGTGGCAGGTTTAACTAGGATAGCTACAGGCTACTCACATTTCTCGTTGTTTCCCTCCATGTGTGGAGCGTCATCTAAAAATCCTTGACGTTTCCAACGTGTGCATTTTCCACCGCGCGCGCAGCCATTTGCGACAGAACCAGCCCTCTACAGCGCAAACATTCCCAAAGAAGATGCGCTGAGCTTCCCCATACCGTGGCGCCTGGGTCCTAGTGCAGAGTACTGACCGGTTCAAACACCACAGGGCACCTTTATGTTAGAAATTAATACAAGTATTTATTCATCCTTATATACTACGTATAGGCTACGTCCCTTAGCTTAAATTCAAAGACGTTAATCAGTAATTACGTAGCGTATTCTTCATTAGGATTTATTTTGTAAGTGATTATTGGTAGCTATTAATTGGTAACAGTTACTCCACAATTTTAAAAACAGCAAATCACGTCTAACATGAGCTGAGCTAAATATAATTAAAATAAACGTTTTCTTTTTATTGTGATCAACCTCATCATAAAATACGTTGTGAAATTAAGTGTGATTAAATATTTTTTTTAATTTATGCTCATATATAATACTAGTATTTAGTTAACTGAACAATAAACACTTTTTTTTCTTGTATACAAGGCACCTTTCATTTTTTCAGAAAGAAAGCATAAACCCTAGCTTTGATCCTGTATTTTTCATGATGTTGACCTGTTAAACATGATTTCCTAAGCATGTCTATTGAGTTGTAATTTATTTGACAATACATTTTCCACCAAATTAAAGCCATAGGAGCCTCTGACTTACAATCACCTTTACACCTGCCATTCATGCACTTATCCAATCAGCCAATCATGTGACAGCAGCACAATGCATAAAATCATTCAGATATATATGAAGGTAAGTGAAGAGTTTCAGTTATTGTTCACATCAAACATCGTGATACTCCTGAGATGCCAGTGATCCCGACCCCTTCTGCTCTCTGGACCTGCCCGATCCATCTTGATGCCCTACTTCTGGTTGGAGTTCTCATCAATTTGATGTCACATGCTGCTGCTGAGGATGGCCCCACACGGTGCAGCCTAAAGATCATTGAGATTACTGAGGATGGTACCACTTAAAAACCATAAAGATGGCTTTGGACCTCAATTCATATGAACAGTTATGCTATGATGGCTACGACTACAATTGCCACATACAGTTTTGCACTCAAGTCTCCATCAGTGAACAGTGGAGAAGTTCAACAAAACAGTCTTCATGTAAAAACTGTAATGAATTTTCCTGGTTACACAACTGCTATTTGACCATGTAGTATTAGCACATTTATAGAAGGGATTTATTTATTTATAATTGCACTATCTGGTGTCACCCAGATGAGGATGGGTTCCCTTTTGAGTCTGGTTCCTCTCAAGGTTTCTTCCTCATATCATCTCAGGGAGTTTTTCTTTGCTACCGTTGCCTCTGGCTTGCTCATTGGGGATAAATTTGTACATTTGAAATCTATATCCTGAGTTTATATATTTCTGTAAAGCTGCTTTGGAACAATGTCCATTGTTAAAAGCGCTATACAAATAAAATTGAATTGAATTGAATTGAATGGGTCTGTTTGAGCATTTCAGAAATTGCTGATCTCCTGGGATTTTCATGCACAACAGTCTCTAGGGTTTACATAAGCGACAGATCTGCGGGCAGAAAAATCCTTGTTCAAGAGAGGTCAGGTATCCTGTCCTCCAGAGCTAGGATAGCCTTATCTTATTCATTTCTACATCAGTGAGTACGCTTTCTTCAATATTATGAGCATTATATTTTATGAACTGGTCAGGGCCAAGTAGCAACTTTTTTGGGTGATTTTCACTTGTTAGCATTATTGTCCTGCATTTGACTAGTCATTTGGCTAGTCTTGTATGAGGATGTTCATCTTTATGGGTTGTAAGGAGTTGAATGTTTTTCTTCACAGTGTTGGTGGCTTTGCCTGCATGGCATACTTTCTATTCACTGTGCAGTGAGAGGAACATAATGCGTATTTCTTTTCCAACTGAGTCAGTTCCACATAATCTTCCAACTAGGTGAGTAGCAGAGCTTGTGGCTAGTGTGATGCTAGCATTGTTGAGTTGTACTCCATCAACATACTATGAAATGTATGTTGCTGATCTTGCTAATTTAACTAGATTCCTGACTGTTTGCATCTCCTTGTTTTGGAGGGGGTATTCCCAGTGGTGTACTTGAGTACAAATTTGAGGTACTTGTACTTTACTTGAGCACTTCCATTTTATGTAACTTTATACTTCTGCTCCACTATATCACAGAGGCAAACAGTGCACTTTTTTACTACACTATGTTTGTCTGACAGCTTTAGTTACTAGTTACTTTTCAGATTACAATTTTTCATACCCTTCCTGTACAGTGAAAACTGTGTATCTCCAAATGTGCTGATTTTGATTGTTTGTGATAAACTGAAGGATTAAGCGTTCCTTTATGGATTTTATGGATTACAGAAATTCTTCATTTAAATAAACTATTTAAAACTCCCTTGCATGAGCTGGAAAATGCATTGTCATCAAGCTGAAAACAGGGCTGTTTTTCTGAGCTCATGAAAAGTTGACTTTTTAGAGATGTGTGGTTCTCTGACACTACAAACATATGATGATTTTATAGAATATGATGCATTGCTGTAGATTAAACTACCCAACAGTATATAAAGTAGTTAAAATTAGCTCAACCTTAAACATCTACATCAGTAAAATGCAACAAACATCAATGCAGTAGTAATATTCATCCAAATACATCATATATAATAGTTAAACACTGACAGGGACCATTTTACTGCACAATGAGTATGTTTACTTTTAAGTACATTTTGCTGATAATACTTATATACTTTTACTTAAGTAAGTTTTTGGATGCAGGACTTTTACTTGTTACTTCATAGTGTGGTATTAGTATTTCACTTAGGTAAAGGACCTGAATATTTCTTCCACCACTGGGTATCCAGTGGAGACACAACATATCTTTTTCTCTATACTTTCCATCAGACTTCCTCATAGTTCAGGCTATATTGAATGGGTAGCCACAAATAACCATGCTACAACATTTACATTTATGGCATTTGGCAGACGCCCTTATCCAGAGCGACTTACATTTTTATTTCATTTATACATCTGAGCAATTGAGGGTTAAGGGCCTTGCTCAAGGGCCCAACAGTGGTGGCTTGGCGGAGCTGGGATTTGAACTCACGATCAGTAGTCCAACGCCTTAAGCACTGAGCTACCACTGCCCTACAAGATGGGCTCAAATGGTCTGTGTCTTAAGAATCCCAGAAAACAGTCAGAATTATTCTCCACATGAATCAACAACTTCACAGCAGACATGGCTCAGGTGAAATAAATGATCCAGGATCTTAGACTATGCAACTCATTGGTTTATAGCTCCGTGGCCAGTCATCTTTCTCATCCCTTCTCAGAGGAGCCCTAGCATGCCATGTCTACAGCTGCTTCTGGGAGTTATTCCAGGCTGATAGGCAGTTCTAGACCCCATTATTCATCTAATCCCCCCTAAAATGTTCACTTAATATTTCCCTAACTTAATACATTTCCTTTAATATTGTAATATTTTTTATAATCATGAAAGCTGACAAAAGCAGCAGTGCAGCAGTAAGTATTCTGCAAACTGTCCACAGAGTCCTCTCCTCCATTTTGTGATTGCTTGGTTTAAACCAAACCAAAGCTCCAGGTGCACAGCTTTCCAGAATCTTTGCACTGCTCACTGCATGATTCTCATGCTGTTGGTGAATGCTTCTATAATGTTTTCATGGCAAATTAAAAGTTTACATGGTGAATTGAAAGTTTTCACCTTAGCCCTAAAGCTCTTGCATTATTGGTTAAAGCTAACATGGTGGCTGCATGTTATTTTAACTGAGCTTTGCTGTCTACATTAATTTACCCTAAAATATGTTTACTCTTTACTACCATTTTGCCTTCCAGATAGATGTAGTCTACTACATGGACTAATAACAAACTTTCAGAATTTATATTCTATTCTATTTATAATCTATTTCAGAATACAAAGTTTAGTACACAATTTGGTTATATGCAAACGCTGATTTTGCCCACACTGTACAGGATTTTAGCAAGTAGGCCACAGAGACCTGCTTGTGGCCCCAAGATGGCTGTTAAGACCTTGGAACAACTAGATGTTGGAACAACCTGGTGGATTCCTCCCCAGGGAGATCTGTTATCCAAAACAGATGGTGGGATTTGAGCGAGGTCATCTTTGTCTGTGGGACTGACCCCTGAGAATCTAGCAGTCCAGGAAACACTTATGAATGGAAGAGTCTCTAGCATTGCCTTATTCCTAGGATTTAGACTTTTCTCCAGTAACTGCTAAACAGCGGCAAGCCCCCACTGACCCAAAAATATGTATATAGAAGCCATTGCAGTGCACAACAATACTGTAGATGATATCTCTCGAGTTTCACAGGCTTATTACTGCTTTTCTGGGGATAGGGTTCCCCAAGAGCCTGGTGTGGGACCTCCACCTCTCCCATAAAGACCTTCTTTATGCTCCTAGGCATGAGGCTTACCTAAATTGGGTGTCTCTAAAACTGCCTTCTGGCTTGCAATCACTCTCCTTGCATGCATCATTGGTCAGATGACTCTGGGGTGACCTTGTGACTTGGGTCTCGGGCAGGCCGCAATCGCTGCTGTCTTAGCAATCGTGGGACACACCTGCCCATGGCTCAAGTGTAAGCCCAGATACCATACTTCCACCTGTCCAATTGCATACTTCTTTGCATTTGCTGTGAGTCTCAAGGATCTCAGGACAGCCACTTTCAGGAATGTCAGGAATGCCACTGCCAATCATTGCTAAAAAGGATTGTCATCTAAATAATCAGCAGCTTATGCATTGTGTGGGTGGAGAATTCTGTCCTTTAATGATAGTGATTCAACGGATTATTCCTTGCTTTGCACAGCATATGCACTATGGTGCTATTTGGACAACATGGCAGACATCCGATCCTCAGACCAACTGTTTATTTGCTGTAGATTATATACAAATGGTTGTGATGATCTCAGAGGAGGTTGGTCCATTCAAGCATAAGCTAACAAGAGTAGTTAAAACTTAAAACTATTTTTAGAAGACAGTATTATATACATATGTTTCACTTCAGGTGGATTTTTTAAAGAATGTATATTTTTCATTTTAGTTATAATAAATCCTGTGTTAGGGTTTAGTTTAGTGTTTAGTGCTGGAAAGCAAAAAATAAAGAAGGGTCTCAAATTCCCTGAAATTACATTAAAGCCTATAAATTAACTTACACTGTTACCAAACAGACTCTTCATAATGCAAATTACCTTTATTATGTTAATTAACAGATATTAATTAACAAACCTTAAATAACATTAATGCTTTACTATTACCATTATTACGATAAGCAAATTAACTTAAGTTAAATCAAGATGGGACATGCAGTTATAGGAAAATAATCAACGATGGGGTTGTATGATAAGAACAGCCAGGGTTGAAGCTGTTCCTTGAAGTTTTCCCCACAGGAGAAGCTTCAATAATCAAAATCTTCGGCTAGTAACTTTTGGGGTGGCATCACACCAGCTGGTCGTTTCCTATAGAAGCACCTTCTGTTTTATTCATTACTTACGAAAGCATTAGTTAAGTATTATTTGTGGAAGCATTGCTACAAAGAAGTCCTTCCTGGGAACATCTAATAAAATGCAAGGCTTGCACTTTAGAAGTGCCTGTATGGTTAAAGAAACACAAAGTCATTGTTTTGCAATGACCATATCAGTCAGTGACTTTTAACTCTACTGAAAACCTGTGGTATGAATTGAAGAAGGAAGTCAACATGCACAATCCTAAGAATATACAGTGGTGCTTGAAAGTTTGTGAACCCTTCAGAATTTTCTACATTTATGCATAAATATGACCTAAAACATCATCAGATTTTCTAAAGCCCTAAAAGTAAATAAAGAGAACCCAATTAAACAAATGAGACAAAAAAATATATACTTGGTCATTTATTTATTGAGGAAAATGATCCAATATTACATATCTGTGAGTGGCAAAAGTATGTGAACCTCTAGGATTAGCAGGTAATTTGAAGGTGAAATTAGAGTCAGGTGTTTTCAATTAATGGGATGACAATCAAGTGCGAGTGAGCGGCATGTTTTATTTAAAGAACAGGGATCTATCAAAGTCTGATCTTTTAGGTCATATTTATGCAGATATATAGAAAATTCTAAAGAGTTCACCAACTTCCAAGCACCACTGTAAATGAGCTCGAAGTGTTCTACATGAAGGAGTTCCCCAATATCCTACAAGCAGATTTGGGGCTGTATGCACCTTGCATAATTAGGCCTCATTCTGAGTGAAAAACCGGAGCCACCACTCCCCTGTACGTTGCACACACAGGTCTCTGTGGCCTACTTGCATTGCATTTGAGGGAGGATTACACAGTGTGAACTTGGAGCAACAAAAGCATGGAGAAATGGAGACTGTGGCTGATTACAAATTTCACTTGATACACTAAATTTTGGGTCATTAGCAGCAGCCAGTTGATGTTGTCTAAGTAACATTAATACCATGCATGATGATGGGAGCTTTATAGACAGTGGTGCCAGGTGTGGGGTTTTCCCACAGTATTGGGCTATTTATGCCAACAGGGTGTTTTATTCACTCTCATAATTGTCTTTAAGGCTAGCATGATAGAGTAGTGTGTAGCTTTGCTGCCTTACAGATCCTGGGTCCCTGATTCGATCCTGAGCTTGGGTTACTGTCTGTGTGGAGTTACATTTCTGCCCATGTTCACGTGGCTTTCTTCCATGTTCTCTGGTGTCCTCCCACTGTCCAAAAACATGTTGGTAGGTTCATTGCTTACACTAAATTGGCTCTAGGTGTGAACGTGTGTGTGCATGGTGCCCTGCAATGGACTCTGGCATCTCACCCGGGGTGTATTCCTGCCTCACATCCAGTGTTCCCAGCATAGTCTACATCCTAGAGGTTACTAGGATAAATAAATTAATGAATGAAGGAACTACTGAATGAATAATTGACAGCATTCAGTAAGCGGTAGCAGGAGCAGTTTGCATGATGAGCTACAGCCTTTGTATATTAAACCTCAGGTGCATTTTGCATTTGTGCATCCTGATGTGCGCAGGCATCACTAAATATGAATTGTGAGGCTGCCAATAAATTTCAAACAAATGTTTTGTAGAAAACATTGCACTCTGTTAAAAAACTTTTTTTGTGTTTGAAAAAATAAGTTTAAATAAAACTATACACTCTCCTCGTATAGCTGAGGCCATTTTTATAAATTCTTTTTATATATTAATTTTTACTCATTTTCATGGAGGGTGTCACAACGTTGGAGGTCATGGTACAGCATCTAACTATGGTTCTATGAACCCTGGTTAACCACCAACCTGGGTGAGCTGGCTGGGTGAGAAGGTTATGAGGACTGACTGCAGTATCACAGTGGTATTTACTGCAAATACTGTGTCATATGTCACTACAGTATGTGACTTTGGTTGAGATGCGCACTGGGTGGTATTCATATGTTTCACAACTCACCTGGTGGCA
The DNA here is from genome assembly GCA_023630585.1 of Cranoglanis bouderius. Lineage (NCBI taxonomy): Eukaryota > Metazoa > Chordata > Actinopteri > Siluriformes > Cranoglanididae > Cranoglanis > Cranoglanis bouderius. The sequence goes on from CM042561.1 coordinate 16,950,590, forward strand.
ATCCGGGGTTGACAGAACGACAGTTACATATGTAACTAATCTGCATTCTGAATCTCAGAAAGATTTATCCTCCTTTACAGTGGTAAATAAATTCCAAATACACCAGAAAACCAGCTTTATTTAAATACAAGATAGCTACATAACTTGTTGAAACAAATAAATAAAGTTAACTAGATAGGTAGCTGTACTGTTTAAAAAAAGGAAGAATCAAAAAATATTTTCACTCTCCCACTGACTACTCTGAAGTTGGTATAACACCTTATAACATTCCAGTGGCCAAAAAACCCGAAAACAACAACAACAACAACAACAGAAAAAAAAAAAAAACAAACAAAAAACACCCAACATTAGCAAAGGTGTAAAACAGAACATTTCATCTGATGCTTTGTGAGGTCCAAATCTAACATGATCTACACAATACACACAATTATCCTGTGGTATTACAGACTCCACTATTAGGTCCCAATTAAGTGCAATAGAGGTCATTTAAAGATTTTTTATTTTTATTTTTTTGCAATAGATGTACCCTTGAGTAAAATACCATTCCTCTGATTGTCCAAAATGGATAACCATGCTTGTAGTATGAATAGAAACAAATGCGGCATAACAACACCTTAATGCCATAAACCCAAACTCTACAAATCAGACTGCCGCTCAAAAAATGTTGCATGCCGTTTTAAAAAGAGACACATTTAAATAAAATTAATTTAGAATTTCTGTTTACTGACAGAGAAATAAAGAAAACCTAAAACATTGCACCATAACCCCTTACTACTGATGTGTTTTAGTGCTTTGTGTTCGTTAGAGTGTGTGAATATTCCTCAAGGATTCTGAAAACAAATGACCTAGCCACTGATAACTACTGCTACCATTACAAAACTCTTAAGGATGAATAAACACATTCTTTAGACTGTGTCTACTAAATAATTGTATTTGTTGAAAAACAGTTACATTCAGTGTTTAAGCCCAGCACCCTGAATCATCTATAGCATGGATCCCTAGTTCAATCCCTAGTTTTTGTTTCTGTTTAAATCTCACACAGTACTGAGACTTTGGTTTTCATTTTCATGGAAAAGCTTGCATGTTTCCATTAACCTTAATTATCCGGCTATGTGTTTCCATTGTAAGCTAAAAATGGTCCATAAAGTAAAATAAAATATTACTTTACAAGTGTAATATACAAGAGAGGAACAAAAAAAGAATATCAGATTATATTATTAATATAATTTCTACATTCTAGTCACTCTGCTGGTGCAAAAGTTAACACAAAATATAAGGCAAAACTCCCCAATTTCTACATTTGATTCTTTATTCTTGTCAATACGAAATGAGAAAAAAAATGTATTAAACAACGAGAATCTAACATGACTTCTAGCTTCCCTCTTTATTTTAGACTCTTGCTCTCTTTTTTCCTTTTCTACACTCAGTAATCTTTGCCCAGTTAATACTACATATGTGCCTAGCACATGTTCAGCTTCACTGCTGTTGCTCAGTCAGCTTATGAGTGTGTGGCCAGAAAAAAGGTAGTCTTTTCGGCTGGTTCTGGACAGGTGTCCCTATCTCTGCATGTAGGAAGCAGGAACATTTAGAATAGCCTAGCCTGTTTCTTCATCTCATTCCTCTTCCACAGTGCCAGTCGGTCAAACTCGGCCATGGTCATGCCAAACACTTGGTAGAACTCCTCAGGAGAGAGATGCCTCTGAAAGACACATGGGACTACAGGTGTGAGTGTTAATATATTGTGCAGTTTAATTAGAGACATGTTGTGTCCCTGTAAAATATTGAATTCATATGGCATAAGGATAAGCTCTGTATCCACTGCAACCTTGACCAGGATAAAGAGTTTACTGAAGATGAATGAATATTGCATAAGTAAATTTCACAACGACTCACTTCCAGTCTGGCTCTATCCACGTCTTTTGGCAGCCTATTTCGCCCTCTGGTGGTCACAATCAGAGCCTCATATGGGTAAACCTGTAGGGAGAGTCGCATTAATCACACAGCATGTATCTGTAATTTTTTATGATGAGATTTTAAATTAGAAATTAAGAAGATGGGACATTATATCCAATGGATGCCCTTTTGACCTAGCAAGCTGCATTAAAAAAATGCAAATAGCTTTTTTTTTTGCTTTTTATTTGAAACAGAATGTTTGACCTGCGGAAAGAGAACAGTGACATTGTTTGGCACCATCTTGCAAATTACACCAATTCCAAAAAAGTTGGGACAGTATGGAAAATGCTAATAAAAACAAAGAGGAGTGATTTGTAAATGTACTTTGACTTGTATTTAAAAAAAAAAAACGTATAAAAGCAAGGTATTTGATGTTTTACCAAATCAACTACATTTTTTTTTTTTTTTTTTTTTTTTTTTTAAGATAAATGTTTATTTTGAAATTGATGCATGCAACACGTTCCAAAAAAAGTTGGGACAGGGGCAATTTAGGACTAACAGCGATGTGACAAGCTGAAATAAAAAGGTGATGTGATCACCTTCTGTGAGGCGATGATCTAATCATAGTATATAAGGAGCCTCCAAAAAAGGCCTAGTCCTTCAAGAGAAAGGATGGGCGGAGGCTCGCCAATCTGCCAACCGATGCATCAGCGAACAATCCAACACTTTGAGAACAACATTCCCCAAAGACAAATTGGTAGGATTTTGGGCATTTCACCTTCTACAGTGCACAATATAATTAAAACATTCAAGGAATCCGGTCAAAAGGGCAAGGGTGGAAACCACTTCTGAATGCGCATGATCTCCGATTCCTCAGACAAGTTCGAGTTTACTTTATTGTCATTCATCCACATACAAAGCATACAGCTGAATGAAATATCGGTTCTCTTGGACCAAGGTGCTAAAAAAAAAAAAAAAAAGAAGAAAGAAAGAAAGAAACGGTGCAATGTAACAAGACAACATATAAGACACAATAGTACTACAAGGCATTTAAGGTGCTGTGTGCACACCAAATGTAACATGATTTTAGATATTTAAGATAAGAGCAGCTGGAGGAAGGCAGCAATGGATAATACATTATGTTATGGACTAAAAGTACAGGAGTAAGGGAAACAAAATAATTGCGATATAAATGTATATATAATATGTATGTATGTATGTATATATATATATATAAGTGATGTCTGACGACTGTAACCAGTGGTATCTATACACAGTATATGAATAACTAGTTGAATAAATAAATGGGAGGTACATCGGTGATGATGTCTGGCATAAAGCATCACTGAATGTCCATTGTCCACTGTGTGTGTGTGTGTGTGTGTGTGTGTGTGTGTGTGTACGTCACTGTCTTAAAACCCGTCATGAGTCTGAAATGGATATCCTGACATGGGCTCGGGAATACTTTGGTTAAAAAAAAAACACTTTTGGTCAGTCAACACCATTTGCCGCTGCATCCACAGATGCAAGTTAAGGCTTTACTATGCAAAGCAGAAGCCAAACATTAACACTGTCCAGAAGCACCGCCAACTTCTCTAGGCTCGGTCTCATCTGAGATGGACAGATGGAACAGATGCACAGTGGAATCATGTTTTGTGGTCCGACGAGTCGACATTTCAAATAGTTTTTGGACAAAACAGCCATTGTGTTCTCTGGGCCAAAGAGGAAAAAGACCATCCAAGCTGTTATCAGCGTCAGGTCCAAAAGCCAGCGTCTGTCATGGTTATGGGGGTGTCATTAATGCAGAAAGATATGTACACATTTTGGAGTGACATATGCTGCCATCCAGAGCAGGACAACACCAAACCACATTCTGCCCGGATTACAAGCGCATGGTTGCGTAAGCAGAGAGTGTGGGTGCTAGCATGGCCTGCCTGCAGTCCTGACCTGTCTCTGATTGAGAATGTGTGGCGCATTATGAAGCTCAAAATAAGGCAACGAAGGCCCCGTACAGTTGCGCAGCTGAAGAAATGCATCATGGATGAATGGTGGAAAATTACGTTTGCTAAACTTACCACTTACCAACTACACTCACCATCCATTTATTAGGAACACTTGTAGACATGCACATTCATGCAGTTATCTAATCAACCAATCCTGTGGCAGCAGTGCAATGCAAAAAAAAAAAAAAACCCTCTGCAGATACAGGTCAAGAGCTTCAGTTAATGTTCATATCAAACATCAAAATGAAGAAAATGTGTGATCACTGTGACTTTGATAATGACATGGTTGTTGGTACCAGAAGGGCTGGTTTGAGTATTTCAGAACCTGCTGATCTCCTGGGACTTTCATACACAACAGTCTCTAGAGTTTACACAGAATGGTACAAAAAAAAAAATAAAAATACACGGAGTGAGCAACAATTCTGTGGGTGGAAGCCCTTGTTGATAATAGAAGTCAGAGGAAAATGGCCAGATTGGTTTGAGCTGCCAGGAAGGATATAGTAACTCAAATAATCACTCTTTACAACCATGGTGAGCAGAAAAGCATCTCAGAATGCACAACACCTCAGATATTGAGGTGGATGTGCTTCAACAGCAGAAGACCACATTGGGTTCCACTCCTGTCAGCCAAGAACAGGAATATGAGACTATCATGGGCACAGGCTCACAGAAACTGGACAAAAAAAATCACCTGGACTTTTTCCAGTTTCGGAGATCACATTTTTCCCCATTCTGATTTTTGATGTGAACATTAAATGTATCTGCATGATTTGGCATTCTTGTCCAGAGGTCAGCTCTTGACCTCCCCATTACCACTGGCTAACCACAGAGAAGGCAAGCATCCCCATGACCTTATGACAATATTCTCTTGTTTCTTCCTCTTCTACCCAGCTGGATGTTGCTTTGAGCACATTATGTACTGTAATTTACCTCTCCTTTGGTTTATGACCAAAACTACTGCTTCAAGACTGTCTGTTTTAGGATGGCTTCAGGACTCACCTTGTACTCTGCGGGGGGAAAAAGAACATGTAAGAGAAAAGAAACACTCTGTTAGCTGCTGTTTATCATGGAAAGTTGTCAAGTCTGAATTTATATTAAAATGATCATAATTTAGCACCATAGTTAACCCCACATCAAAGCTGCTACAACTAACCTCTGATTCCCCAGTTGACCTCATTGCCACTGTCATACTGAAAGTAGTCTGCATTTTGCTGCTGGAAAACAAACATTATAATTTGACAATCAAGGTCAGGTTCACGTCATAAAGTTTTAATATCCTATTTGCCAAGCAGCAGTTGTGCTGGTGTATTCATTCACTTGTTGTAATTTATTACCCTGTGTAGTCCATTTCTGCCATACCCTGGTAAAGAGGCTGATTTTGATATATATTCTAGAAAAGATCCAGAGAGCAAGCACTGAATAGCATGAAATAAACAAAATACCATGCAGATCAGCAAGTTTTTTTTCTAACCGTAAGTGGACAGTAGGGGGTGCTGCTCAAAAAAGGTAATCTCTTCCAGCTCTTCCACCAAACCCTCAATTAAGCTCACAACTCCCATATTCCCCAGACTGTGCCATGTATTGCTTAACCCCCAGCCGAGCTATAAACACCTACATTGAAAAAATCACACATGACCTGCTTTTGTTCTAATACTCTCCTACCAAATCCCCCCCACTTCAAGCCTTATTTCAATCAAACAGATATGGAGGGAAGAAGCATTGACTTGCTCACCATTTTCAGCTGGATAGAGTGCCTGTGAAGCTGAAAAAGAACACAGAAATGTGACACTTCCCTATGGTGTCTATACCAGTACGAAATGCAGTTGATCCAGATCATCCTGTAATGACGCAGACAAAGCTGTTCCAGCCATAGAAAAGTTTTGCAGTGTTTGCAAATCAAACTCAAACCGTTCTGTGCAATTTTCATCTTAAGCTACCCTGCATAGACCAGACTGATTTTGTGCAGAGGTCACACCCACTCTACTAACAGAGTGCAAGTCTATATTGTTATACTGATAAAAAAGATAGCATAGCCCACCAAAAAATAGAACAGACATAGTATAGTATACTCACTATACTATGTAGATACTGTCTTCAATTACTCACCCTCTTGTCGTTCCAAACCCATAAGACCTTCGTTCATCTTCGGAACACAAATTAAGACATTTTAATGAAACCTGGGAGATTTCTGTCCCTCCATTTACAGTCCAAGTAACCAAAATTTTCAAGCTCCAAAAAAAGTTACAACTGGACCCGGACGCGCTGTACTGTTTACAGCAGAGGAAGAGGGACTCTGTACAGAAACTGGGTCACATAGAACAATCTTTGTAACAAAGATGTCTGCAGATTTTGACATAGAGGAGGACTTGCATTTTTTGTCCGCTCTAGCAGACATTTTTTTTGTCCGCTCTCACGTCAACACAACACGCATGCGTCATGGTTCTCTTGTGAACGTGCGTCGGAGATCTATGCGGAAGATATTTTGTGAATAAAGACTTTGTGAATAAAGATTTTTTTGTGCGCACATGGTATTCGTATTGCTTCATAAAATTGGGATTAAACCAGTGGAGTCACATGGATTATTTTTACGATGCCTTTATAAAGTTTTTGGAGTTTGAAAGTTTTTGTTACATGGACTGTAAATAGAGGGACAGAAATCTCTCAGGTTTTATTAAAAAAGTCTTCATTTGTGTTCTGAAGATGAATGATGGTCTAATGGGTTTGGAAAGACATGAGGGTGAGTAATTGATGACAGAATTCATTTTTGGGTGAACTATCCCTTTAAATCAAGAGAATAAGAAGACATAAAGAAGCAAAACTGTGAGAAGTGGGTTAAGGATGGGACAGGTAATGAATATACCTTGTCTTAGAAACACTAATCAAGGTAAGCAGAGGCGTAGCTGTAGATTTCATTAATGCTCATATGAATGTCAAGACATAGGTGACTACAGAATGAAAATAATGATTAAAGTACAGCAGCATTGGAAACTCATCTGACACTTGATCTCATTTATTAATTAAATAGACCTGGCTTTGATCTCAAGATTGTCTATAAAACAAATTTTTCCATAGCCATTTCCATAGCATCTTTTTGATATTAAGGGTAAATATAACCATTCATCCGACACCTGCTCTTTCTCCTAGCTATACAATACGTATACAATACTTTCTCCTAGATATACAATATGTATGCTTGAGCAAAATTTATATTCTTTCTTTTTACAAGAAATGACACTGTGCCAATACCCAGTATCGGTATCAGGCCAATACCAGCAAAAAATGGTGGACTGGATATCAGAGAAAACATATCAGATAGAAGATTGGAATTGGATTTGGAAAAGAAATGTATTTCTGGAACTGGAAATGTTTATATATTGTCATTTCAACACCGGAATCGGTGCCGGATTTCAAATCCCAGAACACCTTGCGGCCTACAAACGTGGCCGCTCCAGAATACAAGCTCAGCTGACTACTGATTGCACTCACCTGGCGATCAATACACACACACACACTATAAACAGAAAGTATCACTCAGCGTCTTCCAACCTGATGTACCAAGCCTTTCTCTGTGTGTTTGATACTCTGATTATTGATCTTGATCTTAATCAGATGGACTCTGGTATTGCCTGATTTATAGTCTGTATGCTGATCGCCTGACCCTCCGTCTGTTTTTTTCTGTCTCATGTTTTTGGATTGTTTGCCAGTGTTCTAACAAACACTTTAACCCGCAACTGCAGCCATCACCGGCACATGACATACATAAAGAGGCCACAGTTACAAAGGGAAGAGAGACAAAGATCAGGAGTCATGACTGGGGAGGTGGAGGGAAGGAGAATGAGAGAGAGAGAGATGCAGAGGGTGCAGGGAAAAATTCAGCTGTGTTGTGCACTTTCCCATGAGGCACACAGAAATAGAAACGAGGAGAGCAGGTCACATATGCATGTGAGGAGAAAGCAACAAAGAGAGACACAAAGGAGGAACAGAGAGTGTGCAGGGAGAGGGAGACCAAGAAAGCAATAGAGAAAGGGAAACAGACTAACAGAGTACTGTGTATGATGTGGAGATCGGCTTGGTGTCTGAATTTCCACTTGTAAGAGAGACACTTTACATTTGTGCTGCAGTAACTCTGCTCTGTTCTCAAACATAATGCATCATGCATACTGCATGCATGTCAGGTGGATGCTACACACTGGTGGTGGTTGAGGAGATTTCCCCCATACTATGTAAAGCGCTTTGAGTGTCTAGAAAAGCGCTATATAAATGTGACTAATTATTATTATTATTATTATTATTATTATTATTATTATTATTATTATTATTATTTACTGTGTCCCAGTGTTCCAGGGCTTCACTGCCATGAGATAGCTCAGTAGCATATCAACAACTATAACACCATGATCTGCATTCTGTCTGTGACTAGAATATCAGCACAGCTGATCAACACACTGAGTAATCTACAAACTGGCCTGCATGTGTTTTATTTCTGCTGGTTATCCCCTGAGTGTGCTTGTCGTTAGAGATGAGACCTTCAGGGAGAAGTGGGCTTTTTCCACAACAGTGGAAATCAACTCCAAGGTTGTAACATTTGTGCAATACAAGGTGTTCCATTTTATTTGCATGCTGATATCTTTTGTTTCTCACAACTGCTTCTTATGAAACCAGAAGACAGAGAGATTAATAATGGTACCTGGTATCACAGTGTGTGTGATACACCATATTATAAAGCATCAGCAGGTATCTATGATGGTTTTACAAATGCTTGGTAACCAGGTCATTTTAAATGACTGTTAGTAGTCCATCACTGGAAAATTCTCAGAACTAAGTGGCAAAACATCTTCAAGACTATGTAATTTTTTCCAGATGCCTGGATTATAACACATCGGCGGTTGATTTACTTACAGCCATTGATGGTGTTGTTGTAGCTGGTGTTGTGCAGAGTCTCCTTGCTCCCAGCGCGGGAGTTCCGTGTGCTGCCCCAGGGGTCGTTGTCATAAGAACCGGAGCGGGCTTTCATCTCTTCCTTCAGGATCATCCTGCCAATCCCACTCTGGATCTGAAGGAGTGAGAGTGTTAGTTTTTTTAGGATCTATGTGAAGAGGGAAAACACTATAAATCTACTATAGAGTTCAGTTCTAACAAGGAGGAAAAACACAAATTATACACTTTAATACAGTCAGGTCCATAAGTATTTGGACAGCGACACATAATTCTTTGTAATTTTGCCACTGTACACCACCACAATGGATTTGAAAATGAAGCAGCCAAGATGTGGTTGAAGTGTATACTATCAGATTTAATTCAGGTTTAACAAAAATACTGCGTTAACTGTTTAGGAATTACAGCCATTTTTACAGAGTCCCTCCATTTTCACAGCCTCAAAAGTAATTGGACAATTGACTGATAAGCAGTTTCATGGCCAGGTGTGGCCTGTTTCCTCGTTATTTCATGACAAATTAAGGAGAAAACTGATAGTATGACGCTTACACAGTACAGATGGATAATGACCCAAAACATACTATGAAAGCAACCCAAGTGCTTCTAAGGCAAATAAATTAAATGTTCTTAAATGTCAGATGACCTCAACCCAATTCAGCATGCTTTTCACATATTGAAGACAAAACTGAAGGCAGAAAGACCCATAAACAAGCAGCAATTGAAGGCGGTTGCAGTAAAGGCCTGGCAAAGCAAAGCATCTCAAGGGTGGACACTCAGCATTTGGTGATGTCCGTGGGTTCCAGACTTCAGGCAGTCATTGACTGCAAAGCATGTGCATCCAAGTATTAAAAGTAATGCTAATATTTATGAGTATGTTAGTTTGTCCAATTAATTTTTAGCATGTGAAAATGGAGGGACTATGAGGGAAAATGGCTGTAATTCCTAAACGGTTACTGCAATAAGTCCTTGAATCAAAGCTGAAAGTCTATATTTCAATCACAATCATTTTAAATCCATTGTGGTGGTGTACAGAGACAAATTATGGGGAAAAAAAATTCACTGTCCAAATACTTATGGACCTGACTGTGTATGCAGAATTGTTGGAATAAAGCTAGCACAAGACAGAGAAAGAGAGAAGAGTGAGAAAGAGTTTCATACTCTTTGAAGACCATAATTCCATCCATCTTCCTCTCCTCCTGATGAGAATCTTCTTCGTGGAATACGTAAAGCTGTGCGAGAGAGAGTAGACGTTAAATGACTGGATGAAAGATGCAAGCAGCTCGAACAGAATTGCTTTTGGGTGACTCAGTGAAGCAGACTGTGCTTATACTGTACATGAGATAAAACAAGCTACTGTCTATCACTATACCCAAGATTCAAATTTGAGTCGATTTCAAAGCAAGCACACAGCGAACCATAAAAACCCAGTCTGCAAGTAACTATAACAGTATAATCTCTTTACATTATAAAAGTCTGCATCCTCTGAGCTTTGTACACTGCTGACAAAGATCAAAGTGAGCCACTGTTTAATAAAATATTTGACATTTGATGCTGCAACTACTATTCATATTTGCCATCTTGGTCAATTCACACTAGTCGCATTTCTGTAGAATTTGTAGATACAGATGTGTCCAATACACACACAACAGATACGTTTCCATTTTAAACAGCGTTTCAAGCCTCACTGACTCCATTCGGCAACATTTTTATTTCATACTTTCTCTATTTTTTTTAATACTTGTGAGGTAAGTGAAGCATATACTCCAAATAAATGCATTCAATAAACTTTATCTAAAATTATAATCTATAACAATGTTATGATTCTGCAATGTGCAGTATAGTGTTTTATGGCTCATGGGAAACTAGACATAGAAACAGAAAACGACACATATATAGCTTATTTACCATTCCACTGTCTCATATCATGTTTTCCCCATGTTTTATTGACAGATTTCAAATTCATGTCAACCCTATGTTTGATTTTCATCCTAGTATAGCAGCAAATGCTAGGCAAGCACATCATTAGTTACCTACATTTAGGGGAGCCAGGGCTTTGGAAGTAATCGGATTGGGTCTGCTGGTAGTGCTCGGGTGAGTAGGCTGTTGAGAATCTGGATGACTGGAGGATATCTTCGCTGGTCTTGCTCTTTGTGGCTGCATTGTGATTGTCTGCACAGAGGGAGGAGAGAAGAACAAAATTTCATCAGGATAAACCTATGTCTGTTCCAACAGTAGAACATGTCATTCCTGAACCTCACAGGTAAAACTGCACAAAGACAGATGGACAAGAAAAAGCACACTATGGTCAGTACAAAAGACATTATTCACTCCTGAGTATAATGACAGAGACAAGTACAGACAGGTACAGCATGTATGATGCTGAAGGGTAAATTATACTTACAGGGTAAATGGTTGATTGAGGAAAGTACATCAGAAGTGTGGAGGGAATATTTATTAATGTGATAAGAAATGAAAAAGGAAAAACAGAAAAAAGGAATTATTTGCAACCTATGAGAAACAGTTGGTAAGAGTTAAGTTTGGTACCCACATGAAGAAGAACGAAACAGGAGTAAACAGTATGGATGTCTGGTACTGCATGCATATAACATACAGTAAATATGCTAATGGAGGAGATCTTTCTTTTACATCCATCTGTCCCTGTCTCTGTCATCTGCCCTCCGTATGGGTAACAAACACTTCTGTATGAGGAATTCATTACAGGCTTGTGATGCAAATAAATCTGTTTCTATAATATTGTGTCTCCTCAATAGAATTCATAATTTTCTAACATAACAGTCTACATACAGTCATGTGAGAAATAAGTACACCCCATGGAAATTGTTTTTATTTTTAACATATTTGGACAAGCAAACATTTGATCCTCTTTGAAACAGTGCCTATTAATAAAGTTGATGCACTATCAAATGACATAAAATTGACATTTTGTAGTAATTTTCACAATTTAAATTAACAAAAACAAAAAAAATCCATAAAATTAGAATCAGATGTTCAAGATTGGGTGCCAGTGATTAGATCCTGCGTAGGGAGTGCAGGTGGAATCTGTCTTATTTATACCCCACTCATATCTAGTGTCTGGTGTTCCCTTTGCTGTTGAGGTGTGTGGTTTCATCATGCGAAGATCAAAAGAGTTCTTCAGAAAAAAGGTTGTGGATGCCTATTGGTCTGGCAAGGGATTTAAAAAGATCTCCAAATTATTTTAAATACATCATTCCACTGTAAGGAAAATAATCTACAAATGGTGCAGATTTCAAATGACTGCCAATTGCAAATTCAGCCCAAGAGCAGACCGTCTGATGCAAAAAGAAGTCTCCAAGAACCCCAAAATTTCATCACAGGATCCGCTAGTAAGTCTTGCAACTGTTGGGGTCAAAGTGCATGCTTCTACAATCAGAAAGAGATTGCACAAATTTGACCTGCATGGGAGGCGTGCCAGGAAAAAAGCCTTTGCAAGACTACAGTTTGCCAATGAGCATACAGGCAAAGACCAGGCCTTTTGAAATAATGTGCTCTGGAAATACGAATCAAAGATAGAGCTGTTTGGCTCTATAACAGCATAACAGCAGATATGTTTGGCACAGACCAAAGACAGCTTTTCAGGAGAAGCACCTCATACCAACTGTGAAGCACGGTGGTGGAAATGTTATGGTCTGGGGTTGCTTCACTGCCTCAGGGACTCGACAGCTTGCATTCACTGATTCAGATATGAATTCTGCATCATATCAAAGAGTGCTTGAAGATAATATGAAGCCATCTGTCCAAAAGTTGAAGTTGAAACGAAAGTGGACCTTTCAACAGGATAATGATCCTAAGCACACTAGCAAATCCACCAAGGAATGGCTCAAAAAGAAGAAATGGAGGGTTATGGAATGGCCTAGTCAAAGCCTGCATTTTAATCCAATTTAAATGTTTAAATGTCAAACATCTTGCAACTGAAAGAATATTGCATGGAAGTGTGGTCAGAAATTCCAGCAAACCTGGTGGACAATTATGCAAAATGCCTACCAGAAGTTATTTCTGCTAAAGGGGGCATTAGCTTTTGAGGCCAAGGGTGTACTTAATTTTTCCACAGAAGAATATCACATCTATTGATATTTCTGTTTGAATTTTGAATGTTGAATTTTCCTTGTGGTTTTGTTCACGTATATAAAGTTCATTAATAGGCACAGTTTCAAAGATGACCAAATGTTTGCTTATATCTATATTCATTTGCCAAATATGTAAAAAAAAGAAAAAAAAAAAAAGAAAAAAGAAAAAAAAAAAAGCCAACCATTTCCATGGGGTGTACTTATTTTTTCACATGACTATGTATATTGTCGTGTGTATCTGCGTGTCGTCAGCTAGCTAATGCCTGGTCTACAATATAAGATTTATAAAACCCTAACCAATGTTGAAAATGTGAAAGAACGCTGATATAATGACTTTTTCTTCTATTCTTTTTGTTCTAGATCATCCTTCAGTGACTACAAGATTTGCCCAGAATTAAACACCAGATTTCAGATTATGCTCACAAATCAGTCCCGACTCTCAGTCAAAACCTGGAATCTCGCAGAATTTCCCATGAACAAAAGTGACTTCAGACCAACACAAATTCACAGTTCAACTCAGATCTCATTGGTTATTGATCTTTCATGCATGATTTCAAGAATCTATTTTCACATGAGAAAATAGAATGATGCAGGTGCATATTAAATTTCAATATTACAAATAAAATATTTACAGATTTCATACTGCTTATTTATTTATTTTTTACTGTTGAAGACCTTTTTGTGATTTATGAACAATAACAATAATGAACTATAATGATAGGAAAATGTATTTAACACACAATAGACTTCAAATATAAAAATATGATATCTGTAAATATTTTATTTGTAATGCTGAACTTTAATATTGACTGAAAATGGAAATAATGTACTGTACATTTCCAATCATTACTGTTTGCCACCAAATAATTAACAATAAGTACTGAATGGCCTTTTGATTGAAATCAAAAGCAGGATTATCCTCTAGACATAAGCTAACTGCATGTATATGAATAGTCATGTGGGTACCAGTTAATGTGTTCACTTAGAGACGGATATAGGCTTGAGTGTATCAGCAGAACAAGGCTATGCATTAGGAGTCATATTACCAACACAAAAAAGGTTCTCAGCTCTATCTTCACCACAAAAATATGTAAGAGAGGACTGCAGGGAGGATATGAGCCTTTTGAGGCTCTTCATGTCAGGTATAATCTCAATTATATGCTCAAGATATATGTGTGCTGGATAGGCAATGAAAACAATTTGTTTCTCCTGATGAGGGTATGGTCCGGAATTACACATTATATTTGTAGAAAGTTTCACTCTTTTCCTTGGAGCCTGATTTCAATTGTATCATATTGTTGTGTAAGTAATTCTGTGTGGAAAATGTTAACTCTTGAACACAGACAATTATCTATTATTTACTCTGATGACACCTAGTCACTTCATGCGTCTTGTATACTGTTTGTATCCCAGTGAGATTTTAACCACATGCATTTATACTTGTAGTCCAACTGAAGTCCAACTGCATTATAACACACAATACTGTGGTGCTTGAAAGTTTGTGAACCCTTTAGAATTTTTTAAATATATGACCTAAAACATCATCAGATTTTCACAAGTCCTAAAAGTAGACAAAGAGAACCCAATGAAACAAATGAGACAAAAATATTATACTTGGGCATTTACTTATTTAGGAAAATGATCCAATATTTCATATCTGTGAGTGGCAAAAGTATGTGATTCTCTTGGATTGGCAGTTAATTTGAAGGTGAAATTAGCCAGGTTAGTCAGGTGATTTCAATCAATGGGATGACAATCAGGTGTGAGTGAGCGGCTTGTTTTATTTAAAGACCAGGGATCTATCAAAGTCTGATCTTCACAACACATGTTTCTGGAAGTGTATAATGGCACAAACAAAGGAGATTTCTGAGGACCTCAGAAAATATGTTGTTGTTGATGCTCATCAGGCTGGAAAAGGTTACAAAACCATCTTAAAGTGTTTGGACTCCACCAGTCCACAGTCAGATATAGTGTCCAAATGGAGGAAATTCAAGACCTTTGTTACCCTTGCCAGGAGTGGTCGACCAACAGATATCAAACTAAAGGAAGGAAAGAAAGGAAAACACTGCATTCCAGCATAAGAACATTATCCTAACTGTGAAACATGGTGGTGGTAGTATCATGGCCTGTTTTGCTGAAAAACAGCAGGACGACTTGCCATCATTGATGGAACAATCAATTCTGAAGTATACCTGCAAATTCTAAAGGAAAATGTCAGGGCATCTGTCCATGAACTGAATCTCAAGAGAAAGTGGGTCATGCAGCAAGACAACGACCCTAAGCACACAAGTCATTCTATCGAAGAATGGTTAAAGAAGAATAAAATTAATGTTTTGAAAATGGCCAAGTCAAAGTTCTGACCTTAATCCAATAGAAATGTTGTGGAAAGACCCACAGCAAGCAGTTCATGTGAAGAAACCCACCAAAATCCCAGAGTTGAAGCTGTTCTGTACTGAGGAATGGGCTAAAATTCCTCCAAGTCGATGTGTAGGACTAATCAACAGTTACTGGAAACATATCTGGGTCACACCAGATTCTGAAAGCAAATGTTCACATACTTTTGCCACTCACAGATATGTAATATTGGATAACTTCCCTCAAAATGTAAATGACCAAGTATAATATTTTTCTCTCACTTGTTTAATTTGGTTCTCTTTATCTACTTGTAGGACTATTTTGCAGATACATTGGGGGAAAAAAGTATTTGATCTCCTGCTGAGTTTGTACGTTTGCCCACTGACAAAGAAATGATCAGTCTATAATTTTGATGGTAGGTGTGTTTTAACAGTGAGAGACAGAATAACAACAAAAAAATCCAGAAAAACACATTTCAAAAAAGTTATAAATTGATTTGCATTTTAATGAGTGAAATAAGTATTTGATCCCCTATCAATCAGCAAGATTTCTGGCTCCCAGGTGTCTTTTACACAGGTAACGAGCTGAGATTCTCTTAAAAGGAGTGCTCCTAATCTCAGCTTGTTACCTGTATAAAAGACACCTGTCCATAGAAGCAATCAATCAATCAGATTCCAAACTCTCCACCATGGCCAAGACCAAAGAGCTGCCCAAGGATGTCAGGGACAAGATTGTAGACCTACACAAGGCTGGAATGGGCTACAAGACCATCGCCAAGCAGCTTGGTGAGAAGGTGACAACAGTTGGTGCGATTATTCGCAAATAGAAGAAACTGTCAGTCTCCCTCGGTCTGGGGCTCCATGCAAGATCTCACCTCGTGGAGTTTCAGTGATCATGAGAACGGTGAGGAATCAGCCCAGAACTACACGGGAGGATCTTGTTAATGATCTCAAGGCAGCTGGGACCATAGTCACCAAGAAAACAATTGGTAACACACTACGCTGTGAAGGACTGAAATCCTGCAGCACCCGCAAGGTCCCCCTGCTCAAGAAAGCACATGTACAGGCCCGTCTGAAGTTTGCCTGAATGATTCAGAGGAGAACTGGGTGAAAGTGTTGTGGTCAGGTGTGGTCAGATCTCTCTGGCATCAACTCGCCGTGTTTGGAGGAGGAGGAATGCTGCCTATGACCCCAAGTCATAACACCATCCCCACCGTCAAACATGGAGGTGGGAACATTATGCTTTGGGGGTGTTTTTCTGCTAAGGGGGCAGGACAACTGCACCGCATCAAAGGGACAATGGACGGGGCCATGTACCGTCAAATCTTGGGTGAGAACCTCCTTCCCTCAGCCAGGGCATTGAAAATGACCTTAATGACTTGGAGAGGATCTTCAAAGAGGAGTGGGACAAAATCCCTCCTGAGATGTGTGCAAACCTGGTGGCCAACTACAAGAAACGTCTGACCTCTGTGATTGTCAACAAGGGTTTTGCCACCAAGTACTAAGTCGAAGGGGTCAAATACTTATTTCCCTCATTAAAATGCAAATCAATTTATAACTTTTTTGAAATGCGTTTTTCTGGATTTTTTTGTTGTTATTCTGTCTCTCACTGTTAAAATACACCTACCATTAAAATTATAGACTGATCATTTCTTTGTCAGTGGGCAAACGTACAAAATCAGCAGGGGATCAAATACTTTTTTCCCCCACTGTATATAGAAAATCCTAAAGGCTTCACAAACTTTCAAGCACCACTGTATGCAAAACATCTAGTGACATATGACCACCAGCTTCCACTTATTTTATCTAAAACATGGCTGCTGCATCATAAATCATGATTCATGTGGCATAATGGCACCAATTTTAGCATCATAATGGACCATGTGCTCATGATTTATACCACAGTGCTGTTGAATTCTTCAGTGTTATTGGTTAGAAGGTGTTGATAATTTTTTATAGCAGCATGCCTAAAAGATACAGTCATATAATACTGTTCTGTCTATAATAGCTTGCTCTAAAAGGTCTATGACTGGTTAACTTCAATGTCTCTGACATGGTCTCGTTCTTTAAAATAAGTGATTGGCCGCTGAGACCAACATCTAGCTAAAATATGCTTCTGAACTCCTGAAGTGGTATGATTTTTTTCTACTGGATTTAAATCTGTTTTACGTGTCTCTTGAGTGCATATTCATCTGGATTTTTAGATTAATAATCCCTATCTGGATATAATCCTGCTACTCACGATGTATGTCCAGGTATAAACTGGGTTTTTAATGTTAATAAAATGTCACAAGCCTGTACTGACGATGCACAATTACACAAGCTCACACTGGGAAATTCTACTATACAAACTCTACACACACAAGGATACATATCGACAGGTGACTAATTAAAGGAAAAATAAAGCGTCTTAGTAAGGTTTTGGGGCACCAAAACATGCCAGAACATCTTCAGTGGTAAAGATTCTACGAGTCTCTGGAGCTGTATTATTGAGATGAACACCATTCTTCCAAGAGACTCCTCCGTTGGTGTTTTGATGGTGGTGGAGAGCACTGTCTAACACATTGTTCCAAAATCTCCCATAGGTGTTCAAGTGGGGTGAGATCTGGTGAGTGTGAAGGCCATAGCACACGATTTACATATTTTTTTTATATCCATTAAACCATTTAGTGGGCCCTCATGCCCTGTGGATGGGGCAGTGTCATCCAGAAAAAGGCCACATGCATCAGGACAGGAATGTTTTAGCACAGGATAAGGTGATCAGACAGAATAACTTTGTATTAATTTGCAGTGACCCGTCCCTCTAAGGGGATAAGTGGACAAAAAACTTTGGCAGAAAAATGCCGCCCACAGCATAGTAGAGCCATCATTTGTACCTTTAATTTGTCACCCATCTGTACACACTCTGCAGCGTTTCATGCAATTAAGAGGGAACAATGCATTGTTACTGCTAGTCAAAGAAAATGGGTTCACATTTATGAAATTTTAAGGGGACCTCACTAAATGGTACTGAGAGAGAAAAAGGGTGTGGCCATTATAATGGACAAAATATTTCCATAGCTTACATTATATTAAATTAGCCACTTTCCAGCACTTTGCTGGAAAAAAAAAAGCTTGTCCACAAAGCTTCTCAACAAAGTGCCCTCTAAATTGCACAAGTGCAGGCAACTTTCACCTAACTACCAAACCACATGCAGTCTATGGCAATTATATGTTAGTACTGTTTTGCTGGTGGCCTTAATTCTTTTTAATTCAAAGTGCAGCTACTTGGTCTGGGGTTAACTCAACAATCACACAGCATGCCATCTTATTCTTATAAATACAGCACAACTCTCCATAATCCCTGACATAACCTAAATAATTCTAACGCTTACTCTCCTATTGATTGCACCTTTCAAGTCCTTATGTTCAGTTGCCATAAAGATTTGGTGGTCAGTTGCCGTTTTCAGAATATTCAGTTCAACTCAATCTAATTTTCCAATGTATGTTAAAGGAGAAAACTTAAACTATGTAGTGCTCTGGCCATCTCTGCTTCAGCCTCACAAAGATAGAGTACACATCTACAGCACTGCTGTACAGCACTTCATTACTTTGTTAAACTGCACTAAAACTAAAAGTATATCTAACACTAATCCAGCACACATTTCTCAGTGGCCAACAGCCAAGACAGAGGAACAGGGTGGGCTGAGAACACTACCATGTCTCTTATAGATGGGAGGCTTCCGGTAGATGTTAGGCTCTCCTGTTGCTGAGAAGAAAAAGAGAAGTGAGAGTTGACACATGGAGGAGAGACCGTTGAGTAAAGGGAAAAGATCATGTGCATTTCCTCTGCATATTCTGTGTTTTCAGAAAGACCTTGTGTGTTGAGGACAATATAAACATGAGCTAGAGCTGAAAAAAGAGCCATCATCAGTGGATGCTAGTAGCATTCTGGCTCAGCATGATGAATAGAAAGGTAAAAAGCAGCGAATGATGTTAAAGCCACTGTCAACTTATTTTCATAATGTGCTTCTTAAACAAAGCAAAACTGCATGTACACACTATGCTCTGACTCAAGACTTGTGTGAAAACAAATGTACTGTGAAAGCTTTGCTTTGTCATTACTACATACTTTTCTAACACTTGAACTTGTGATCAGAAGTAAGTTTTAATTATAATTAAATCATAGTTACTGATATATATTTCTTGAATCTACCACTGGTAATACCTATTAAATGACAGATCTTTAGTATCACATTTATTTATTTATTTATTATTTTTACATTTAAACGGTGTTGCCAGGGGCTTTAAAAGCAATGGTGTGGCTTTGTGGCATACCTGGCACATGGAAATGCTTCGGCGCTTGATTCGTAGTGGGTGTGCTGGACCTGGCCTCCAGCTGTGGGTAATAGGGTGAGCTCCTGCCACTTTCAGTGCCTGTGCCAAACCCCCAGCCAATGACAGTGACAGAGGCAGAGCATGAATGAAAAAAATCACCCCACCCTCTCAGTCATACACACTCTATCACAGCACAGAGCCGGCAATCTCTCTGCTCACAAAATTAGCCTGGGATAGTATGGTATGCATTTCAGTAAAGGCAGGAAAGCTGTACTGTGCCAAATATAGCATGATAAAACAAACAAAAAAAATAAACAGAAAAGCAACAAGCAATGGAATGTTTATCATTTGTTTTCAAGCCATCCACTTGTCATCCACTTATTGCTGATCTTGATCACATTTCTTAAGTTTTAATAATTCCAGGAGAAATAATTAACATGCCTATCCTGTTTGCTGCCAAGTATAGTTC
Organism: Cranoglanis bouderius; assembly: GCA_023630585.1. NCBI lineage: Eukaryota > Metazoa > Chordata > Actinopteri > Siluriformes > Cranoglanididae > Cranoglanis > Cranoglanis bouderius. The sequence goes on from CM042561.1 coordinate 16,970,667, forward strand.
ATGCACAATTCCTTCAAAATGCAGCTTGTATATTTGGTATATGTACGGTATATCACTAGTACACATGCACACATGCACATAAGCATTCTGCAGTGACTCACCATATCGGTAGTAGTGCTGTGGAGAGCGGGGCAACAAAGGAGACATGCTCTGCCTGCTGTATGTAGGAGAATCGATATAGCCAGGACTGGATGACCTCCGCTGCCTCAGATCCACACTGTCATACATGTCCTGCCCAAACAAACACTGTTCTTAGAGAAAGCAAGGTGTGCTGATTAATCCCTTTCAATATGGAGCATATTTGAGCTTATTCTATTTTCATGAACTGGCCAACATAAGACAATAAGGCAAGGTTTACTACCTGAGAATAAGGGGACAGTGTGCCCAGCGACTGTGGAGGTCAGGAGAAAGACAGAGATACATACAGACAATAAGATAAAGTTATATGATAAGCTTAATGTGATTGTGTCAGGCTGCTTTTCTTTAGATGTGCTTTTTTTTTTTGTGTTTAAATACCTAGCCAATACTTACGCTTACATCCCATCATCATTAAGTAACATGGTTGTTTCCTGCAGTCTCAATTTCCCACTCACATCAGAAACTTTGGTGGTGAGAACAAAACAATCTCCAGTAGATAGAAGGAGCATGTCTCATTCATCACCAGCCTGAAAGTAGTAAAGGCTACTGAAAGGCATTGTCTTTAATGTACTGAATGAACAGCACATTACTGACATGCTTCTGCTGCAGATGCATGGCTGTCAAGGACAGATGCTATGTGTCCACACTCACAACATCTTAAATATGAATTACTCTAAAATGAGCCATTTTGGAAAGTGCTGACAAAAAAAAAATTCAACAGTAGCAGCAGGAGTGAGAATAACACTACAAGTTGTAAGGATGCATTGATAACACTGTACTTCTATCAGCAAATACTGCTTACAATACAATACAATACAATACGAGACCCCCAGGTCTCCCCTATCACATGACAGCAACCAACCAGGGAGGGCAAAGCCTATCACATGCTTCCTCTGAGACACATGAAGCCAGCTGACCACATCTTTTCGAATTGATGCTCATGCAACATCAGGGGGCAGCGTAACACACTCGGAGGACCAATTTCCGTATGCATGAGATCACAGACACCCATGATTGGCTAGTTTTGCTGTGATTGATAGGGGAGAAAGAGTATACCTCCCCTCTCTCCCTGACAGCACCACCAATTTTGCTCTCTTGGACTCCCGGCCACAGATGGCTATGGCAATATAAGGATTTGAATAATAATACTGAACATTTTTAATACAAATTAATATTAAAATTTTGGCTTATACTGGTTTGATCCTACTCTACAGCCGTGGCCAAAAGTTTTGAGAATGACACAAATATTAATTTTCACAAAGTCTACTGCTTCAGTGTTTTTAGATCTTTTTGTCAGATGTTACTAACTGTTACTGAAGTATAATCACAAGCATTTCATAAGTGTCAATGGCTTTTGTTGACAATTACATGAAGTTTATGCAAAGAGTCAATATTTGCAGTGTTGACCCTTCTTTTTCAAGACCTCTGCAATTCGCCCTGACATGCCGTCAATCAACTTCTGGGCCACATCCTGACTGATGGCAGCCCATTCTTGCATAATCAATGCTTGGAGTTTGTGGGTTTTTGTTTGTCCACCCGCCTCTTGAGGATTGACCACAAATTCTCAATGGGATTAAGGTCTGGGGAGTTTCCTGGCCATGGACCCAAAATGTCGATGTTTTGTTCCCCGAGCCACTTCGTTATCACTTTTGCCTTGTGGCAAGGTTCCCCATCATGCTGGAAAAGGCATTGTTCATCACCAAACTGTTCTTGGATGGTTGGGAGAAGTTGCTCTCTGAGGATGTTTTTGTACCATTCTTTATTCATGGCTGTGTTCTTAGGCAAAATTGTGACTGAGTCCACTCCCTTGGCTGAGAAGCAACCCCACATATGAGTGGTCTCAGGATGCTTTACTGTTGGCATGACACAGGACTGATGGTAGCGCTCACCTTTTCTTCTCTGGACAAGCTTTTTTCCAGATGCCCCAAACAATTGGAAAGGGGATTCATCAGAGAAAATGACATTACCCCAGTCCTCAGCAGTCCAATCCCTGTACTTTTTGCAGAATAGCAGTCTGTCCCTGATGTTTTTCCTGGAGAGAAGTGGCTTCTTTGCTGCCCTTCTTGACACCAGGCCATCCTCCAAAAGTCTTCGCCTTACTGTGCGTGCAGACGCACTCACACCTGCCTGCTGCCATTCCTGAGCAAGCTCTGCACTGGTGGTGCCCCGATCCCGCAGCTGAATCAACTTTAGGAGATGGTCCTGGCACTTGCTGGACTTTCTTGGGCACCCTGAAGCCTTCTTCACAACAGTTGAACCTCTCTCCTTGAAGGTCTTGATGATCCGATAAATGGTTGATTTAGGTGCAATCTTACTAGCAGCAATATCCTTGCCTGTGAATCCCTTTTTGTGCAAAGCAATGATGGCTGCACGTGTTTCCTTACAGGTAACCATAGTAAAGCTTCCAGTCTGTTATTCTAACTCAATCAGCATGACAGAGTGATCTCCAGCCTTGTCCTCGTTAACACTCTCACCTGTGTTAACGAGAGAATCACTGACATGATGTCAGCTGGTCCTTTTGTGGAAGGGCTGAAATGCAGTGGACATGTTTTTTTGGGATTAAGTTCATTTTCATGGCAAAGAGGGACTTTGAAATTAATTGCAATTCATCTGATCACTCTTCATAACATTCTGGAGTATATGCAAATTGCCATCATAAAAACTGAGGCAGCAGACTTTGTAAAAATTAATATTTGTGTCATTCTCAAAACTTTTGGCCACGGCTGTACTATATGATCAAACATTATCCATTCTAAATTCAAGAAATGTGGAATATCCAAAATTTGACAGAAGTTTCATATCGATGCATGCCTAAGAAGATCACATACTTCAAAAAAACATTTCTCTACAGACAGATATGGTGACTCAATTTCTACAGATAGAGTATGTGTGAAAAGAACACATGCATTTATCAACTTTGCCTACTCAGTAATCAGCAAGCATTGAACGGACACACAGACGAGACACAGGCACATTGGGAACACAGGGCCAGGCTCGGTTAAGCTACACTAGTTTGGGTTAGCTGGGCTACACCCACAAGTGGCATGCTGGAGAGAGAGACAGCGCGGATCTAAAGTGCCACTAGGGCAGTACCTCGCCAAAGCTGAGGCGCTCTAGCCTGTCGTCCGAGTAGAACCTGTAATATGGCTCATAGGATAAGAATTCAGGCCTCTGCAGATCGTAAATGGCCTTAACCTTAGGCAGTGCGGCCAGATCTTTGTACTCTAGGATCTCATTCTCCACTCTGGCCTGAGGAAAGGGACACAGGACAGACATACACAAGCACATACACACACTCACACATATCAAAATGCAATGAGAACAACACAAACGCTAATGTCAAAAACAACATTGTGCTTCATTGTAGTAGTGAGTCTGAAAGTTCTATAAGCTCTCACTCCTCATGAGGCTGCCAATGTTTTTTTTTTTTTTCACCACATAGCAAAGAAAACACACCACACTCAAACCTCGGTTGTGTTCAGCAGACACAATCCAAAAAGTTTGAACATATGCCAAAAATACATCTGGCATAAGTGATAAGGCACAATTGATGCTTATCCATCACACAAAGGTGGGAACTGTTTGTCCATGTTACTTCTCAATTTGTTTTCCATCATCTATAGCAAGTTGAGCTGACAATTCTTCAAAATATTTTCATGTTATTTTATGATTTAACCTCCAGTTCTGTTCACAACATCCCATACAAATACACCAGTAAAATGTATTTTAGTATATCCAATATGCCTTATCTTGATGTAAATTATTGTCATTATGAAACTATTTATAGAAATAGACACATTTTAGGGTGTAATAAATCTATTCAGATGTTGGGGAATCTTTCTGACTGTAGGTGTGGTTGTGTCTCTGGTATAAGAGAATGTTACACAGGGTAAATGCAAATTTGCTTCATATTTATAATGACCAATCATTTTTAAAAACACCTTTATTTTACTTTGATACTTTCAGGCCAAAATTACCTAAGCATACTTTCTATCATAAATTACAACCCCAATTCTGAAAAAGTTGGGACAGTATGGAAAATGATAATAAAAACAAAGAGGAGTGATTTGTAAATGTACTTTGACTTGTATTTAAACAAAAAACGTATAAAGACAAGGTATTTGATGTTTTACCTAATCAACTGCATAGTTTTTTGAAGATAAATGTTTATTTTGAAATTGATACATGCAACACGTTCCAAAAAAGTTGGCACAGGGGCAATTTAGGACTAACAGCGATGTGACAGGCTGAAATAAGAAGGTGATGTGAAACAGGTGAGGCAATCGTCTAATCATAGTATATAAGAAGCCTCCAAAAAAGGCCTAGTCCTTCAAGAAAAAGGATGGGTCGAGGCTCGCCAATCTGCCAACAGGTGTGTCAGCGAATAATCCAACACTCCCCAATAATCCAACACTCCCCAATAATCCAACACTCCCCAACAATCCCCAAAGACAAATCGGAAGGATTTTGGGCATTTCACCTTCTACAGTGCACAATATAATTAAAAGATTCAAGGAATCTGGTCAAATCACGGTGGGTAAAGGGCAAGGCCGAAAACCACTTCTGAATGCGTGTGATCTCCGATCCCTCAGACGTCACCGTCTTAAAAACCGTCATGAGTCTGTAATAGATATCCTGACATGGGCTCGGGAATACTTTGGTAAACCTTGGTCAGTCCACAGATGCAAGTTAAGGCTTTACTATGCAAAGCAGAAGCCGTACATCATCACTGTCCAGAAGCACCGCCGACTTCTCTGGGCTCGGTCTCATCTGAGATGGACAGTAGGACAGTGGAATCGTGTTCTGTGGTCCGACGAGTCAACATTTCAAATAGTTTTTGGACAAAACAGCCGTCGTGTTCTCCGGGCCAAAGAGGAAAAGGACCATCCAAGCTGTTATCAGCGTCAGGTCCAAAAGCCAGTGTCTGTCATGGTATGTGGGTGTGTCAGTGCCCATGGCATGGGTAACTTACACATCTGTGAGGGCATCATTAATGCAGAAAGATATGTACACATTTTGGATCAACATATGCTGCCATCCAGAGCAGGACAACGCCAAACCACATTCTGCCCGGATTACAAGCGCATGGTTGCGTAAGCAGAGAGTGCGGGTGCTAGCATGGCCTGCCTGCAGTCCTGACCTGTCTCTGATTGAGAATGTGTGGCGCATTATGAAGCTCAAAATAAGGCAACGAAGGCCCCGTACAGTTGCGCAGCTGAAGAAATGCATAATGGATGAATGGAGGAAAATTCCGCTTGCTAAACTTAACCAACCGGTGTCTTCAGGGCCAAACACTTAATAAGTGTTATTAAAAGAAAAGGTGATGTTACACAGTGGTAAATAGTTGACTGTCCCAACTTTTTTGGAGTGTGTTGCAGTCGTCAGATTTGAAATGAGTGTATATTTTCAAAAATAAATTAAATTCACAAAGTAAAACATCAAATAATGTGTTTTCAATATAGTACAGGGTGAGGTGAATTGAATTGTCAAATTACTTTTTTTTTTTTTTTTTTTGCATTTTCCATACTGTCCCAACTTTTTCGTAATTGGGGTTGTAAAAATAAAAAAATGAGCCAAGCACACAAAGTTTTGTTATTTTTAACATTACTATGTTATCATGTTTAACATTACTATATCATCATGTTTCATTAGATGTAAATGAATTGAAAATTTGAATTGTACTAAAATTCCTAAATGAACATGAAAATTCGTAAACTGGACAAACAGCAATTCTATACTTACACAGATGACTCGGCTGGGTGAACTGATGCTGGACCCTGGGGGTGAGATGGATGTCTCTGACATGCGCCGCACTCTGAGCTTCCTCTCCGCTCGAGCTGCCTGCTTACATGCAGGATGCCAAACCTCAGAACCTGAGAGGGACAGATCACATCCTGACTTATACATTCTTATTTAGGACAAAGTGTAGTAGTGCTAAATCATGATTTATATGTATGCATGTGTTCCTGTGTTTAATTTAATATTAATACTCGATTGCTGCTTTGTGGCTTTGCTGTCACTCATTAACCTTTATGCAGAACATCTCAACCAATTTAAGATTTGTTTTAGCATATTTATGTTTTTGCACAGTATGCCCAGGCCCCACCTTTTCTCTTTTTTGCATATCAATAATGCTGAAAGCTGATGTTCGCTGATTTGACTCCTAAACACTATCACCTCAGAGCATGTTGACTAAGGTGTTACACATTAATGCTACTGCCTCATAATCTCAGGTTGGCTGAGTTAAACAGCAGTTTTAGTATGTAACACTCTACTCAACATGCCACACACATATATACAGCCGTGGCCAAAAGTTTTGAGAATGACACAAATATTAATTTTCACAAAGTCTACTGCTTCAGTGTTTTTAGATCTTTTTGTCAGATGTTACTAACTATTACTGAAGTATAATCATAAGCATTTCATGTCAGTGGCTTTTATTGACAATTACATGAAGTTTATGTAAGGAGTCAATATTTGCAGTGTTGACCCTTCTTTTGAAGACCTCTGCAGTTCGCCCTGGCATGCTGTCAATCAACTTCTGGGCCACATCCTGACTGATGGCAGCCCATTCTTGCATAATCAATGCTTGGAGTTTGTCAGAGTTTGTGGGTTTTTGTTTGTCCACCCGCCTCTTGAGGATTGACCACAAATTCTCAATGGGATTAAGGTCTGGGGAGTTTCCTGGCCATGGACCCAAAATGTCGATGTTTTGTTCCCCGAGCCACTTCATTATCACTTTTGCCTTGTGGCAACGTGCCCCATCATGCTGGAAAAGGCGTTGTTCATCACCAAACTGTTCTTGGATGGTTGGGAGAAGTTGCTCTCTGAGGATGTTTTTGTACCATTCTTTATTCATGGCTGTGTTCTTAGGCAAAATTGTGAGTGAGCCCACTCCCTTGGCTGAGAAGCAACCCCACACATGAGTGGTCTCAGGATGCTTTACTGTTGGCATGACACAGGACTGATGGTAGCGCTCACCTTTTCTTCTCCGGACAAGCTTTTTTCCAGATGCCCCAAACAATTGGAAAGGGGATTCATCAGAGAAAATGACATTACCCCAGTCCTCAGCAGTCCAATCCCTGTACTTTTTGCAGAATAGCAGTCTGTCCCTGATGTTTTTCCTGGAGAGAAGTGGCTTCTTTGCTGCCCTTCTTGACACCAGGCCATCCTCCAAAAGTCTTTGCCTTACTGTGCGTGCAGACGCACTCACACCTGCCTGCTGCCATTCCTGAGCAAGCTCTGCACTGGTGGTGCCCCGATCCCGCAGCTGAATCAACTTTAGGAGATGGTCCTGGCGCTTGCTGGACTTTCTTGGGTGCCCTGAAGCCTTCTTCACAACAGTTGAACCTCTCTCCTTGAAGGTCTTGATGATCCGATAAATGGTTGATTTAGGTGCAATCTTACTAGCAGCAATATCCTTGCCTGTGAATCCCTTTTTGTGCAAAGCAATGATGGCTGCACGTGTTTCTTTGCAGGTAACCATAGTTAACAGAGGAAGAAGAATAATTTCAAGCACCACCCTCCTTTTAAAGCTTCCAGTCTGTTATTCTAACTCAGTCAGCATGACAGAGTGATCTCCAGCCTTGTCCTCATTAACACTCTCACCTGTGATAACCAGAGAATCACTGACATGATGTCAGCTGGTCCTTTTGTGGAAGGGCTGAAATGCAGTGGACATGTTTTTTTTGGGATTAGGTTCGTTTTCATGGCAAAGAGGGACTTTGAAATGAATTGCAATTCATCTGATCACTCTTCATAACATTCTGGAGTATATGCAAATTGCCATCATAAAAACTGAGGCAGCAGACTTTGTAAAAATTAATATTTGTGTCATTCTCAAAACTTTTGGCCACGGCTGTATATACACATGCAGTATGGGGAATACTAATGCTTATACCACAGCACAGTTGAATGCTCGAATCTGATTGGTCAGAAGGTGTGTATAAATTACGTGTAACAGCACAGGTAATTCTGGCTGTAAAATGAAAAACAGTTTAATATTAATGTGCTCATTCTGATATGTTATTGTTTCTATAGTAACAGTTCATACACAAGCATTGTACGGCAGATGCTCGACATAATCGAAGACTAATAATATACGGATTTCTTAAAATGTTTTAAAGTTTTGTTTAACAAAGTAAAACCTGTAATCACTTATGTGGTGATGTTTTTTGTTAGGGGACATTTTATTTAACATTTATGGATGGAGTCTTGGTTGTAAGTGTTTTATAAAAGTCCTGCGATGTTTATCAGTACAGGAAAGTCTTCAGGACAGAGGAGTTTACGCTCTCTGGTTTCTCTGTAAAATGACAAGTTTTTTCAGAGACAGAGAGAGATAATAGAGAAGAAGAAGTTTTATTTATATAGTGCCTTTCCAAAGCTCAAGGTCGCTTTACACAGTATATCTCAAATACATAATATACATACAAATACATACAACACAAGGAAAAAAAAAATTATAATAATAAAAAATTGAGAGAGAGAGAGAGAGAGAGAGAGAGAGAGAGAGAGAGAGAGAGAGAGAGAGAAAGGCTGGTGAGGGAATGACTGTTTATCGTGGTTATAACATAAGTGAGAACAGGAACAACATTAAATCTATAAAACTATAAACTGTTAAGGTATGTAACATTTCATACATTAATAAATGAATGGTAGGATCAGTAATATAATAATTATGTAGGGGTCAGGAGGAAATCCATAGACCCCCCTAAATTAGTGAACACATCCTCCATATCTGTTTTTTTGACTGTAGCATAAGAGAAGAACTATCTACTGTATGCCATCTGATTTCTGAGTGTTTCCACACTGAACTGATCTTGCCTGCTAACTTTAGTTAGTTTAATCTCTTTGGCTGTTTCCTCACCTGTCAGGTACATCTCCTCTCCTTCTGTAAACATCATCTGACACCGGGCACAGCGAGCACAAGTAGGGTGATAGTGCTTCCCTCCAGCCTGGAGAGAGAAAGAGAAAGGGAAACATTATAATAATAACACCCATTCCTTCACTTGCCAAACCTGTAATAATTTTAAGTGCTATAATGATTGCAATAAACTATTGACTATATTTCAGGATCTGTCTGTCATAGACCCTCCTTTTTGATCGCAGTTCCTTTTTGATGAATGTCATGTGCTCATGTCTGATTTTACCCGAATGTGTTTAGTCGTTCTATGTTACTCCTTGATTAGTTTGTCTATGTATACCCTGCCGTTAGTTTGTAGCAAAGTCTTATAGTGCAATTTACTGTCATTAAGTCCAAGCTTTGTTTTCCGAGTTCTGCATCTCAATGTACTTCCTAATTTTGACATTGCATGTATCCCTTGGTTTTGAATCTGGATTACCCTTGTTGACTGTGTTTAGCACTTTAATTAAACAAAAATTGTGCTGCCTGTGTCCTTTTCTTACTATATTACCTCCCCAACAGAGTTTTTAGACTGAAAGACTGATCTTTTTCTCCTGTAAGAATACGTTTAAATTTATACATCAGTGACCTTGACGTTGTTTTTTCATTGTTTGAGTTTACATAATCGACAGCTCCCATTTCCTACCAATAATACAAATACTGCCTATGTACATATAGAATCGTAATTATTCTTTATTGGACAAGTGCTCTATAATACACAAGAAATTTAACTTGGTTTTTGTGCTCTTGTTGTGCTTATACACATTACACATTATAGTAAGATAACAAAGACAAGGACATAGAAAATACTGGTAATATAACATGTTTACTATGAATAGAGCTGTTCCCCAACACCCTGCCATAGCTTCATATAGTTTTCAGTGTCTAGTAATAGTGCACTCACTTACATAAATGTTTCTCCACATGTAGTTTAGGAAGTTGCTAGAAATAGAATGTACTTATAGCCTTATTAGTATTTCCTCTATCTTTCCATGATTGGTCTTACCTGGTATTTCATAATAACAAAGAAACACTCTACAGATGCTACAGACAGTGAAGGACCAGCAGAGGTGTGTTGAGTTTGACAGAGAAAATGTAAAGAACAAAATATGGAGTAATGCCTGGTTCATTACAAGGCAAACAGTTTGCATGGTTGCAGTTTTCAGGTTATATTCTGTATTACAGTGTGTACATAGTTTGGCTATTTCTGGAATACACTCCTGTCTTTATGGTGTCTGAAATTTCACACTTGGGAATTCCACAATTATGTTTCATGTAGCTTGGGTATTGAGTAAATGGATTATTTCACACATATCTCAGCATGCTTCTGAAGCTTGCATGTGTGTCCTCTTTATGAGATGACAGTATAAACTAATTACTGTGTGAAAAAGCAGATGTGCAAATGAACCTTCAATGAGTGGCTTCTGCAGCTTGGAGGAGAAATTTCCCTCTTTTTTAATGACATCTCACGTCTTATTCCCAATCAAAAAAGCCACAAGCTTCTGCTGTCCTGTGCAACACCTTAACACCTTTCCACTCTTTCAAGATGTTTAATCTGCTAAGGATCCTCAAACTAAGCATTCTCCAAAAATTAAAACAATCTGAAGTAAGACTGTGTGGAACAGATATAAAGCAGGTGGAGGGTGTGGACGACAAAATGTGGGCCAGAACAGCAGATTAGAAACTATAGAGCTGGCAGTCTCAATGAAAGTTCAAATCAAACATGCAGGATAAATATACAGACAGGTAACCAATTAAATGAAAAACTGATGGCTCTGTTATGATGTGGAGGACATTTTGCTGGCATGGTTTGAGTCCAGTTGTCCCTTACAAACTGTGAAAATTTCAGGGGAGGGTGCAGGTGAGGGGTGAGATGGAAAATACCAAAAATAAAAAAGTAAAAGTCTGTATCAAACCTGCCAACCTTTGAGCATTTTGCATAGAAGTTCTGCATTTTAACTTTGGAGTATGTTGTAATGTACTCCAAAATACACCCACAGAGCTGTCATTGTTTTCATAATAAAAAATGGCATGGCATATGAGCCAATCAACATTTGCACAGGTGATTTGAACTGTCCAATATTAACTGATACTCTCTGGAAGCCCCACCCTTCCCTATTTCACACTAGTAATGTTTTGGCTCGTGCTCACAGTGCTTGAAAGATGCACTGAAGTGGTGCCCTCTCTTTCTGTCAAGGTAAATGGAGAATGTTTTGAGTTCACAGAAATTGGTTTTAAAAAAGTGGCACTTTTTGACCAAGGCAGAAAATTTTGGCCAAAACAAAATTTAAATAGGCTTACAACAAAGTGTTAAATCGAACACTTTACAAATAATGTTAATGGTCATGATAAGTGAACAGAGATTAAATATGCACTGTTTGCTTTTTTTTCTCCTGCTCTGGCCAGCAATCAGAAGCTTTCATAGTTTGAGCAGCAGATCAATCAGCGGACTATTCATTATTTTGCTCCAGGGTTGTCTGCTGCATTATAATACTCTGTTTCTTATGGTTGTATTTTATTTTATTAATAATAGACAATAAAAGCCCCAGGCAAATGGGATGACTTCACTTCATCATAAAGTGGATATAAATAGTCTACACACCCATGTTAAATTTGCTTTTTAAAATTGCTTTTGGTGATGCACAAAAATTAAAGATAAAGATAAATCATCTTCGTCCACCTTTAATGTGATATAGGAACAGACAAAATTCAAGTGAAAAACAAATGGAAATATTTTAGAGAAAAAAAAAAAAAGAAAAAGAAAACATTTACAATAACCTGGTTGCAAATGTGCACACCACTTAACTAATACTTTATTAATGCACCTTTTGCTTGTAATACAGTAAAGACAGGAGGAAGAGTTAGAGGTAGCAGAGCTGAAGATGTTGAGGTTCTCTTTGGGAGTGACGAGGATGGATAGGATCAGGAATGAGTACATCAGAGGGACAGCACATGTGAGAGGGAGAGTGAATATATCGGTAAAAGGATGCTGAGGTTAGAGCTGCCAGGCAGGAGGCCGAGAGGAAGACCAAAGAGGAGGTTTATGGATGTAGTGAAGGAGGACATGAAGGTAGTCGGTCTGAGAGAAGAGGATGCAGGGGATAGGGCTAGATGGAGGCAGATGATTCGCTGTGGCGACCCCTGAAGGGAACAGCCGAAAGGAAAAGAAGAAGAAGAGGAGTTGCTTGTAATACAGCACTTAGTCTTTTCGGGTAAGAGTCTACCAACTTAGTACATCTGTATTCCAGTCTTGCCTGCAGAAATTCTCCAGATTTATCAAATTGCGAGAGGATCGCCTGTGCACAGCCATCTTCAAGGCATTCCACAGGTTTTCTACAGGATTTAGATCTGGGCTCTGACAGGACCATTCCAAAATATTGTTTTTCTTCTTCTGAAGCCATTCTTTTGTTGATTTACATTTGTGATTTGGATTGTTATCCTGCTAGATGGTGACATTTTTCTGCATCTTCAGCTGCCTAACAGAGGCCTGCAGGTTTTGTGACAAAGACTGGTATTTGGAGCTCTTTCTTGACTAGAGCCCCAGTCCCAGCTGAAGATAAGCATCCCCATAGCATGATGCTGCCACCGCCATGCATCACTCTGGGTATGATGGGTGGCATGGTTGGGATGACTTAGATGGGCTTAGATGTTTATTTCATGAGAAACGGCTCCCATCTAGCCACCATACATGACATGATGAAAATGATATCACCAGTTATCAACCCAACACCTTTGGTAGATTTTGACATCTTAGACAGTGCCTTCCAACGCCATCTTCAAAACAGCAAATGAGGGAATATCTTTTGGAAGAATGGTGTTCATCCCTCCAGTACAGCTACAGAGGCTTGAAGAATCTATGCCAAGGCACACTGAAGCTGTTTTGGCAGCTTTTGATGGTCCTTCTCACTAAGACACTTTATGTTGTTTTTTTCCTAGTCGTTGTCCTACTAGCTATAAATAACCCAACAAGAACTCCCACTAGAACACAGGAGCACCTCACAACAGCCACTTAGAGTCACACAGAGTCCAAGTGTGTATGTGCTTGTACACATACTGTACATAAATATTATATGAAATAATGTATTTAGATTTGTTTAATTGTGACACTGTTAAGCTTGGAACTGTATGTATGTCCTTCTGAATCATATCATTGCTCATTTGTCTGTACTTCATCAGCTACCTCATAATGTTGCTATCAGGTTGAAAATGTGTCTCACACTATATCTGCTCTCTCTCAAATCTTTGCTCGCTCTTTTTCATATCTTCTGTAGTGTTCTCTATTTCTTGGAAGTACTTTGAATCAGAGGGATTTCAGCACATCATCACAGGTTAAAATTCTTTACAGCTAGATCACATGGGATCTTGTCAATTTACACTATAGTGGCCAAAACTATGTGGACACCTGACCATCACACACATATGTGGGACTTCCTCAAACTGTTGCCAGAAAAACTGCCCTAGATTTCCCTTCACTAGAACTAAGGGTCCTAGCCCAAGTCATAGTCCTTTGGCCATATAGTGTATATTAAAAGATAAAAATTAGTATGGTTAGTTACTGAGTCAAGCTATTTAAAAAAATTTTTTTTTACAAGTGTTGGCTGAAGAGTTGCAAAGTAAAATCAAGTTAAAACAATATTTGAGTAAATGGGGTTTGAAATACAAATACAATTTAAAATGCTTGATAAAATGTATCCAGGGTATGCTGAAAACTTAATACATAATTTAATGTGGACAATAAGTAAGCAGACCCAAGCATTTAGCATACTCAAATACCTTTCCTATACATATTACTTCATATAAAACAAAAATAATAGTTTACTTGCCACCTAGTGGACGTCTCATCAAGTATTCTTACAAATGCTAGCATAAAGTACAGTGGGTATAGAAAAGAATCACCCCCCCTTTAAAATCACATTTTGTTGCTTTTCAGTCTGAAATGAAGACGGACACAGTTTTTGTTTTATCCAGCTGTATTTACTCAGTGCAACTTATAACATCCAAGTGAAAGATATAACACCAACATGTCAGAAAAAAAGAAAAAAATTAAAAAACAGAATCACTGAGTTGGAAATAGGATCACCCCCTTGCTTTAATTTGCCTTAATTTTCTTAATTACAGCCTTTAGTCTGTTGGGATATGTCTCTACTAACTTTGCACATCTAGACGTTGCAATATTTGCCCACTCTTCTTTGCAGAACTGCTCAAGTTCAGGTAAATTTGACGGTGACCGTTTGTGGACTGCAGTCTTCAAGTCATTCCACTGATTTTCAATGGGGTTTAAGTCTGGGCTCTGACTAGGCCATGCAAGGACATTCACCTTTTTCTCCTTCAACCACTGTGTGGTCAGTTTTGCTGTGTGCTTTGGGTCATTGTCATGTTGGAAGGTAAACCTTCTTCCCATTGACAACTTTCTGGCAGAGAGCAGCAGATTTTCTTCAATAATTTGAAGGTATTTTCCACCAGACATATCATTTGGTGTTGAGGCCAAATAATTCATCTGGCCATAACACCTTTTTCCATGTGGCCTCAGAATCTTCAAGGTGCGTTTTGGCAAAGCTCAGTCGTGGGTGGCTTTTTTCTTGCAACCCTCCCATACAAGCCACATTTGTGGAGGATTTATGATATTGTGCACACAATGACCACTCTTTGTCATAATTTCCTGCAACTGCTTCAGAGTTGCTGTAGGCCTCTTGGTAGCCTCTCTGATCAGTTTCCTCCTGGCTCTTTCATCCAGTTTGGAGTGACATCCTGATCCAGGGAGGGTCTGTGTTGTACCAAATACCTTCCACTTCTTAATAATAGACTTCACTGTACTTCTAGGAATTGATAAAGCCATTGAATTTTTTTTGTATCCATCTCCTGACTTGTGCCTGTCCGCAACTTTATCCCGGAGATCTTTTGACAGTGCCTTGCCACCCATAGTTGGTTGATTGCTTCAGTTGCACTACAAAATGCTCCAGGAAAGCTCTTTTCATGCTGAGCTAGTCAAAATGACTACAGCTGATCACAGTTGAAAGTCAGATGGCTTTGTGTGCCATTGAGAAGGTGATTAGCTACACCTTATTGAGCTTACAAGTCATTTTTAAGAGGGGGGTGATCCTTTTTCAAACTCAGTGATTCTGTTTTTTTCTTTTTTTTTCTGACATGTTGGTGTTATATCTTTCACTTGGATGTTATGAGGTGCACTGAGTAAATTCAGCTGGATAAAACAAAAACTGTGTCCATTTTCATTTCAGGCTGAAAAGCAACAAAATGTGATTATTTTAAAGGGGGGTGATTCTTTTCTATACCCATTCTTCTCCAATTAGGCTGCTTATTCTAGCATATCAAAATTTCACTTAGACATGATAGTATATCAAACATAAACTGTACATCTTCCCAAATGTACATCAGTATACAGTAGTAAACATGGTTAAGTAAACTTTATATTAGAACTTAGCAGATCTAAGCACAATGCGATTGTTGTGTTGAAAGGAAGAGAGAGTGTATAAACACACAGGCGTGAAAGAAAGAGTTTGATATTATACTAATATTATATGATATACTTTTCCTACTAAGCGGAAAAAGATTCTGATATTTTTATCATTCTAAAGAATTAAGGTTTTATTTGTTCTCTAATTTGGGGGAAAGCTAATGAATGATAATCAGTCAATCTTCATTGTGGAGTTTGTATCATTACCTAGTTGAGAAGGTCTTGAGCTAGAGAACTCATGATAGCCAGCTAGTGACTAATGGGTGAGTTTCTCCATAAGCTATTTCTCAGTTATACTGATCGAGAGTGATTCAAGCCCTCTGCTCACCTTATTTGTGTCTTTTTAACTACTGGTGAGTGTTCTAGCTAGCAGGCTAACGCTATGTGGTTGGTGCGAAACATTTTTGGCAGACAGGAGAACAATAGAACATGAACAGAAAAAAAAAACATCAGAAATGACCAGGTGTTATGTTTTTGTTCACTCGACTATATTTTTCTTTTTCTTTATGATACCACAGAATGATCACTGTTACATGAGCATTGCTGTTTCATCAGGAAATCACAGTAAGGGTTAACCAGCTGATGGCAGCTAAAAGACAAGCTGGCACAACCCAGGCTACATTATTCTGCACATAGCTTGCAATAACATTTTTCTATCAGAGAAATTCCAGAGTCTTACATCCTGTAGCTTTAAAATAAATCCTACGTAGCACATAGTGACACCAAATCATTCCCTTTTTGTGCAGTGTTTTTCTCCCTGCTGTCTCACCTTGTTCACACATTCAATATACTCCTTCCTCCTCTTTATCTCTCTGTCTCTCACTGCCTCATTAACTCTCTCTCTCTCTCTCTCTTCTACTTTCTGAACTCCTCTCCCCTGAGTCATTTTGGTGTTCTCTGTTTATGGTAATGCCAATAAATGCCTGTTGAGAGTGTGTTGGAGAGCTGTGCTTCAATTCTTATCCCACTGTCTCTCAAGACTCCCACATTCATCTCTTCATATTTAGCGTTTGATCTTTTTATAGCCGTGTCCTGCCTCAGGCCTGGTCCAGATAAGTTTGAACATTTTCTCTGTTCCTAAACAAACACAGGAACTATTGCACAAATTGTTTTTAAAAATCTGCAAACTGAAGGAGGAAAAAAAAAAACACACATAAAATATATAAAATATGACATTTTACGTTTTTAAAAGAAATGGTTTTATGGTTGTAAAATGAAAATTCCTTCAATTAACAACTATCCTTTAAAGTAATAGCAGTTCTCAATAACTGATAAATGTCTAAATATGTCATTTTAGTATATTTGGCATTTAAATTTAATTTAAATTAAAAACAATATTAAAAACAGACTTTCACATGAATACTCTCAACACTATTCTGCAATCTCGTGTATTACATTTTTTTAACAAAACTGTCTAAACTAATTTATATTAGTTTAAATTGTGAAAGAAACCTCACATATCATAAACCTCTCAAAAATCATCAACTGAAGAAAGAAAATGGCACGCAAAATGACTATGACCTCGGATGCTTATTTTGGACCGCTCAAGTTCTGCAAACTTTTTGAGGATATACTCTATTTGGTCAAAACTATGTGGACACCTGACCATTAACCCCATCACACCCACCTCTAGTACTCGTCCACTGATGTATCGGTTGCAGGTCTCACACTTTATCCCAAACTGGGTGTGGTAATCTGATTCACAGTATGGGATACCATCTCTGAATAAAACATTAAACACAAATTATTACACAACCAAAAATGGACAAACTTACCACATTAAAACTGCCTACAGAAATATTCCTTTAACTCTCATGCAGTTATGATCAGTTATGACTTCCAAATAAATAAATAGCATAACATCACAAGGCTTCTTATGTAAAACCTCCCATGACAAACCCAAACCACAGACATAGCTGTAAAAAAACAATCATTGTGCAATGAAAACATTAGCTTTACATTTGCAGTAAAATGGTTACAACATGGCTAAATCAGGTTTGGTCTCAAATTTGAACATAAACACAATCACATTTGGAATTTGGTCGTATATACTATAGGTTTGCTTAAGTGAGGCATATTTGCTCAGAATGGGAGGGGTAACTGCGTGCTCACTTGCTTATGTACTCTCCAGTGAGCACAATTCCGCAGGTCTGGCACTTAAAGCAGCTGACGTGCCACTGTTTCTCCAATGCCAGGAGAGACTGGCCTTGCTTGATCTCCTCCTTACAGCCTGCACAGTCTAGAGAGAGAGAGAGAGAGAGAGAGAGAGAGAGAGAGAGAGAGAGAGAGAGAGAATGGGAATTTCAGTAATTCATGGTAATGTATCTGTGAAATATGGTGTTAATCATGAAAGCTGACAGATATAATGTCTTGTGATACTCACGTGTACACACACACAGACACACACTAGTAGCAGTAGCATTCGTACTGAAAAGTCAGGTGATCGTTTGTTTTCATTTGGACATTTGCAGCTATTTTTGGATGTAGTAACCCACCACACTCTCTTCTACACACTCCCATAATGTCAGTGCCTTTCATAACTCCTTAATATCCATCTCCTAATTCTACTATCATATGCGGTCTATCTATATTTACTGCTATTAAGTTAACGGTGCCACTGAAATAAAGAAAGAGAATAAAGCAGACTACACATATGCAACCGCTTCAGCCTGCTCTAATAGAACAGAGATTAAGTCTTACACTACCTCCTTTGATCTCGGTAGAAACAACTCTCTGAGACACACACACACACACACACACAGGCCTTAGACATAACACCTGCTTCACTCTCCCACGGAGACATGCAAGAGTTACAGTGGTGCTGGAAAGTTTGTGAACCCTTTAGAATTTTCTATATATCTGCATAAATATGACCTAAAACATCATTGTCCTAAACGTAGACAAAGAGAACCCAATTAAACAAATGAGACAAAAAATATTATACTTGGTCACTTATTTATTAAGGAAAATGATCCAATATTACATATATGTGAGTGGCAAAAGTATGAATCTCTTAGATTAGCAGTTAATTTGAAGGTGAAATTAGAGTGCGGTAATTTCAATCAATGGGATGACAATCAGGTGCGAGTGAGCACCCAGTTTTATTTAAAGAATAGGGATCTATTAAAGTCTGATCTTCACAACACATGTTTGTGGAAGTGTATCTTGGAGATTTAATGTAACAAAGGAGATTTCTGAGGACCTCAGAAAAAGAGTTGTTGAAGCTCAACAGGCTGGAAAAGGTTACAAAACCATCTCTTATGAGTTTGGACTCCACCAGTCCACAGTCAGACAGTTTATGTACAAATGGAAGAAATTCAAGACCTTTGTTACCCTCTCCAGGAGTGGAGACCAACAAAGATCACTCTAAGAGTAAGATGTGTAATAGTCTGAGAGGTCACAATGGAACGCAGGTTAACTTCTAAGTAACTAAAGGCCTCTCTCACATTGGCTAATGTTAATGTTCATGAGTCCACCATCCGGAGAACACTGAACAACAATGGTGTGCATGGCAGGGTTGCAAGGTGAAAGCCACTGCTCTCCAAAAAAGAACACTGCTGCCCATCTGCAGTTTGCTAGCAATCACGTGGACAAGCCAGAAGGATATTGGAAAAATGTTTTGTGGACGGATGAGAACAAAATAGAATTTTTGGTTTACATGAGAAGCGTTATGTTTGGAGAAATGAAAACACTGCATTCCAGCATAAGAACATTATGCTTTCTGTGAAACATGGTGGTGTCACTATCATGGTTTGGGCCTGTTTTGCTGCATCTAGGCCGGGACGACTTACTGTCATTAATGGAACAATCAATTCTGAAGTATACCAGTGAATTCTAAAGAAAATGTCAGGACATCTGTCCATGATCTGAATCTCAAGAGAAAGTGGGTCATGCAGCACGTAAACGACCCTAAGCACACAAGCCGTTCTACCAAAGAATGGTTAAAGAAGAATAAAGTTAATGTTTTGGAATGGCCAAGTCAATGTCCTGACCTTAATCCAAGTGTTGTGGAAGGACCTGAAGCAAACAGTTCATGTGAGGAAACCAACATCCCAGATTTGAAGCTGTTCGGTATGAGGAATGGGATAAAATTCCTCCAAGCTGATGTGAAGGACTGATCAACAGTTACTGGAAATGTTTAACTGCAGTTGTTGCTGCACAAAGGAGTCACAACCAGATACTGAAAGCAAAGGTTCACATACTTTTACAATCACAGAAATGTAATATTGGATCATTTTCCTCAATAAGTAAATGACCAAGTATAATATTTTCATCTCGTTTGTTTAATTGGGTTCTCTTTATTTACTTTGGGTTCTCTTTATTTACTTTATTTTACAGTGGAACTCCAATATTAAACCAGACTGAAAGACTGAGCATTTAGAGTGCAACAGTGTGTGAGTGTGTGTGTGTGTGTGTGTGTGTGTGTGTGTGTGTGTCTGAGGCACACCACAAGAATAATTTATAAACTGCACTGGGATTTCTGAAGACACTTCATTCATAAAACACTTTATTGTTTAGAGCGGGACTTACGACTGGGTCCATGAATCTTAATCGGCTCATTTGAAGCAACAAGCTTGTGGGAGCACTGCTGACACACACACTCTTTACCACTGAATGTCACTCTGTCTCCAATTGGAAAGGGTTTTCTACAATGGAAAGAAGGATTGAACACTTATATCGGAAAAGTTATGCAACAATACATCAACAGCACATAATATGCACATTTTAATGTATAAGATTGCCAAGGAGCACATTATACACAACTGTCACATGATTATACCAGAAAAAAAACTTCTGAGTTTTGGTATTCTGTATCAATATGTATTTTGAATTTTTCAGTACCAGTTTTATTAGGAAAGAAAATTATTTAACGCCTGTGATTTAACACTTGTGAATTACAGTTTGAAAACTGGTGCTTGTTTTGAACTGTACAGAGGTTTGGTAGCATCTTAGAGGCCTGAAAGGAGCCTCTAAAAGAGGAGCGCTGGGGGTCAGATGACATTTCACTTCAAACAAATGAAACTTTAGTCTCTTTGAGCTATATAAATAGTCATATCAGTGACTTGCACTGTTGACTACCTCTGCTTAAACATTTTACTGGTTGCATTTACAGTATTTATGGCCTAAAAATAGTCATGCACACTGAGACCCCGTGGCTTGCCCAGAATGAAAGACACGAGCAGTGCTGAATGTTTGGCAACCTGACCAAGTTTTGCTATCCTCAGAGCAGTGTCTGTCTGAAATTAATGAGGCTATAATAATCCAGCACGTCCACCTTCATCTACAATGTAATCAGGCTGACTGGAAGATACTTCATTAGAGACAAATCCTATTAGAGACACACACACTGACTACAGTAAGATTTCAATTATATTTGCACTCAGTCGTGACCAGAGCATCATGTCAGTCACTGAGCAGAATTACTCTTGTTTGGTTTAAATGAAATGGCCAGAAATGTTGTCTGTAGTACTGTAATTATCCCTAACTTCAAAACATGAGCCCACATGTGCACACACATGCCAAACACACAATGTTATCTTATTAAGTAATTAATCTGTTGACAATATTGTTGAACAATGATTTGATTTGAGCATGAAAAGAGTGGACCAGGAACCTGAATTGACTTGTACATTAAGATACAAATATGTGAAATAATCCCATTAGTCATTCTAGTGTTTCAGTGGCACTGGAGCCAATCCCAGAGGGACAACATTGTAGACAGCAACCCTGATCCTCTTATGGGCTTTCAGCACTTTTATTTTTAAGCACATTCTTACACAGTAAATACTATATTCCACATCTATTCATGGAATTTCTGTACATATAGTGAGATTTTCTTGTATTATACAGATGTGCATTTGTATGCACACTTGCCTGTGGACCTTACCTTCTGTGTCTCCTCTCAGATAAATGCTGCAATATCAGCTTTTTATTTATGTTAAATATTCATTATGTTTAAATATAATATTATTAATAATATATATATTATTAATGAATTCTTTCTGTCTTGCCACACTATTTTCAGTTTCTTATGACCGCAAACATGTTATGAACAATATCCATACCACACCTCCCCCCAAAAACAACAACAACAACATTTGGATATATAAGCAAATTAAAACATTAGACAGATGCACACAAAAGCAAAAACCTTGTTACTTCCTTCCTTCTGAACCCAGGACTAGAATTACTGAATCACTTGAGAACTACAGCTTGCTGAATGGCAGCTTTTTGGTAGCAAGCTGGCATGCTGTCTGTTACTGCATGGCCTGCCTGATAACAGTTTTGTAAGCTACTCCCACCAGAAACACCCTGCTGAGCTATTTTGTGGCCACTGGCAGTGGGATTCTGTGAAGCAATTCCAGTCTTACTTGGCAAATGGATTTTTTTCTCCATGTACATTCATCAAATGCTAATTTGTCCCTGGTTGCTAAAGGGAAGAAAATAAAAGGGAGAAATAAGTGATTTAGTGTAACTAATTTCCTTCAAAAACTGGGCTGTACAACAGGAAATAAGGAAGCAGGAAGAATCAAGTTTCCAGGATTTCTGAGAAAGCATAAAATAAATAATCATAACCCTCCTTCACTTAGTCCATTCAGGAAGCATATGCCTAGGTAGGTAGCAGTTCTGGAGAGCACTGGTGCACTTTATTGTTTTTCATTTGAGAAAACAGCATATAACAGTTGTCTTTTATGGCAAATTTGAAATCTGCCTTATTTAGGGCAAATTTGAAAGCAGCTTTGCTTATTTTCGGTGGAGGCAATTAGGCATCTTTTTTAAATGGCAGAGAAAAATATTGCTCTGACTGCCTAACTCGTACAGTAGTTAAGATCTCTTATACAGAGAAAGAGAGAGAGACAGAGAGAGAGAGAGAGGATGCATGCACTTAATGTATTTGTTAAAGAATAGACTTCTTTTCTACCTCTGATTGGGAAACACAGGAGCATTTGGACACAAAAGTTGCCTAAAAAGCCAGAAAAGTGAAGTTTTCATCCTCACACCTTGCTTGGCATTTTATTAAAACTGATAAACATTTATGGACTCAGAGATCTATTAGTTAATCAATCAAATTTTTCTCTTTCTGCTTTTATCAAGCCCAGATATACATTTTTCCATCAGACAATGGTGATATAAATGCAAAATGTTTGTTATCTAAGTTTGTTATCTGAATGTCAGGCAGTTGGATACAAGTGCAGAGAATCTGCATTCTCATGAAGACCAATCTTGTCTTGAAAGAACGAACTCGGAAGGACAGGAGGACATACAGTGCCTATAGAAAATCATCATATCCTGTCAATATCCTTACCTTTTGTCACATTACACCCTGGAAATTAAAATAAATTAAATCTAATTTTTGCCAGCTGTATTTACACATTATAACCCTCGACATCTAAGTGGAAATAACATTTTAAAAAATTCTGAACAATTATTAAAATTGAATTAGTGAAATACCTGGTTAGGATAAGTGATCAGCCCCTTAGAGTAACTATTATAAACCTGCTCAGGTACAACCAGTCACTTCCCAGATCACACACCATGCTAATTGCCCCCCACCTGACATCTTCTGTCCAAACTGGATGACCGAGCCAGAAAGATATTGATCAGGGAAGCTACCAGGAGGCCAAGACTTACAAGTCCTTATGGCTGAGATTGGTCGGTCTGTGCATGTGACAACAATCTCACAAGCTTTACACAAAGTTGGCCTGTGTGGCAGCGTGGCAAGAAAGAAGCCTCCTCTTTTGCGCTTTGCAAAAAACCACTTGGAAGATTCTAATGCCATGTGACAAAAGGTTTTATGGTCAGATGAGACCAAGACTGAACTTTTTGGACTGAACTGCAAGCATTATGTTTGGCGAAAACCAAACACAGCACACCACCAAAAACACACCATACCTACTGTGAAGCATGGTGGTGGCAACATTATGTTGTGGGGGTGTTTCTCTTCAGCAGGAACTGGCCAGTTGGTCAGGATTGAAGGGAAAATGGATGCTGCCAAGTACACCCAAATTCTTGAGGAAAACCTGTGGCCCTCTGCTAGACAGCTGAAGATGGGCAGGTGGTTCACCTTCCAGCACGACATCAACCCTAAACACACCGCCAAAAAAACTACACAGTGGATTAAGGATAGGAAGGTGAATGTCCTTGAGTGGCCAAGTCAGAGCCCTGACCTAAATCCAATTGAAAATCTGTGGATGGACTTGAAGACAGCAGTCAATCATCGCTCACCACAAAATGTGACTGAACTCGAACAATTCTGCAAGGAAGAATGGGCAAATATTCCCCACTCTAGGTGCGCAAAGCTAATAGAGACATAACCAAACAGATTGATGGCTGTAATTAAAGCAAAAGGTGGCTCTACAAAGTATTAAATCATGGGACTGATCACTTTTCCAACCCTGTTTTCTAGTTTTCTTTTTTTTTTTAAGTTTCCAAACTGTTGCCTTTTTATGTTACTTGAATGTTGTAAGGCAGAATGTGTAAATAAAGCTGGAACAAAAAATTTATTTTGAATGGCTTTTGATTTCAGGCTGTAAGACAAAAAAGTGACTATTTCAAAGGGGTATGATGATTTTCTATAGGCACTGTAGAATGCATTTTTGTGTGAATTGAGATGTGCTGTGAGCTTCCTGTTGCGCAGTGGGCCCTCCCAGCACATTTCTAGTAGTGATCCCTAAGTAATATGTTTCAGCTGGTTAATAGCTTTACTGTTAACTGGCTGATTAACCAAAAGTTAATTAAGCATGATTTAATGTAGTAAGCTCATTGTTTGCAACTGCGACCTCATGTTAACTAAAAACTAAGCTAACGAGTTTACCGTTACCTCAGGATGGAAGCTAGCATTGTTTAATTAAAATACTTCTGAGGGATAAATTCGACTTTTCAGCAACCTCATATATATCTCTCAATCTAAATCATATAACAAAATCATTCTTTTTAGATGCATATTTTGATTTATTTAGATTATTGTTGTTAAAAAGATGTTAAAACTACAGGTATGGGTCAGGCTGCCATCATCCGCTATTGTTTTGCCGCAATGTCTTCTGGGACTTCAAGCTGATTCGATGTGCTCAGATCTGCATCCTATGCATCCTCGATATCAAGAACACATCCGGGTAATTTCATGCGTCCCCAGTACTTCTACCCCAGTGTTCTTGAATATTGGAATTGAACTTCACATAGAATGAGTTCACAAGGAAGCAAGATTGCAAAAGAATGCATATTGAGAAACGGCCATTGTTAAATACATTTGTTAATGAGGCACAGGTGTAATGATCACTCATTAACCAGTGTCTGATTAAGGGCTCAGACAATGATGATAATGAGCACATGACACATTTACCATTGTAACTACAAAGCCATGGTGATACTGACAATGTATAACTGAATAAATCAGCTAAATATTTTCTTTGCCGTTATAATAAAGGATGAAGCCAAAAAGCAGTACTTTGTTAGTAAACTGTTAACTTTTTATTTAAATTCTTGTCCTGAAAGGCCCACCTGCAGACACTGCAAACGAAGCACTTTGGGTGATATGTGTGGCCCAGCGCTGATACCACCTCTCCTGTGATGAAGTCCCCACAGCTGTCACACTTTGTGCCATACAGATGCTGGTAGTCTGCTGTGCATATGTACTCGCCCTTCTTCTGGAAAAATCCAGAACGGGCCAAGTTACAGCCACACACTGCCGGGAAGAAAGTGCATGATTACAATAGAACAGCTACACAGAAGTGCACAGATTACTTTCCATCCCTCCCCGCAATATTCAGAATTATGCTAATCTTGTCTGGTCTTCATGGTCGATTTTGGCATTTTAGTTATTTGATATAGAAAGCTTACACACACACACACACACACACACACACACACACATATATATATATATATATATACACACACATATACACACACACACACAAATGATGAAGAATTTCTTTCCATGTTAGACTTTGGGGACCATGCATAATGTAAATCGTTCAAGGTTCCTTTTCCCACACAAGGAGTTTTGGTTAGCAGCTACGTTAAGAAGTGCAGACGAGTTGCAGATGTAATTGTAATTACTTAATCCATAACACAATTGAGGATATAGGATATTTACATTATGTACTTTATAATAACTCTGCAAACTTTTGCTTGCCAAGATAAAACTGGAAACCTCTAGTTAGATTATGTGGACCTTATATAACTGATACTTTTATAAGTTCAGTTATTAAAAAGACACTAAAAAGACAAAGCAATTGGCTTTGTTATGTACAGTCCCCAGGGGGTGCATGGTGGCTTAGTGGTTAGCGCATTTGCCGCCTCTGCCCCATGCTTTGGGGGTTTCCTCCGGGTACTCCAGTTTCCTCCTCCAGTCCAAAGACATGCATTGTAGGCTGGTTGGCATTTCCAAATTGCCTGTATTGTGTGAATGTGTGTGCAATTGTGCCCTGCAATGGATTGGCACCCAGTCCAGGGTGTCCCATTCCTTGTGCCCCTGAGTTCCCTGGTATAGGCTCCCCTGTGTAGGATAAGCGGTACAGAAAATGGATGAATATACAGCCCCCTCCAAAAGTATTGGAACTGCAAGGCCGATTATATAGTTTTGCTATACATTGAAGACATTTGAGATGATAGATCAGAATTTCAGCTTTCATTTCCTGATATTTACATCTAGATGTGTTGAACAACTTAAAACATGTCACCTTTGGAGGCAGACCACCCAATTTTTAGGTGAGCAAAAGTATAGAAACAGATATTTACTTTAAGACTAACACTTAATGTTTTGTTACATATCCCTTGCTTGCAATAACTTCATCAAGCCAGTGAACCACTGACATCACCAAACTGTTGCATCTGTGATGCTTTTCCAGGCTTGTACTGCAGCTTCTTTCAGTTGTTGTTTGTTTTGGGGATTTCTCCCTTCAGTCTCCTCTTCAGGAGGTGAACTGCATGCTCAATTGGGTTAAGGTCTGGTAATTGACTTGGCCAGTCTAAAACCTTCCAATTTTCCTCCAAGACAAAGTCCTTTGTTGAGTTGGCAGTGTGTTATGGATCACTGTATTGCCGCATGATGACGTTCCTCCCAATTAGATTGGATGCATTTCACTGTAAATTGGAAGACAGGTTGTTTCTGTAGACTTCTGAAGTCATTCTGCTGCTACCACCATGAGTTACATCAACAATAATGATTTCTGAGCCCATTCTAACAAAGCAGCAATGCAAGCCCAAGCCATGACACTACCTCTACCATGCTTGACTGAGGAGTCAATGAGTCCATGTTTCAAATCATGAGAAGATCCATTCTTTCTTCACACTTTGGCCTTTCCATCACTTTGGTAGAGGTTAATTCTGGTTCCAGAACTTTTGTGACTCATCTCTGTATTTCTTTTTGAATTCCAATCTGGCTTTCCGATTCTTACTGCTCAAGGGTGGTTTGCATTTTCTGGTATGGCCTCTATATTTCTGCACTTGAAGTCTTCTTTGAATGGTGGATTGTGATACCTTCACCCTGCCCTGTGGCAGTTATTGGTAATGTCACTAACTGTTGTTTTGGGGGTTTTCTTCACAGCTCTCACAATGTTTGTCACTAACCGCTGTTGTTTTCCTTAGCTGACCTGTTCCATGTCTGGTTCATAGTACACCACTGGTTTCTTTCTTTTTCAGGACATTTCAAATTGTTGTATTGGCTATGCCCAATACTTGTGCAATGGCTCTGATAGATTTTCCTTCTTTTCTTAGCTTCAAAATGGCTTGCTTTTCTCCCATAGACAGCTCTCTGATCTTCATGTTGATTTATTCAACAAATGCAGTCTTCACAGGTGAAACCTAGAGCTCAAACCAAGAGTAGACATTTGACGCGACAGTGCCTATAGAAAATCATCATAGCCCTTCGAAATGGTCACTTTTTTTGTCTTACAGCCTGAAATCAAAACCCATTAAAAATATATTTTTTTTGTTCCAGCTTTATTTACACATTCTGCCTTACAACATTCAAGTAACGTAAAAGGCAACAGCTCGGAAATGTACAAAAAAAGAAAGAAAACTAGAATAACAGAGTTGGAAAAGTGATCAGTCCCATGAGTTAATACTTCGTAGAGCCACCTTTTGCTTTAATTACAGCCATCAATCTGTTTGGATATGTCTCTATTAGCTTTGCGCACCTAGAGTGGGGAATATTTGCCCATTCTTCCTTGCAGAATTGTTCGAGTTCAGTCACATTTTGTGATGAGTGGCGACTGACTGCTGTCTTCAAGTCCATCCACAGATTTTCAATTGGATTTAGGTCAGGGCTCTGACTTGGCAACTCAAGGACATTCACCTTCCTATCCTTAAGCCACTGTGGAATTTTTTTTTGCCGGTGTGTTTAGGGTCGTTGTCGTGCTGGAAGATGAATCACCTGCCCATCTTCAGCTGTCTAGCAGAGGGCCACAGGTTTTCCTCAAGAATTTGGGTGTAAAAGCCAGCTTTGTATAAAGCTTTCTATAAAAAATGAGATTGTTGTCACATGCACAGACCGACCAATCTCTGCCATAAGGACTTGTAAGTCCTTCAAAGTTGCCATTGGCATCTTGGTAGCTTCCCTGATCGATATCCTCCTGGCTCGGTCATCTAGTTTGGAGGGACGGCCCAATCTAGGCAAGGTGTTGGTGGTGCCATACACTTTCCACTTCTTATTAATGCTCTGAACGGTACTCAGAGGGATAGTTAAAGCCTTTGAAATCTTTTTGTATCCTTCTCCTAACTTGTGCCTTTCCACAACTTTGTCCCGGAGCCCTTTTGAAAGCACCTTTCCAACCATGGTGTATTCTTTGTGTTGCCATGCACTACTATATGTAGTAATGGAATCATCGTGGAACAGCCGGTTTTCTTATGAAGTAATCAAAACCACTGCAATTGATGTCAGGTGGGGGGCAATTAGCATGGTGTGTGATCTGGGTAGTGACTGGTTGTACCTGAGCAAGTTTATAATGCTTACTCTAAGGGGCTGATCACTTATCCTAACCAGATATTTCACTAATTAAATTTTAATAATTGTTCAGAATTTTTTAAAATGTTATTTCCATTTAGATGAACATCCAGACAAGCTAGACAAGCTGCAAGCTGCCTGATGCTGATGGCATTATTCAATCTAAAACATGTCTGTATGTTTCAGTCCAGCATAACCTCTACACCCTCCACAACCCACTGCTCCACTGCTTTCCACCCTCCCCCAACTCCCCAAGCCACAGAAACCTTTTACCCTACATTAATCACATGCTTTGATAGCCAATTTCCTCTTTCTCTCAGTGGTACACAGGACCCTCCAAGTCCTGTCTTTTTTTTTCTGTTTACCAATCTGGAAAGGTGAAGTGTATCACACGCTTCCTCCGAGACATATAAAAGCCAACCAACCACCTTCTTCTCATACTGCTGCTCATGTGGCATCACAGGGCAGTGTAACACACTCTGAGAAAAGCGCTATCCATCCCCTTCTGCATCACAGACACCCACGATTGGCTAATGTTGCTGTGATTAATAGGGGAGAGAGAATGCCATCCCTTCGTGCTGAGGCTATTGTTTGATCTTGTGCATATCAAAACCTGAAGAAGAAGATTTTCTGTCCTGGATTCATCCCCTCATACCTCTAGCAGGCCATATTCCCTACCTCAATCAAGCAGGCTCAGGTAACTCCCCTGCTTAGGATGACAACACTGAGCCCATCATGAATAAAGAACTACAGAGCAGGTTCCCTTTTACTATTTCTAGTGTTTTAAGTGCGCCGGTACTCACCAATATGCAGTACCAGCACTTCTATGTTTTGCTCAGTTAAGTTAATTTCACAGCACATACAAAGTGACTGTATGAATTCACTAGAGTTCTGTAGAGTTTATGCTTAAATTACAAGCAATGAATAAAAACAATCAATAAAGAGATGGAAAAAGAGTAGGTGAAAAACCACACAAAAGCAGGTAGCAATCAGCTGCACTGAGGCATTTAAACCAAAAATTATAGATATGGATTTAATATTCGGAATAACTCAATAGTTTGTATCTTCTTAATTCTGTCTTCTTTATTGAAGTACTATACAGTATGTAGTGGATTTTCTCTGTCCCCAACTCGTCCTCCAACAAATGTTTCCAGTTATATTAAAATTAAGTAGAATCTGTATATAAAAAAGGTGAAGTAATGAATACTAGCTTACTATACAGGCCTACTGAAATGTTTCATTAAATATAGCCAATACTCTCTTGCATTGGTGATTTCTTTGTTTCCACATGCAAATGATACCATTAGAGTAGGACCACAGAGCAAAAAAGAACATACACATGTGAATAGTCAAACTTACTATAGTTAGCTACATGACTGAAAAAAGAAGGAAAACAGCAATGAATAAGAATAATAGTGAGGAAGATTTGGTAGTGAAAAGCAGAGACAAATTTCTGCTTCAGCAACATTTCCATCTCACAACTTCAGGTTAGATCCTAAGCTTGGGTTACTGCCTGTGTGGAGTTTTGCATGTACTCCTACAGGTTCACCGGTTTGTTCCCATTGTCCAAAAACATGCATGTAGGTGGACTGACTATGGTGAGAGCGAGTGTGGGTCATTCCATGTCAATTCAACCAAATTCCAAAAATGTTGGTTGCATCAATGTCTTCAAATTACTTTAAACTTATTTTAGGCTAAGCCTGATATTTAAAATTGAGAATTACCCAGTACTGCTGACCAGATACTGAATGGGTTGACTATACACTGTATATTACTTAAAATGTTGCATTTTGGACCCACAATAAACAAAGAAACAGTAAAGTATAATAAAGTACACCATATGAACTCCAAGTTAAGTGAACTTAAGTACACTCTACATGAGCAAGTTATTTGAACTTAAATATACAAATTTTGGGAGACCCCATTAATCAATTAAATTAAGGGAACGAGTTTACTCAATCAATTGAGTACAGTCCACTTGTTAGGGTTTTCAGTGTACTGACCAAAAGAACAATGACTATTTCAGCCATATTCAGAGAATCCACTTTAACAGCTCTACAACGGCTCTAAACTATAGAAAGGCCCACCAAGATCTCTATAGTCTTTGGCAGTGTATGTTCAAGGAAATTTCAGCCCCACAGCTGTGGATGTGAGACTGCATGTGTGACAGATTCCATGTAAGCCACATTTAACAAACCACAAAACAACATCAAAGCACTTCAAATGTTTTATTGGCATATAAGCTTTAAACACTCTGGTGCACAAGACATTCAAAAAGTAATGGGGAAAAATCAAAATTTGCCCAAAACTATTCGCCCTCATCTCAAGAACAGTTTCAGTTAATCTTCACATCAAACATCAGAATGGGGAAAAATTGTGATCTCTGTGACTTTAACCGTGGCATGATTGTTGGTACCAGATGGGCTGGTTTGAGCTTTTCAAAAAATGCTGATCTCCTGGGGTTTTCACACACCATAGTCTCTAGAGTTTACACAGAATGGTGTGAAAAACAAAAAACATCCTGTGAGCGAATGGTCTGTAGACCGAAACACCTTGTTGATAAGAGAGATCAGAGGAGAATGATCAGACTGGTTTGAGCTGACAGGAAGTCTATAGTAACTCAAATAAGCACTCTTTACAACCATGGTGAGTAGAAAAGCATCTCAGAATGCACAGCACACAAAAGCTGAGGTGGGTGAGCTACAACAGCAGAAGACCAGGTTCCACACTGGGTTTCACTCCTGTCAGCCAAGAACACGAATCTGAGGCTATCGTGGACACAGGCTCACCGAAACTGCACAGTTGAAGACTGGAAAAAGGCCAGTTGATTTTTTTCTAATCTTCAACTGTCCAGTTTCTGTGAGCCTGTGCCCACGATAGCCTCAGATTCCTGTTCTTGGCTGACAGGAGTGATACCCAGTGTGGTCTTTTGCTGTTGTAGCTCATCCACCTCAAGGGTCGATGTTTTGTGCGTTCTGAGATGCTTTTCAGCTCAGCATGGTTGTAAAGAGTGATTGAGTTACTATATCCTACCTGGCAGCTTGACCCAATCTCGCCATTTTCCTCTGACCTCTCTTATCAACAAGGCATTACCACCCACAGAACTGGTGCTCACTCAATGTTTTTTTTGCACCATTCTGTGTGAATTCTACAGGGTGTCCCAAAAGTCTCCATACATAGCAGAAATTAACACTCATCTATCCATTTTCTGTACCATTTATCTTACACAGGGTCACCTGGAGCTTATCCCAGGGGACTTGGGGCACAAGGCAGGGGACACCCTGGATGGGCTGCCAACCAACAGCAGGGCACAGTCACACACACATTCACACACTATGGAGAATTTAAAGATGCCAATCAGCCTACAACATATGTCTTTGGACTGCAGGAGGAAACTGGAGTACCCAGAGTAAACCCCTGAAGCACAGAGAGAACACGCAAACTCGGAGGAAGGATTCGAACCCCCAACCCCGGAAGTGTGAGGTGCCTGCTAACCACTAAGCCACCGTGCCACCGGAAATTAACACTTTTTCTTTGTAAACACACACAGAGTCATCTCTCCCACTCATGATGAACTTGTGCTAACACAGCTGGTGTTATGCATGTAATTGCATGTCCATCTGAAAAAATATACATAATATAAACTAGGTGTGAAAAATTTTGATAGACATTTTGCTAAAAAGTTTCCCCTATGTATGGAGACCTTTGGGACACCCTGTAGAGACTGCTGTGTGTGAAAATCCCAGGAGATCAGCAGTTTCTGAAATACTTAAACCAGCCCTTCTGGTACCAACACTCATGCCACAATCCAAGTCCAAGTGATCACACTTTTTCTTCATTCTGATGTTTGATGTGAACTTTACCTGAAGCTCCTGACCTGTATCTGCATGATTTTTCGCACTGTGCTGCTGCCACATGATTGGCTGATTGTGCATGGTGAGTGTAGTGTAATTGCACACTTTTATATGAAGTAGCCACTTTATTTTGCAACCAGCTATCTTTCGCAATAAAGAAAGTAATCAAATTGCAAAGAAGCCGTATTAATGCACTCCACACCATTTACTTGCTCTGTCACGAGAGTCTTTAATTAAAAAAAACTTTATTTTTGAACACTTTATCTTTGTTAATGAACTTGCATTTCCTTAGTGCTCAGCTTTTGACAGCTCTTCGGTCCACTTCTCATGCGCATTTAGAAGGCAGTCCCAGATGCAAGCTACTGCCTTAGTAAGATGAACATTAATTTCAGACGCACTGCAAGTGTATTTTGCAGCTGCATCATTTGTGGCTACATGCTTACTTGAGGATATATATATGATAAGAATAGTGAACCCGGGCTGTGAAGTTCATATATGTTATTTGTTAACAGCAGTGGATATTCTGCCCTCTATGCTACATCCAGTGGTAAATATATACAATATATTTCCCCTATATACACAAAGTGTGGAATGTCAGAAGGAACCATTTTCACCCTCAGCATTATATGTACATTTTTTGATGTACTTCATAGGACAAATAATTCACATTTTAAATGTATCATTTTTTAAGTTCTTGAAAAGAGTAGCAGTATTGATCATTGAATTTCTGTAGAGTAGTTCATTAGCTAAAAGGCTGCAGTTGAAGGACAACCTCTTCCAGTTTGCCATGGGAAACCCAGACTTTCTACAGTTGCCCTCGATACAGCAGAGGCCCATACAAAAGCTAGTCATTTGTGTTGGTCAGTGTAATTTGGATAACATGTACAGAGTAAGAATTATACCAGAAACTACTGACTGTGAATATAAAATGTCTGCAATGACCAACATAATCTGTAAACATCAGATAACGAGGCATACTGCTCATCACAACAGTAAATCACATATACAGCTAAAGCTTTCAAAAAGAGTAGGAAAGTGTAGGCTTGTGCAGATTTACTAGCAGTAGTGTGGCTTGGCTCATTTTTGCTGGCAACTGTCTGATGCTAATTCGGCATACATCTTTTCTACTGTGTTGATAATAAGCTCACATATAATGAATGTCGGACCTTCTGTTTGAGTAAAAACAACACGAGCAACAGAAATTCAGAATGGAAATCAGCAAACTATCTCCTACAAGCATATCATTTCACATTGTTATTTTTAGCACGCATTGAAATAATTAATTAAAAAAACAAGTGGCTTTAACTTCTGCTGCCACACCCACCAATTTCTATGTCTGGGTGCATAAATCATGCAGTGGCCTATGTGGCCTGCCCTCTCTCTCTCTCTATCCTTCTAAAAGTAAAAGATGTCACAGTCAACCACAAGTAAAACGGAATACAGTTTAACTGCACACTTTTAAATGAAGTCGCCACTTTATTCTTTAACCAGCAGTCATTTCATAAAAATTAGCAATCAAATTGCAAAGCTGCCATGTTAATGCTCGCCAGACCTCTTACTTGTTCTGACATGAGTCTTCTCCACTTGTTCTTCTTTTTAATAAATACTGTCCTCTCTTTCTATCCTTCTCTCTTTATGGAGGCATCTGCAGTTCAGCACTGGGCTCCCTAAAATAAAACTGATTAGGGAATGGTAGCGAGTATAGTTGAAAATGTATTTATCAGCAGCCAACATGCTATTAAATTTCCTTTAGATCTATCTATCTATCTGTCTGTCTGTCTCTCTGTCCATCCATCCATCTGCCCAACCCTCATTTATACATTTCTAAATAGTTTCTTATACAACGGTTAGTTCTGGTCCACTAATTTGATTGGACAAGCAGTGTTCTAAGAGTACTGATATTTAGTATAACAGCACTGTATAACAACACATTTCCCTGTTTGTATCACTCCGCTTATCTGTGTTTGTTATATAAAATTTCAATTCTAGCAATAGTTCATTACATTGAAACCATTACTACACTTACTACGGCCTGTCAGCCAGTCTGCATGTTGCATGGCAACACACAATGCTCTTGGTGTGCAGTGTTTAAATTTGGGGAGAGTAAGACTTAAATTGAATTAGTAAAAAAACAAAAAACAAAAAAAACAGGAAATTAGCCTATTTCGGCCTCTGAATACACTACTATACAGTAGATGAAAGCAGTACGCCAAAGGAGTAGTATTCCCAAATTCTCAGTATTCATAAAACAGTAGGCAAGAAATACTCGGTTGACCTACTGCTTCTACCAATATTCTGCAGTATGGAACCAATGGACACTGCACTATCCCATAAGGCAACGGGACTGGCACGGAAGACCTGTCAGAATCAAAAATGGCGGAAGGCAGCGTGTGTCTTTTTATGTTGTAGGTCACATGCCAATGCCAACATGGCGAATGTAGTAAGTCCATATTGTATTCATACTACACACTTATACTGATCAGTACGTACTGTATCAGCAACTGAGCAGTAGGTACTGAATCGAATGCAGTAGGTACTGTCACAGTACGCAATTTCAAACACAGCCACTGACATTTTGCTAGTGCCATGGACACGTCGGGAAAAAAAAAAGATATCAAACATACACTCACTGTCCACTTTAATAGGAACATCTGTACACCTGCTCATTTATGCAGTTACCCAATCAGCCAATTATGCGGCAAAAGTACAATACATAACATCATGCAGAAACAGGAGCTTCAGTTAAAGTTCACATCAAACATCAAAATAGGAAAAAATGTGATCTCTGTGACTTGGCATGGTTGTTGGTGCCAAATTCCAGGGGTCAGTTAATATTTGAGAGTGTTAAAAACACCAATGCAACTGTCAATCATTCCAGATACCAGTGTACTCCAATGTTATATGGAGTTCCTATGTTAAATAGTAAAGGTTGGCAGGTCTGTAAGTCAAAACCTTTGGTCACAGAATATAGTAATATGGTATACCCTATAGATTAATTAAGGTTAATTATGTTTTTGCTGACCTGTTCAGACTCATGGCCATGAGATACAGTAATGACAGGAACAGATCACCCATCAGATTTCCACGGAACCAGACTGACTTTTGCTATTGTTGTCATTAGTAATTTCTGGACTGCTAACAAGATTTTATTCATTTTAATATATTTTTTTGGAAATAGCTAATTTGTTATAGAGGGATGTTTTGATCCATTTTGACTTCTTTTCGCTAACTAATAAAAAATCCTATTGAATGCTTGTTCTAGTCAAACCCATCCTAACCAACCTGTATCAGCCAAACACAACATAATTTCTTGTAACGAAGACACATGCCCAGGTTGCCCTAAAGGTAGGTCTGACCATAGCTCAGGTATGCGGTTGCCATTTCCAAATTGTCTATAGTGTGTGAATGGCTGGGTGAGTGTGCCCTGTAATGGGTTGACACCCTGTCCAGGGTGTCCCCCACCTTGTGCCCCGAGTCCCCTGGGATATACTCCAGGCTCCCCACTACCCTGTGTAGGATAAGTGGTACAGAAAATGGATGGATGATATTCCTAATATTTATCCCTTATACAACAGTTTTCAGAGCATAAATTTTGAGTCAGTGTAGCAAACATGATGAAGTGCCCTTTCAAGCAGTGGCATAACCAATATGTTAGTGGTGGCATCACCATGTCGTGATCTATATAGAAACCGTATGATGTGTCTGTGTGCACAGTGTGTGTGGCTCACTTATTTTATTCCCCACTTAATTTTATTTCCTAAAACAGTCAACATGATCATTCAGCACAGTAAGCCTGGTGTGGTGCATGGAGCTTTCCACTGCTAAATGTTACTGCAATATATAATAACTGCTATCATTAGACATATGCTAAGCCATCGGCTTGCTAGCTATGGACATGGCCATTAGTGTTTTTTAAAGGAGACCCCATCAAATATGACAAGTTCAAATGACACAGCACAG
The DNA here is from genome assembly GCA_023630585.1 of Cranoglanis bouderius. Classification (NCBI taxonomy): domain Eukaryota; kingdom Metazoa; phylum Chordata; class Actinopteri; order Siluriformes; family Cranoglanididae; genus Cranoglanis; species Cranoglanis bouderius. The sequence continues at coordinate 17,006,939 of CM042561.1, forward strand.
CAGCAAGTGCTTTGGTCCTCAGGGCCGCATCTGTCAGCAATGCCTGAGTGGTCCACTCACAGTGACCAAATTCATGACCAAATGTGAGTCCTTATACAAATGTATAATTTTCAAATAAAGCAAAATAAATAAAATCACTTGTTTCTGTTTTAACTTCTTTTTTTTTTTTTTTTTTAACAATTCTTCTGTAATTTTTATGATCGAATGTTAAATCTAGAAGGTCAGTTTTCACTTCTAATATGAAAAAAGTACAATTGTTTTTATAATATTTTTGGATAATTGTTTGATAATTGTACATTTCTATTTCCCTCAATGACTGCAAGGTGTTCAGGCCATGAGGCAGCAACGTACCCCCAAACCGGCATGCTCCCGCCACCATGCTTCACAGCTGGAAGAAGATTATGGAGTTGGCATGTATTGCATTTTTCCTTTTCAAGACAGAATTGTGCATTTCTGTCGAAACAAAACTATCATCCGTCATCATTTGTCTCATCAAACCTATATTAACTAATTGACCTGACCTGAATCAGTGAGAGATGCTGACTGACTGCTTTGTTTCATTTCCTCCATGTCGTGAAATTTCTTTAACTTCTTTTGATTGTACTCTGTGGCGCTTACCTCTGTACAGCCAATTTCGTCTGAAAGCAGACAAGCATAAAACCTCCAGATCTCAAGTTTCACTCAATTAGAAAGACCAGATATTAAAGACTGAACAGTATTTAAGAAAGGGAGTGGTGTGTCAGTAAAACATGACTCTGCTCAGCAATGATGAAATGAAATGACCCGCATCACCGTAGAACCTATTGAAATAGCTGACACATTTCTATTTTATAAAGACTGGGAAAAGATCTGTGAAGACTGACGAGGCCGAACACCTCACACAACAGCACACGCAAAGGGAATTCTGTCTACCACATCATTGCTATCATGCTGCCAAGTCCCTTAACTCTGGGAGAATTTCTCCCCAGCAACCACTGCATGGGCTTAATGATTGGACAAGCACATGTTGCCATAGCTACTGGAAGCTCCCATCCTGTTCACATTTCCCCCGCCACCACAGTGCCAGACAAGTCAGAGAAAAAGAAGCATTCTGCATATTTCACCCAGGGATGTTCCTGTCTTCTTGCTACATGAGCAACATTATTGTCTGTTTAGTTATCTTTCAAATTAGAACAAACCTACAGGAAGGACCAAAAGCTCATTATTTGTCTTTATCTTTATTCCTTCAAACACAAGATAAAAATTATCCACACACACACACACACACACACACACACACACACACACACACACACACACACACACACACACACACACACACACACACACACATTACAGCTGAATAACATGAATACACAATTTAAACATAATCAAGCCCAACTTCCTTATTAACGCCTATGTTCAGCAGCCAGCAGGAGCTGAAAGATTCTTTAAGGTGATAAGTTTAAAGAGATAAATTTGGCTTTCCTGTAAGTTATGTTACAGTGTGCCAAATTTGCCAAATATATGTACAGTACACACACACACACACACACACACACACACACACACACACACACACAGAAACAAATACACATACGAAGCAAACTCTCTGCTGCATTCATCCTTTCCTTGCTGACTCAATCAGGGCTAAAAAATTCAAAAACATATCTAGGGCTACAGAGAGCTACTTGACTAACTAACGGCAGAATAGGAGAAGCCCCATGCTTCAGACACACCATCCAGAGTGACACGAGTGAAAGCTAGGTTTGTTTAATTTAGCTATATTGGTTTTGTTTTGTTTTATGCTGCTAAAAGTCTAAATGGATCACGGATTAAGTTTCAATTAAGAATCAATTATTGCACTTTTATAAGTTGAATGTTTTAATCAATTGAAAATGGAAACCTAAGTCACATATTCAGGTAATGCTTATTTTTGATGAATTGAAAAAGTATCATATCGAGTCATATGGTGTCAATTTCACATCATAAGTATCGTGGTTGTAAAAAAAATTAAAAATAAAAAATAAAAAATAAAAATACACACAAATCTTTGAATTGAATACACAATTTTAAAAAAATATCGAGGAAAAAAAAAACAAATAAAAAAGGAACACAAAATATTCTGAATTAAAACAAATTTGTGTTTTCCTTGGTTAACTTACTCTGACTGATGCCTGCTTTATCTGCTATTTTTTGCTCATAATTTCATTTTCTTTTCATTCACGCTTCAGTTTTCTTTGCCCTCGTTTCCAAGTTCTTTGCTTATGATTACAAAAATTACGAAACGAGTTTCATGCAGACCAGATTAAAGTCTCCATCGGTCCACTGATTCTAATCCAACAGCTCTTCTCTAGCTAATCAATAAGCTGGGAGTAGATGACATCACAGACGCGCGACTCTGCCTTTTACTGTTCGAGCGTGTGGTGAGCAGGTGAACATGGACAATCCTGCATGGCCACAGGTAATCGATATAAATTTATCTTGGAAATTTAATTACGTTACAATTAGCTGCCTTGATTCAATTAACATTTTGTGTATAACGCTGTAGGCAGTACTGAGGTTTCTTTTAGAGAGACTCCTGTTGCAACTGCAGGAAGCCGTGCAGCGTCTTCCTCTGGACCTAGATTATTTATATTTTCTCTGCACAAACGGCATTATATCGATTAGCGATCACAGGCAAATCGGATGCATGTGCTTCAAGAGGTAATGAGATATCTTTCAAGTCTGTGCACAATACTGTGTACACAAGAGGTGTCTCAATCCAGTTCATTAAAATACTCTTGAACTAATTAAAATACTGAAAATGTCAATCGCTCACTAAACTGTATGTTAGCTAACAGGAGAGGTTTAACATGGGACTACAATTAAGGACAATTCGAGCATCTCAGTCTTTCAGTAGAGCTGGTATTTAATATTTACAATAGACAAATATACAAGAAGCATTATGCGTATCAATTAAATTTCCGAAATAAATTTATATAGATTACCTGTGTCTATATAACAGGTGACACGTTCGAACAGTAAAAGGCAGAGTCACATGTCTGTGACGTCATCGACTCCCAACTTACTGATTGGCTAGAGTAGAGCTATCGGTTTAGAACCAGTGGACCAATGGAGACTTTAATCTTGAATCTTTGGTTTGCATGAAACTCTTTTCGTAATTTTTGTAATCATAAGCAAAGAAGGATGAAAAGAAAATGAATTTATGAGCAAAAACTGGAAGAGACAGCAAGCATCAGAGTAAGTTAACCAAGGAAAACACATTTTTATAAAAAAAAATTCCAATGATTTTGTGTTTTTTGTTAGTTTTATTCCGATATTTTAAAAAATTGTGTATTCAATTCTATAATTTGCATGTATTTTTTTTTCAATCACGATACTTACGACATGAAGTTGACGCCATAGAGTAATCTCTGTATTATATCACATCCAATTTAAATTTATTGTATTGTTATAGCTCTACACTTCACCTTTTTTGCACACTTATAGATTTATTTGTTTGTGTTATAGATTTATTTATTTGTGTTATAGATTTATTTGTTTGTGTTATAGATTTATTTGTTTGTGTTATAGATTTATTTATTTGTGTTATAGATTTATTTATTTGTGTTATAGATTTATTTTTAAATGGATTAAATTGACAATTTTGGCCATCAATCTACGCACAGTAACCTATAATAACAAAGTGAAATGCGTTTCTAGAAATTTTTGCAAATTTATTAAAAATCAAACCCTGAAATTGTTGCTGAGAGGATAGGTAGAAGTGGATGAGGGGAGGCTATCCCCAGCTAGGAGCTAGCTCCACATTGTGTACATGTGATCCAACATATGTATGAGGTGAGAACGAGAAAGGGAAAGATATATAACAGCTGTATAACAGCAGAATTTATTGAAAATCAAAAAGTTGATTCTCACCACCCTTGGCAGTTTGGTAGGGTGAAATGAAACTATTGTTCTTATTTGTGCACATGAATATGCTTGTAACTACTTTCTGATCACATGGACAGACGAGCTACCTGCCCATCCTTGTTCAGGCCACATTTCATATTCAAGCCACCCCGTCTCACAAATGTGAAGTGAATTTGACAAAAATAAATGTACTGCTTGTGCAATTAACTCAAAGTGGAAAACTGCACAAGGGTGTTTAACATGCACAAGAATTTACATGCACACGACTGTTGCTGAACTGCTGCACAGCTACAGCTGGTGTAAAGGAATATTGATTATAGTGGGAGCTGATTTAAAGTGGAAGGGTCACATTTATTGTGTCATGTCTGGAAAAAATGTACAGCAGTTTGAACGTAAATTCAGTCTGAATAAGATGTAGATATGAATTATTATGCCACTGAACAACTGGTTCAAGCCATTGGAATGAGAAAAGAAAAATGCAGTTATTATGTCATTAGAACAGCATGTCAGAATAGTTTCTACCAACAGAAACACAATCACCCCACCAGTATGGCTCCATATAAATCCAGTTTAGGCTTCAGCCTGACCACACTCTCAAACTACAGGCTCTCATTTCTAACCTGAGAAAATGCAGACTATGTACAAAGTGGAAATAAAATATTAATCTTATGAAGCCCAAAGACTTCTTTGTGATGTGGCAGAAACACATTAAAAAGTACAGTTTTACACTTGAACAGCTGTTTATTAACTATGAGAAGATAGAACAGGTCAACCACTTTGCACAAGATCATATATCATGGTAAAATCCAGATGGAAAACCTTAAAAGTAAGCCAAGAAAATCAGGCAGCTTGCTTGTGGTATGAAGAGAGGTTAGTAAGAGATGATAAAATACAGGGTCTGAGTATGACACAGAGAGAGAATGTTTAAATGCATTTTCCACTCAACTTTATTTTGTCCACTCTTTCCTTAAGAGACGTTTATATAGCTACATTTGCATATCCCCATTTTCATTTTGATTCCAATTACAATGGTGTGCTAATGCACTACTTGTAATTATCTTAAATGGTTTTAAATAAGAAGCAAATCACAGTGATTAATACTCATCTCATTCAACATCTAATGCATGGGACATTAGTTACATTTAATCCAGTGCTTTTAACGTACAGAAAAAAGAAGCAAAGAATAATGGAGAGATAAGTGTAGGATAAGAGAGAGAGAAAAGCAGAAGCACAGAGCAGAAGTGGAATGAAAACATTCCTAAACTTCACTAAATCCTAGTCAAATTCCCTCATACATTCATGTGCTAATACTCTCTGCCCTAAAGCTAATGCCTACTCATATAGCAGTCAGTCCAACAGAACAAACAACTGCTTGACAATTATATTATTTCAGATCAATTAATAAAACCACACAACTTGTCAAACTTAGTTACACACCAATGCTTTCTGTTGTGTGAAACATAAAGCATAGAGAAGGTGAAAAAATGGACAAAAGAGCAGGACAGCTGAGTAATGTTGGGTCTAATGGATTCTACAGCTCTACAAAATCTCCACTGTGCGGAACCACATAATCGAAAAGAGGACATGGAGAAAACCACTCTGACCCGGTGAGAACATGTAAAAGTCTGCACAAAAAAAGAAATTGCAAAAAGTGCAGGATCGAAACTGCAGCACTGGAGCTGTGAGGAGTCAGCAATACTACAGCACTGTGCCACTGCATCACTGTGAAACCCTTAATTTAAGACAATATTGTGGCAGTAGGAGTGTGGTTTTGGCAAAGACTGTAATGGGAGAGGGAGATTGGGGAACAAAAGAGAGGGTTAATTAGTGAGCGAGTTCACCTGGTCATGCTGATTGTGATCATGGCCGTGTCCTTTCTTCATAACATGAAAAACTAAACTAAATTTAGGAAGAAATATGTACTATATGAATCCACAGGGCTCTACTAATGTTGAAAAATAGATATGCCACAAATTGCAGAGCACTAAAGCCAAGTCAGCAAAAATATGTACTACAATTATTCTGCTTCGCTATTATTATTTCAAGTCAACATTTCTCAACTCTTAAGATTGTAGTCACTGTTTGCAGTCAAGATTGTAGTGTATATATATATATATACATATATATATATATATATATATATATGTATGTATATACATACATACACACACACACACAGTTGCAATCAAAATTATTCAACCCCCATTGCAAATCAGATTTAAAGTCAAAATTTACAGACTTTCACCTGTTTGCAATGAACAAATCAAACAAAAGCAATTGAAATAGCTCAACACAATGAATGCTTCAAGTGGTTTCCCCAAATTCAACTGAAAATGCAACTTATAATGACTTCTCCAGTCTCAAAATTATTCAACCCCCTGAATAGAATCCCTCAGAACAGCACAAATATGCAAAACAGGTGTTGTCTCAAGCACACTTGATGCAACTAATCAAGGGCTTCATTAGTTACAGCAGCTGTGCTTGAGCTGGAACACATGAAATACCTGAACTGGCTAGGGGCAGAAAATACATGAAATACCTGGGCAGAAAAAGGAAGCTATCAACGGCTGCAACCAGATTTCTGAGAAGGCAGGTTGTGAAAAACCCTTGAGTGACTCCCTCAAGGTTTCCATGCCAGAACTCCAGACGTACACCACTACTGACCCAAAAGCACAAGAAAAGTCGGCTCAAAATCATATGAATAAGCCACAGAAGTTTTGGGATTCTGTTCTGTGGAGCGATGAAACAAAACTGGAACTTTTTGGCACAATGGATGGAGAAAGAAGAATGAAGAAAGAACACTCTGTCCACAGTCAAGCATGGTGGTGGCTCGGTGATGCTCTGGGGTTGCTTTGCATCCTCTGGCACTGAAAACCTGCAGTGTGTGGAAGGCAAGATGGATTCATTGAAGTATCAGGAAATCCTAGGAGAAAACGTCATGCCGTCTGTGAGGAAGCTGAAGCTTGGGCGTCATTGGAACTTCCAACAGGACACAGTGATCCCAAGCATACCTCAAATTCCACCAAGGCTTGGTTGCAGAAGTCCTGGAAGATTCCACAGGGCTAGTTCTGCAAGATTGCTCAATAAAACTTACCAGCTAATTTCCTTATAAAACTGCACAAATTGTACCGGAGACTACTATTTATATTTTTTTTGTCACACCAAATATTGAGTTTGTTTCATTTACTACTATTTACTGCTCTTCATGGTATATAACATTAACATTGGCATTGGCTTGTTCTCCAGCCCCATGTCTGCACCTGATTACCAATAACACCTGGTTGCAATCACACATTTTAAGAAGAATGAGTAACCAAGACAAAGTCTTGTACCAGTATTGTGCCTGTGATGATCCTAAGCATTTGTTATCTGTCTGTTTTGATTGGTATGTTGCTCAAAACAGACAGAAAATAGATAGACAGACAGATAACCTTCCTGTTTACTGATTTAGGATTTAGTCTTGTTTAGATTATGCTTCTTTGCTAAATGCTTTAACATTTGTCTGCCTCACATTTATGAGTGTTGCCTAGCCTTGTGTTTGTTACCAGAAAAGCTCATTGACACTGGACAGTTGAAGATTGTAAAAAGAGCATTTTCCCTATATTCAGCTGTCCAGTTCAGGTGAGCTTTTGCCCACTGTAGTCTCAGATTCCTTTTCTGGGTTGACTGAACTAGAAGCCAATGTGGTCTTCTGCTGCTGTAGCTGATCCACCCCAAGGTTCAATGTGTTCTGCATTTTGAGATGCTTTTCTGCTTACCATGGTTGTAAGTGGTTATTTGAGTTACTATAGGCTTCCTGCCAGGTTTAACATGCCAGCCTTTCGCTGGATGCTTTTTTTTTTCACAATATTCTGTGTAAACACTAGAGACCAGGAGATCAGCAGTTTCTGAAATGCTCAAACCCCAGTTTCCCCATTCTGAATTGATATGAATATTAACTGTTTTTGTTACTGACCTGCATCTGCATAATTTTATGCACTGCTGCCAAATGACGAGATAATTGCATGAGCAGGGGTACAGTTGTTCCTTTTAAAGTTGAGCTTTTAACTCATAGCAGTGAGGGGGAGGGAGCAACTGAATACATACAGTGTTGCATTCTCTTAAAAGGGATCAAAGGAATGTAAGGATAAGTTGATATCACAGAAAATAAAAAATACTGTGTGTGAGGTGATTGCCTCACTTTTCTCATCCATACATAAGTCATCAGCTTGTCTTTGGAAACAGCAAGGCATTAAATCCATGTGTAACACATTCATCTGACCCCTTAGCTTGTTAAAATTATTCCTAGGAAATGGGTCTGTGTAAGAACAAATAAACATTAATGTATTCTGACACTGTGGACCTAGTCTCATCGAACCAAAATCTACTGTGAGTAACAACAAAAACAAATAAATTTGTTAGCCACTAAAACATGTTTTCTCTTGACTCCCACACAATTAGGTATGGCTCAGTCCAAACAAGACAACCCCCCAGCCACATCAGAATGAATAACCAAAGAATGGGCGAAAGTGGGAGATATGAACAATCTGTCTATAGAGATCTGCCTATTGAAAGTCCAGTGTGTAGGGGCACAGGCATCCACTGAGGCCATGCTCCCTGCTCTAAAGAATTGAGAAAGATCTGCTTTTTTTTCTCGATTCTGTCATACATTTTTAGCATACTGTCACAATCATTTAGAAAAATAAATCATAAGAGCATCGTCACATCTTGATCCTGACACCCTGTGACAAATCAGGACACTCTGACCTACAAAGCATAACATTAATGAGGGGTACTCGTTGGTAAATACTGCAATATAATTAGCCTAGGGTAGCATGCTGGTGCATTGGGAAGCATTGCCAATTCACAGCTCCAGGGTCCCTGGTTACTGTCTATGTGGAGTTTCGTATGTTCTCCCTGTGCTCGCGTGGGTTTCCTCCAGGTTATCCTTTTTCTCCCACCTCACCAAAATATGCAGATAGGTGGATTGGCTACACTAAATTGCCCCTAGGTGTGAATGAGTGTGTAAATGTCTGTGTGCATGGTGCCCTACGATGGACTGGCATTTCACCATTAAATAGTAGGGATCTGATACTGTGTTTCAGATTTTTTTTTTTTTTTGTGTGTGTATATCTCATACTAAATAGTTTTAGATCTTCAAATGAAATACAACATAAAACAAAGTCAACCTGAGTAAACACACAATAGGTTTTATTTATTTATTTATTTTTACTGAAGCAAAAAAAATTTATCCTACACCTATGACCCATGTGAAAAACGAATTGTCCCCTTAAACGTAAAATCTGGTTGTGCCACCTTTAGCAGCAATAACTGCAACCAAATGCTTCCGATAACTGGAGATCAGTCTTTCACAGCACTGTGATGGAATTTTTGGCCCACTTTTCTTTGCAGAACTGCTTTAGTTCAGTCACACTGGAGGGTTTTTGAGCATGAAGTGCCTGTTTAAGGGCCTGCCACAGCATCTCAATTGGTTCAAGTCAGGACTTTGACTAGGCCATTCCAAAACATTAATTTAGCTTTTTTTGAGCCATTCAGAGGTGGACTCACCCTTATGCTTTGGATCACTGTGTTGATGCATAATCCAGTTGCGCTTGAGTTTCAACTTATGGACTGAAGACCGGACATTCTCCTTTAGGATTTTTTGGTAGAGTGCAGAATTCATGTTTCCCTCAATTACTGCAAGTTGCCCAGGCCCTGAAGCAGCAAAGCATCCCCACACCATCACACTTCCACCACCATGCTTGACTGTAGATATGATGTTCTTTTTGTGGAATTCGTTGTTTGGTTTACGCCAGACGTAACGGGACCCCTGTCTTCCAAACAGTTCCATTTTTGAATCATCAATCCACAGAACATTCTCCCAATAGGTTTGAGGATCATCAAGGTGTGTTTTGGGAAAATTCAGACGAGTCTTAATGTTCTTCTGGGTTAGCAGTGGTTTGCACCTCACCACTCTTCCATGGATGCCATTTTGTCTTTCTGACAGTCGAGTCATGAACACTGACCTTTATTGATGCAAGAGTGTCCTGTATTTCCTTTGATGTTGTCCTTGGCTCTTTTGTGACTTCCTGGATGAGTAGTTGCTTTGCTCTTGGAGGAATTGTAGAAGGTCGGCCACTTCTAGGAAGGGTCCCTACTGTGCTGAGTTTTTCCATTCGGAGATAATGGCACTCACTGTGGTCCTTTGGAGTCCCAGAGCCTTTGAAATAGGTTTGCAACCCTTCCCAGACTGATGTATTTCAATCACCTTCTTCCTCATAATTTCTGGAAGTTCTTTAAATTTTGGCATAATGTGTTACTGAGTAAGACCTTTTAACCAACTTCATGCTATTGAAAAAGTTCTATTTAAGTGTTGATTTGATTGAACAGGGTTTGCAGTAATCAGGTCTGGTTGTGTCTAGTCCAGCTGAACCCCATTATGAATGCAGTTTCATAGATTTGGGGAATTAGTAACTACGGTTGGAAATACATTTTCATACAGGCCCAGTTGGTATTGGATAACTTTTTTTGCTTCAATAAATAACATTATCATTTAAAAATGTATTTTGTGTTTACCCAGTTTGTCTTTATTTTATCTTATTTTATCTTTTTCTGAAACAATTTTGTATGCGATATATACAAAAACAGAAGAAATCAGGATGGGGCAAATACTTTTTCACAGCACTGTATCCATGTTGGAGCCAATATTAGCATGAAATGTGAGACTGGTCTCAGATTGTATTTCCCATATTTTGATCAACTTGTGATGTCAGAGGACACACTATATGGAAAATGATCATTTGGTATCAGTTAAATCCCTTGTAAACGGTATAAACCTGGGTTAAGAGATTAAATACATTTTATTAAATACATTTTACAAAAGATAAATTTAAATTAATTACGTATTGAGGGAAGGGTGGACAGAAAGTAGGAGAGAACAACAGGATGAATGATACTGCTGAGCAAGTTCATGTGTTCCAAGGCAACGTTTAATGTAAAAACAGCAGGAAGGTGCTATAACCCCAACCCCTTTCTTGCTTTTGCTCCATGCTCCTCCTCTCTACCTCCTTACTTCTTTTCTAAGTTTTGATATAGAATGTTCCCATTGGTGGTTAGGCTCCTATTGGTTTGATGTTGTTGAGAATAACCACCAACCAGGGTGCCCCTTCACGCAGTTACCACAGCAACCATTCAAATGCAATGTCAGCATGGAAAAAGCAGTTTGGAGACAGACACTGGAATATATGGCCAGCCACACAAAACAACAGCTAATAAAGCTGCAATAAAAGAAGCTGTAATCTTCCAACTACAATTTGATTGTTTTAATACCTAATGAAATTTATATTGAACAATGTGTTACACTGGATAAAATTCAACCTGAGGTGATCTGAAGGCTTCAAAAATGTCAGTGTGCGTTATTCTCTGTCATGCATGTGTATGATTTGCCAGGCCATTTTTTTTCTTGACCATTGCAAAAACCAAAGATAAATAATGCCATGGCTGAGACTATGGAGCGTCACCATGATGATGTGTGGAAGATGCAAGAGCAGAGGATCCCATTATTCGACAGGTCTCTGCTTCAGACAGCCTGGGAGACAGACACAAACAAACACTATGGCAGTCCCAAGAGCACAGCCAAGGAAAAAAATGGTTATTTAAACATCTGCTCACTCAAGGTAAAGAGCTAAGTTGAAAGTATAGTATTTTCTTATAGTAGTACAGAAAACTAGAGATTGCCCATTATCCAAATTAACAGTAGTGGCCAAATAAATACTGTTCAAGTGCATTATAACCTGTAATACCTGTAGCTCATAAAAGCTGCCATTTACTTTTTACTAGAATTAAAAACAAACAAACAAACAAACAAACAAGAAACACAGTGGGGAAAAAATTAACTTGTTTGTTAGGCTCAGTTTCTCTAAGCAACATAAGACATTGTAAAAATTATTGTTATATTACAAATGTTATATAAAAATAATTTTGAACTGAGAGTAACAAACTGAATCAAGAATTAAATTACTTTTTCAGTTGTTGTGTTATTTGCATTCACACCCTGTGTAAACGCAAGCCTGCCATTGGGAGGACCCCCAAGCATGTGAAGTGGTTCACTTATGCAGATTCCCAAAAATACTTTTGTTCTTTTTTTTTTTTTTAATTCATTTTACAGTTGTATTCCTGTAAAACCTAAATATATGGTGATGGTTAATAGGACAGCTATTGCATGTATTGGACCAAACATCAGGCTTAATAAATCAGTTAAACACTCTAATAGCAACTCCTTACCTTGGCAGGTGAAACATTTGACGTGGAAGTGGATGCTCTGCACTCGCACAACCTCCCCTTTACACACCTCTCTGCAGCGAAAGCAGCGGATAGGTCCAGGGCTGGGCTCGCTGCCATAGCAGCTCTGTTGATGAGGTACTGTTGGAAACAATAGAGATGCCACACTAAGTAACTTCTAGCAGTAATTAAGGTTAAAGAAGCATAGGTACTAAAGGAAAAGACCCATGTGTGTCTTTGGGACCTTGGGTTGTACATGGTGTATGAGATTTTGAGCCAAACCTCCAAATCTCTCCCTCTTTCTCCCTGATTATATTAATGAAAAAAGATTCTGTGCTGATTTCTACGTTATTAAAATGCATCATTTCCAGCAAGTGAATCAGTTATTGTGAAAACACTGTGCCAAGTGTTTCTCCACCCTTTATTTTAAATGGGTTTGTATCTGGGAACCTGTCTAATAATTTTTTATAAATATCCTACTTTAAAATACCCCTGGCCCTAAAATGTTTCAATATGCTGGAGTAAGCAAAGATAAAATGACATGTCTCGTTTGCCTCCCTAGAAGGCATGAACTCCGTGGAGTTTGAAAAAGCGCGCTGAGGTAAGATTCACTAGCATGCACTGGCTATGTTTAACTAAGATGGCCTTTGCTAATGCCAGGGTAGACTAGCATTGATTCCAGTAGCTATAATAATTGGCTAGGCAGCAAGTCAAATTCTAGATAAAGGTAAATATTGGTTATTTTCAAGATATTTCACTTCTGATTAATTCATTAATAACCTACGTAGTGTTAGCCATGCATATGTGATGCATGTGTGTGATTTCAGTAGATGTAGTTTATGCTTCACTTATGTGTATAAGTAAAAAAAACAAAAAAAAAACTGAGATGCATAAAACAAGCACATGTATTTTTTTCCATAGTTCACTAAGTTGCTTATAAGCTGCTGTATATCATTAATACAAATCAAGTATATGTGCTAATTTCAGAAGCACACTAAATGTAAAACCGATGAAGCAAGTTTCTCTATTTGACATGCCTGTTAAACTCCAGGTAAATAACATTTAATGTAGTCTAATAAATAAGCACTCCATTCTAAAGACACTTCTAAAGGCCCAATACTGAAACACACCAGGTGTTATGCTGAACAAATCATTTGGCAAATTTCAACCTATTGAAAAACACTACATTCCACTGACTCTGTAAAAAGCCATTGAACAATGACCCGTTAATATGGTTATTCTCCCACAGAGACTCCTGCCACACTAGCAATATTCCTCTGACTTACTCTGGACCTAGACTCCTGCCCACATTGTTTTCTGCATTCTGTATGTGGTCCATCTGTGACGATGTTAGTCAATTACACACAAATAACACACAAATACCGAATACTTTAAAGGGAGAGGGAAGCCACAACTCTCCATTCTGTTTCTCTAACTACACTAACTAACTACATGCATTTTTTGTAACATATACAGTGGGGGGAAAAAAGTATTTGATCCCCTGCTGATTTTGTACGTTTGCCCATTGACAAAGAAATGATCAGTCTATAATTTTAATGGTAGGTGTATTTTAACAGTGAGAGACAGAATAACAACAAAAAAATCCAGAAAAACGCATTTCAAAAAAGTTATAAATTGATTTGCATTTTAATGAGGGAAATAAGTATTTGATCCCCTATCAATCAGCAAGATTTCTGGCTTGCAGGTGTCTTTTACACAGGTAACGAGCTGAGATTAGGAGCACTCTCTTAAAGGGGGTGCTCCTAATCTCAGCTTGTTACTTGTATAAAAGACAGCTGTCCACAGAAGCAATCAATCAATCAATCAGATTCCAAACTCTCCACCATGGCCAAGACCAAAGAGCTGTCCAAGGATGTCAGGGACGAGATTGTAGACCTACACAAGGCTGGAATGGGCTACAAGACCATCGCCAAGCAGTTTGGTGAGAAGGTGACAACAGTTGGTGCAATTATTCACAAATGGAAGAAACTGTCAGTCTCCCTCAGTCTGGGGCTCCATGCAAGATCTCACCTCGTGGAGTTTCAATGATCATGAGAACGGTGAGGAATCAGCCCAGAACTACACGGGAGGATCTTGTTAATGATCTCAAGGCAGCTGGGACCATAGTCACCAAGAAAACAATTGGTAACACACTACGCCATGAAGGACTGAAATCCTGCAGCGCCCGCAAGGTCCCCCTGCTCAAGAAAGCACATGTACAGGCCCGTCTGAAGTTTGCCTGAATGATTCAGAGGAGAACTGGGTGAAAGTGTTGTGGTCAGTTGTGGTCAGATCTCTTTGGCATCAACGCAACTCGCGGTGTTTGGAGGAGGAGGAATGCTGCCTATGACCCCAAGTCATAACACCATCCCCACCATCAAACATGGAGGTGGGAACATTATGCTTTGGGGGTGTTTTTTTGCTAAGGGGACAGGACAACTGCACCACATCAAAGGGACGATGGACGGGGCCATGTACCGTCAAATCTTGGGTGAGAACCTCCTTCCCTCAGCCAGGGCATTGAAAATGGGTTGTGGATGGGTATTCCAGCATGACAATGACCCAAAACACACAGCCAAGGCAACAAAGGAGTGGCTCAAGAAGAAGCACATTAAGGTCCTGGAGTGGCCTAGCCAGTCTCCAGACCTTAAACCCATAGAAAATCTGTGGAGGGAGCTGAAGGTTCGAGTTGCCAAATGTCAGCCTCGAGACCTTAATGACTTGGAGAGGATCTGCAAAGAGGAGTGGGACAAAATCCCTCCTGAGATGTGTGCAAACCTGGTGGCCAACTACAAGAAACCTCTGACCTCTGTGATTGCCAACAAGGGTTTTGCCACCGAGTACTAAGTCGAAGGGATCAAATACTTATTTCCCTCATTAAAATGCAAATCAATTTATAACTTTTTTGAAATGTGTTTTTCTGGATTTTTTTGTTGTTATTCTGTCTCTCACTGTTAAAATACACCTACCATTAAAATCATAGACTGATCATTTCTTAGTCAGTGGACAAATGTACAAAATCAGCAGGGGATCAAATACTTTTTTGCCCCACTGTAAGAGATATAGGTACTAATTAAACACTTTTATATCCAATTTAATCAGTCATTTTGCAGTTTAGCTCTAAATACTTCAAGACAACTCCACTTCATAGTACCATTTGTACCATCAAAAGAATTTCATTAGCAGATTTGTTGTAAAGGTGGCATCCTAAAATGGTATTTAAAATTGGTTTTCTATTCTGCTGTCAATTAAAACGAGTTTCTGGATATTTCCCACAAATAGCGTACATGAATATTTTCCAAAAGTACTTACTTTTCCTATACTGACTGACCTGTAGGTTCTTTTCACACATGCGTGCATATATTGGAATATTACGACCCCATTTTAGGGCCACTGTTTAAAAAAAAAAAATTTTAAAATAAATAACAATATTTCAAAAAGTAAGTTGCCATATTTGGAAAATAAAGTCATAATATTTTGAGAAAAAAAGTCACAATATTTAGAGAATAAAGTCATAATACTATGACAAAATCATACATATCACATTTGTGAGCTAAATTGAGGGACACTGAGGATTGGGTGAAGTTATCATTTTTGCTGAAGGAGAAATATGCAGGCAATGGTCAGCTTCAGAGCTATCGATGGTTACATCTGCATGTCCCTAATTGCCGAGTTGTCATATGGACTCATACAATACACTTAAGACTTATGGTCAGTACAAAATTTCCTCCAAGTTCAGTCCACAGAGTTGACACAAAAAGGTATTGCTCCACCATACAGGCACTACTAGTTTGAATGGTTTTACAACTTATCTTACTTTATTGCAAATAGTATTTAAATTTTTCCACTGCATTGTGATGATCAATATGTTAAGAATGAAATCAGTATTAACATGAACAAGGTTGTACATTGATACACTACTGTATCAAGTATGATGATTAAGCAGTGAAAATCATTAACAATAATAAAATTTAAGACTTCTCTAAGCTGAAGAATTTTACTGACCAACACAAGGCATGTGATCTCAACAAGGAGAAAGAAACTACATAATGTTTGAATAGGAAACGTCTTACTGAAAACAGACAATGAGTTCATGTTATCCATTACATAAAAGCTTCTAAATTCAATAAAAATGCTAATTTGAGTGAGGGACAAATTTAGACGTGTCTAAATGTTCAAAAATTATAAAAGATAAAACCACTCCAGATAGGCTTGTTTAGGACTTTGGTAATGAAGAGCAATATTTAGCACAGGATCACTGACTACCAGCCAAAGGTGTAAGGTGATAACCACTGGGCTTAAAGGACTGTGGCTATTTCTGCACTTAGCTGAGAAGACTCCAAGAAGATTACAGTCACAGAGGATTATATGAGAGTGGAAGAGACACACAGCCAGAGATGAGAGGGTGCATTGTAAACAAGGTAGAGCAGAGTTAACTGTGTGCACTTAATATTAAAGCATGCAAGTTCCCACTGTCTCATTAAAGTAATATACAAATGACAAGGACTGAATGTAAAAACTTTCATGCGAAAACATGTAGAGAACACTGCTTGATAATGAAAATGTCTTCAGATTATTATAAATATAACACAGGAAATGTTTGCCACTCAGTTTGCACCAGCATTGTGTACATACCAATTGGAATCCCATATGAAAGTACATAAGTATTGGTTCATCAGAGATAGGATTAATGTGGCAGAAGTGAAACTCATACATTCTCTCAATGATCACTCAAACTAGCTGACTCAAGGTCATACAGAGTTATGTTCTGTTAGCTCAAGGACTAGCCTTCAGGTTTATTAATGGTTTGCTATTGACTTTTAAGACAGTTGTTCAATGGGACTGACTTACCGTATAAGCACACAGTCAACTACGGTTAAGAATACTGTATGTAAACACATCAAAACTGATTGTAATCCACAATTACCCATATCCTAGTCAAGTTCCTGTGTCCATTTTCTACTGCATAATGGTCCTGTGATAGTAGAGTCTTCTGTACGTTGTAGTCTGGTGGCTAAGGATGGACATGATTTATGAAATCCTACTCAAAATGTACAAAAAGATTTTCTTTGATGTTACATACTGTCCCCTCTGAAAGTTGCCAAGGCCAATTATTTTGTTGCTGCTATACACTAAAAACATTTGGATTTGAGATCAAAAGATATATGAGATGATAGATCACAATGTCAGTTTTTTTTATTTCCGGATATTTACATCTAGGTGTGTTAAACAACTTAGAACATGGAACCGTTGGTGGCAGACCACCCAGTTTTTAGGTGAGCAAAAGTATTGGAACAGACAGTCTTAAAGTAAATAACACTTAATATTTGGTTGCATATCCCTTGCTTGCAATAACTGCATCAAGCCGCCAATCCACTGACATCACCAAACTGTTACATTCTTCTTGTGTAATGCTTTTCCAAGCTTGTACGGTAGCTTTTTTTCAGTTGTTGGCAGTGTGTTCTTGCTGCATGATCAAGTTCCTCCGAATTAGACTATATGCATTTCTCTGTGAATTGGCAGACACCATGTTTCTGTAGACTTCTGAATGTATTCTGCTGCTCATCATCAAGTGAGCCTGTTCCAGAAGCAGCCATGACACTACCTCCACCATTTTTGACTGATGAGCTCCTATGTTTTGGATAATGGTAGAGCTTAATCTTGGTTCCTGATCTTTTGTGGTTCATCTCTGTGTTTCTTTGTGAATTCCAATCTTGCCTTCCGATTCGTAATGCTGATGATTGGTTTGCATCTTGTGGTATAGCCTCTATATTTCTGCTCTCAAAGTCTTCTTCAAACAGTGGTTGTGATATCTTCACCCATGCCTTGTGGTGGTTGTTGTCACTGACTGTTGTTTTTGGATTTTTCTTCACAGCTCTCATAATCTTCTGTCATCAACTGTTGCTGTTTTCCTTGACCAATCTGTTCGATATGACCAACCTTATAAAATGCTATATGATACTTTGCCTCTTGTGAGTAATGACCCCGTGGCATAAGGACTGTACATTATGAATGTAGGATTAAGCAAGTGCTCTAGTTCTGTTGTACCTATATAATGGAAGTCTATACGTTGAACAATAAACCTGCAGCTACAGGACTTGTTTTTTCAAACACATGGGTTCCTCACATAAACAACATATTCCAGAATAAGGGTAATGAAGCAGATCATACGTCATAAATTCAAAAATCTAAAACTGAAAATCTGGAAATTAAAATTGTAATAGGTACTGTTACACACACACACACTATATATATATATATATATATATATATATATATATATAGCTAGCAGGTGTCCTTTCGGTTACTAAGGTTAAGGTTAGGGTTAGATGTAGCATTTTAGCGCATTAAGCATTAATTAGCTCCATTAATTGTGTCAGTGGCAGATCTTCTCAAGGATAGTAAGACAGTGTGCATTCCTGCCTTATGTACATTGATATACTATCCAAATCCACTGTGATCCTAACCAAGATAAAGTGAATTAATGAATAAATAAATGAATGAAGGATGGAAGGAATTAATTAATCATAATGCTCATAACATCACAGAATACTCCAGTGAACCACAATGCAGCCATCACCACATATTCAGGAATTATTCATTTGTTCATCAATAAGTATTTTCTTAGTATGAGCCATGTCAACTGTGACTAACCATTAGGGAACAGCTTGTGATTGTTTTGTGCATGACACTATGATGAGTGGGAAGAGACTTCATACATACACGAGAAACTGACTGAACACTATCAATTTAGATTTACCTTCAGGAGTACTTCAAGGCTATAGTAATTGAAACGACACTTTGAAATGACATTCTCAGTTAATGGGGCTTGCAATTATTGAATTTA
This sequence comes from Cranoglanis bouderius, assembly GCA_023630585.1. Classification (NCBI taxonomy): domain Eukaryota; kingdom Metazoa; phylum Chordata; class Actinopteri; order Siluriformes; family Cranoglanididae; genus Cranoglanis; species Cranoglanis bouderius. Next base: position 17,025,936 of record CM042561.1, read on the forward strand.
ATTCTGCATTATGCCCACAGCATTACAATCATTTCTACTTAATAACACTTCTGGCAGTAGTAAAATGAGTGTACTAAAATGTTGCAGCCCTTTCTTGTATGTGCTATGTCTGTGACTGTACAATTAATAATAATAATAATAACAATAACAACAACAACAACAACAACAACAATAATAATAATAATAATAATAATAATAATAATAATAATAATAATAATAATTCTGTTGCATTCAGGTCACCACACCCAGTGTAGTGAAAGGAAATGCTGGCTCTGTCTGTGTGTGTGTATGTGTGTGTGTGTGTGTGCTGGTTAGGGTTGCTGAGTGGCAGGTAAGTTTTCATGTGAGGTGAGAATTCATGTCATCCACATACTTAGGTAATGTCTGCCTGAAAATGAAGGTGCATATGAATGATGGCAACACAGAAATCTACTTTATTAAAACACAGATAATAAAAAACACAAATATTGGAAAGTTTAAACAGTGGGTGTATTTATAGACAGTGTGTATATTTATTTATTTATAGACTATGTGATTGTAGTTGGGCCAATTGCACAGAGTACACATTTTAGGATCATGACAATTTTATTTTACATATTTTTTATGAACACAGTTTACAGTTTACATTATCCATCCATCCATTTTCTGTCGCGCACACACACTCACACACTACGGACAATTTGGAAATGCCATTCAGCCTACAATGCATGCCTTTTAACTGAGGGAGGAAACTGGAGCAACCAGACGAAACTCACAGAACATGCAAACTCCACGCACACAGGGTGGAGGTGGGAATCAAACCCCCAACCCTGGAGGTGCGAGGCAAACTGAAAATTGTGCAAAAAGGAAATTCTGGTGGAAAATTTACCAAATCATGAACCATAAACTGCACTGGCTATTGTTTTGAACATGTCTGTTTTTTATTTATTTATTTATATAAATGTTTTATTACTATTTTTCTGTATTTAACAGAAAAGCTGTGATGTGAATAGAAGACCTGGATATCGACATGTAGTAGGCATACAGGCTTATTCACACGTTTTAAAAGACAACTTTGTGTTTTTTTACCTGACACTAGCTAGTGAGAAATCAGCAGAAATTTGCCGATGTAAATGTATTGCTTTAGATAATTTAGATCATTTTTAGATGTATTGCCAAGTAAGTTTATATCTTGTTTGTACCTCAGTAATGAAAAGAAATAAGTTTAGCATGCACAAAGCCATTCTCCGCACATCTGATTTATAAAAAGCAGCACAGGTAACCCCTCTATGAGATTTTCATTTTTACTTCTAGTAGATTCAAACACAACATGTCGAACAAAATTGTGGATTCAACAGACAACATAGACTTGGTTCAGTTAAGTTTTGTTGAGGGCACCATCACAGTGAATTAATTCATGATCAGGTCTACTTGATCAGGTCTACTTCAAACTTTTACAGGCTGTCACCAAAAATGGCCAACAATACTGAATGGAAATACTGCATCATTTCTAACATTTGCCAAACTTGGTTGCTATAGATACAATATTGTGTGTATAATGTGAGTATTTTGTTATTATTATTACTATTATTATTATTATTAATAATAATAATAATAATAATAATAATAATAATAATAATTATAATTATTATTATATATATATATATATATATATATATATATATATATATATATATATATATATATATATATATATATTAAACAAAATTATGCTTGTATGAAATGCTGTACTTGTGCATTTATTACAACCATAGTGTGAATTTGAAACGTTCATTTGTGAAATGAAGAGAGACTGGTGGAGCAGAAAGAAAAGATTTGTAATCACTATAACCATTTGTGTATCAAATAAACAATATAAAGCCTATAAGTAGTAGGCTGCGCAGACCAAAATCTGGTCTTGCATGTGTGCTTCTAAGTACTAAGTAGTAGGGGCTCATGTAATGTTATTTCCTCAGTGCTACACTATGGCTACACTATGTTCTCTGTTATGCTCCATGTGCTGCAAAGTAATAAAAATATCAATATAATCTTTCGGTGGGCCAAGCTTCCTTTTTTTGCCACAAACCAGAGGATTGACACATTTCCCCCTTGCCATCTGTCCTAAGCTGAGAACAGTGGCTTTTCATTCGGGCCACAGGCTGGTGACAGTCTCAACTTCAGCTGAGAGGGAAAATGCCTTAAACAGAGTGAATTTGTCAGGTTCGCTCAGATCTGCTGCTGCTGCTTAACCAGAAACCATGTTCTCTCTTGAGTGTGATAGGCCAGGTCATGCCCTAATCAGCTGAGAATGGAATTCAGCATCTCATTATAGAAATGCCAGACATGTGATGTCAAAGCAAACCAAGCATTAGCCAAGGTGGAAGGAAGAACCAAACAGAGCCAATAATAGCATCATTTAATAGAAAATACAATATAAATACAAAATTATTGATTTAGCTGCTCTAACCTTTGGAGGTAGAAAGGGTGTCTTTTGTGACAGTGCACAGAGACTATCCTAACCAAATGCTGATTTTAGGGTAATATACATTTATATACATTTAGGCAACAGACCACAAACTTGAAAACCCTCTGAGATAACCGTCAGCAATAATTAGTTAATTAATAATAATTACTCCCTCATTCTGGAGTGGGAGAGAAGTGGTAGATTAGTGGTTATGATGATACACAAGTAACTACAACTGCTGGGCCCTTGACCAAGGCCTTTAACCTTCAACTGCTCAGGTGTATGCTTGGGTTTTGCCTCACTGACTACATTTACATCAAATTCCGTTTATATTCGGGTTGCAGCAATATTTCGAATACGATGTTTATATATGTACAGGCATCGGAATATTCCTGTATACAAGGTTGTTGCAAGTATGCCCAAGTTGCCATTCCCAAACACCTAGCCTACAGCTGAGCATCTGTTAGCAACCACAAGTCCTTGTGGACTGAGCATGTGTATATATATCTCCTTTCAGAATAAGGATTTTCTGAATAAGGTGTTTGCATGCAACAAATTTCCGATTAAAACAGGCATATACTAGAGGTGGGAATCAGAATTTGGGGAATCTGAATTGAGCAATCAGATTCGGGTGTTTACACTACTCAGTAGTAATTAGTATTGCTACAGGAAGTGTTTACATACAGTATGTCTGTAATCATTGCTGGTTATCTTTAACTTTTTATGTACCAAAATAAAACTGAGCAATGTGACAAAAGTGATTTTGGTCAACTTCATATGATCTCAACCCTGATTCTGACCATATTCAATGAGTAACCATGTGCCCAAATGACATTAGACTTAATAAAATATATATTGTGGCTGAAGATCACACTAATTTACTGAGTTACAACAGAAGATATACGATGATTCTTAAAATGACAATAATTTACTTTTACAGCAAACTTTTTTTTTAGGTAGACCTCAAATATGGCACATGTGACTCTTAAATAGAAAGAATTCTAAACTAAAAAAGTACGGGCTCTGTTACAAGCTGGGAATGAAACCGGAGAGGAAAGTCATACGGAGTGAACGATGGCTACTAACGGTGTGTTAATTTTTATTTATTTTTTTCCCTTTTTTTTTTTTTTGTTGTTCCCCACTACAATTTTATTCGTAATTTCACCTCAGTTTATAGACTGCTTATTGTTGTTCCTTTAGAGAAAGTTAATCACACTGCAGTCTCGCCTCGGAATGATCACAAAGTGTCTACTCACCGCTCATTGTGCTGAGAGAATTAACATCCAATAATCCGAGGCAGTGTTTAAGCAATATTGATGTCGAAGTTCGACAAAAGCACCCGAAATAAGGTTAACTCCGATTAAAGGTTAAAAAAACAAACAAAACAAAAAAACAAACAAAAAAAAAATATCAGCATGGTCTCTGTAAGCTGACATCAAATCCTTGAGAAATGGAAAGACCGGGCTGTCCCCGCGCTGACTGAAGCGATTTCAGCACGCCACCTCTCACTGTGACAGCGTTTAGTTTGAACTTAACACCGCAAAAGGGCTACAATTAAGCTGCAAAGTCGCCTAGTCATATTCCACGCTACTGATGTTGTTATTCGCGCTGTAGTGGAGTCCTCGTACAACGGGCATTAGTGAGAGATGCTGCGGGGAGTGATCGCCCTCATCTCAGGCGGAGTGACGTCACACCGCACACTGGCGCTGTGGAGTGCGAGCGCGCAGCGTATTTCCTCGGCAGCGCGTGCAGAATGTACAGACTGTCTTTGGTGCAGGAAGAGCGCAGCAGACCAATGTAAAGGAGGGCTGGGTTTTTGCTCACCACTCCCGAGCATCGTTTAGATATACAGCGCCCCCTCCTGCGCTGCCCGAATAAATACATTAATGCATTATGAATACAACTGTTTGTAGCGATCAATAAGTATGTACACGGACATGCGTATTCATTGTGACATATGATGTTATTGTCAAATTGGAGTGGCTCGAGATCGCTGGGTATGCTTATGCGTTACCTTTATCCCCCAACTCTACCACGGCAGAAAAAAAAAACTATTTTGAAGATAAAATCAGCATTCTTGAGCTAATCAGTGACGTTGGAATTCATTAATTGGATTGAGTGAATCTGCTAATATATCTGAATATATTCAAAGATAGACTACCCAAATAAGTTACATTATTATGATTTGTTAAATTGTTAAAGCTTTATATACAGCTGGTACAGTACACAGTGAAACGAAATGTTCCTCCAGGACCATGGTGCTACATAAAACAACACACTTACCACATGACACGACACAGAACTGAATAAGACCTACATGAGGGCTAATGTAATGTTAATGCGAGCTAATGTAATGTTAGCATGCTTGAGCAACGTTACAAGCTCCAACATACCTGCTTCCTAGAAAGGCTAAACCAGCCTAACAACTGCTTGAAACTGAAGTAGATAGGTAAAGTTCATCACCACAAACTTTGATGTTGGCTTGACAAATCCAGTCTGAAAGTTTGAAACTGTTTCATAAGCTTGAAGATAGTTTGAAGTTGAAAGAAAGAAAGATAGACAGTTACTGGTAGAAAGATAGATGACAGTGATACAAGTAGAAAGTCAGACTGAGAGAGTGAGATAGCTAGATAGCTGGAGAGAGAGTTTTATTAGTAAAAGACAGAAGGAGTGAGTGAGTGATACAGGTAGATTGATAAAAAGAAATACAGCGCCCTCCACTAATATTGGCACCCTTGGTAAAGCAAAGAAGGCTGTGAAAAATTGTACTTATTGTTTAAACTTTTGATCTTTTGTTCAAAAATAAACTGCTCTCATATCAACCAATTGAAAACACAACACAGGTTTATAAAAAAAATTTTTTTTAAAAATCTTTGTATATGTATGTGTGCCACAATTATTGGCACCCCTATGAATTCATATGAGAAAAATATATTTGAAGTATATTCCCATTAATTTTTTAATTTTTTTTAAAAAATTTTTTAGTACATCTGGGTGACTAGGAACAGGAAATCGTTCAATCATGACTTCTTGTTTCACAGGGGTATAAATATGAGGTAACACATAGGCCAATTTCCCTTAGTCATTCATCACAATGGGTAAGACCAAGGAATATAGCTGTGATGTGTGGCAAAAGGTTGTTGAGCATCACAAAATGGGAATTTCCACCATCAGGGCAATAACTAAGAGGTTCCAGTCAACTGGAAATCTTAAGAATCAACCTGGAAGAGGACGTGTGTCTGTATTGTCTAAACATACTGTGGAGAGGATGGTTCCAGTGGCCAAAAAATCTCCAAGGATCACTGCTGGAGAATTGCAGAAGTTAGTTGCATCTTGGTATCAGAAGGTCTCCAAAACTACAATCCAAAGTCACCCACATCACCACAAGTTGTTTGGAAGGGTTTCAAGAAAAAAGAAAACAAACTCAAGTGTGTTCAGTTTGCCAGACTCTACTGGAACTTCAAATGGGATCGGGTTCTGTGGTCAGATGAAATGGGTCATGGTGGATCTTCCAGCAAGACAGTGATCCAAAATATACATCAAAGTCAACACAAAAATGGTTACTGACCACAAAATCAAGGTCCTGCCATGGCCATCCCAATCCCCTGACTTGAAACCCATAGAAAACTGAAGAGGAGAGTCCACCAGCATGGACCTCAAAATTTGAAGGATCTGGAGAGATTCTGTATGGAGGAATGGTCTCAGATCCCTTGCCATGTATTCTCCAACCTCATCAGGCATTATAGGAGAAGACTGAGAGCTGTTATCTTGGGGGAGGTAGCACAAAGTATTGATTAAAAGGGTGCCAATAATTGTGGCACTCATATATTTAACAATTTTATTTATTAATTTTTTTTTTGATAAACCTGTTTGCAGTTGTTTGATATCCACAAGAGCAGAATATTTTTGTGATTTTTTTTGAACAAAAGATCAAAAGGTTAAACAATAAAGACAATTTTCACAGTCTTCTTTGCTCATATATACCAAGGGTGCCAATATTAGTGGAGGGCACTGTATGGAGAGAGAGAGAGAGAGAGAGAGAGAGAGAGAGAAAGCTACTGGCAGATTGATAGAGAGATGGATGGAGAGAGTGTGTGGCATTGATAGAGAGATAGATGAAGTGAGAGTCTCTGTTGCAGGTACATTGACAGAGTGAGAGGGACAGAAGAGGGGCTTTAGGCCATGTGCACACAGGTGTATGTGAGTTTTGACAGTTGAAGTTTGAAATCTTGAACATTCTGAGCCAAGCTCTGAAAATCCCATCAGTCTAAGTCTATGGGAGGTTTTGGGATATTTTATAATCCACTACAGGAACAGTACAATTAGTTAGAAAAGTCAGTATACACAAAGTCAGAACAGACTAAAGGTCTGTGGCAAGTTTGGTGCATGTAGCTTTTAGAAGAGTAGCATTTAGAAATTTTGGGTCTTTAAAATAATAATAATAATAATAATAATAATAATAATAATAATAATAATAATAATAATATTTCTATAATTCTATATTTCTGCATAAGTATGACCTAAAATATCATCTGATTTTCACAAAAGCCGATTAAACAACTGAGACAAAAATATTATACTTGGTCATTTATTTATTGAGGAAAATGAGCCAATATCACATATCTGTGAGTGGCAAAAGTATGTGAACCCTTTCTTTCAGTAGCTGGTGTGACCTCCTTGTGCAGCAATAACCGCAGCTAAACATTTCCAGTAACTGGTAATCAATCCTGTACATTGGCTTGGAGGAATTTTAGCCTATTCCTCATTACAGAACAGCTTCAACTCATGGATGTTGGTGGGTTTCCTCACATGAACTGTTTGCTTCAGGTCCTTCACAACATTTCAAAACACCACTGCTCTGGGTGTGTTCACGGTTTGTAGTGTGTGTATTCCCTACTCACAATTCCTAATGTGTGTGCACTAACTTGGTTGGGTTAAATGCAGAGGACAAATTCCAAGTATGGGTTACCATACATTGGCCTTCACATGTCACTTTCACTTTTTCACTTTCACATTTCTATTGGATTAAGGCCAGGGCTTTGACTTGGCAATTTCAAAACATTAGCTTTATTCTTTTTTAACCATTCTTTGGTAGAACGACTTGTGTGCTTAGGATCGCTGTCTTGCTGCATGACCCACTTTCTCTTGAGATTCAGTTCATGGACAGATGTCCTGACATTTTCCATTTGCTGGTATAATTCAGAATTCATTGTTCTATCAATGATGGCAGGTCGTCCTGGCCCAGATGCATCAAAACAGGCCTACCACCAGCATGTTTCTTAGATGGGATAAGGTTCTTATGCTGGAATGCAGTGTTTTCCTTTCTCCAAACATAACCCTTCTCATTTAAACCAAAAAGATCTATTTTGGTCTCATCCATCCACAGAACATTTTTCCAATATCCTTCTGGCTTGTCCACATAATCTTTAGCAAACTGCAGAAGGGCAGCAATGTTCATTTTGGAGAGCAGTGGCTTTCTCCTTGCAACCCTGCCATGCACAACATTGTCATTCAGTGTTCTCCTGATGGTGGACTTATGAACATTAACATTAGCCAATGTGAGAGAGGCCTTTAGTTGCTTAAAAGTTACCCTGGGTTCCTTCGTGACCTCACAGACTATTACGTCTTGCTCTTGGAGTGATCTTTGTTGGTCGACCACTCCTGGAGAGGGTAACAATGGTCTTGAATTTCTTCCATTTGTACACAGTCTATCTGACTGTAGATTGGTAGAGTCCAAAGTCTTTAGAGATGGTTTTGTAACCTTTTCCAGCCTGATTAGTATCAACAACTCTTTTTCTTTGGTCCTCAGAAATCTCCTTTGTTCGTGCCATAATACACTTCCACAAACGTGTTGTGAAGATCAAACTTTGATAGGTCCCTGTTCTTTAAATGAAACAGGGTGCTCACTCACACCTGATTGTCATCCCATTGATTGAAAACACCTAATTTCTCTAATTTCACCTTCAAATTAACTGCTAATCCTAGAGGTTCACATACTTTTGCCACTCACAGATATGTAATATTGGATCATTTCCTCAATAAGTAAATGTCCAAGTATAATATAAGTCTCATTTGGTTAACTGGGTTCTCTTTGTGAAAATGTGTGAAAATCTGATGATGTTTTAGGTCATATTTATGCAGATATATAGAAAATTCTAAAGGGATCACAAACTTTCAAGCACCACTATAGTGAAATCTAGGGGAAATTAGTTGAAGTTCATGTGTTTATGGTGATGTCACTTGGCTTTCAAGCAGTTAAATGGCTGAGTGGGTAAAAGCCAAATGCTAAAATTAGCTAGCCTACACACCAGAGACATGGGACTCAGATGCTCGCTGCTATAACCAGTCCCTCCAGTATTTCGCGATTTTTCGATTGCAGAAATTAAAGCAAATTCAAGCAAACTCCGCAATATTCAGAGCAATTTTTCTAAATTACCACAGATTTTCTGTAGATTTTGGTCAAGACAAGATAGCTTGTATACATTGGAACGGAATTTCATTTCTCCAGGACCATGGTGCAACACATAACTGTATGCAAGACTACATAAAGTACAAATATACCACAGTGTGAGATGAATACAGGAAAATAAATACACAGAACAGAACAATAAACACACAGGACACTAAAAATTCAGAACATGGGCTGTAAACTGTAAACTGTTTGTAGTGTAACAGCAATAGGTATATCTGTAGCATCAATATGTTTAGCATTCCATAAATTGTCTGATGCAATTTTGTAAAGTGTGGTGTGCAGTGGTATTGAGTATTGAGTCTTATTGGTAGTGAGTCATACTGGGTTTGGTGTTTGATTAGCCCAGGTGAGCATTAGGAGGCAGCAGGGTGTTGAGTAATCTGACTGCCTCAGGGAAGACACTGTTGTGGAGTCTGCTGGTGGTGGCATGGATGGCAGTAGGGAGAAGAGTCCATGGGTTGGGTGAGAGGGTTCGTCCACTTTGCTGGTGGCTTTGCATATGCAGAAGTTGTTGTATGAGGTGTCAATGGTGAGTGGAGAGACCCTGATGATCTTTTCAGCTGTTCTCACAATCTGCTGTAGGGATTTGTGGTTGGATACTGTGCAGTTCCCATACAATCTGCTATAGGGATTTCTGGTTGGATACTGTGCAGTTCCCATACCACATGGAGACAGCTGGTCAGGATGCTCTCTATTGTCCCTCTTTAGAAGGTGTTGAGCCTCTGCAGGAATTGGAGGTGCTGCTGGGCCTTCTTGGCTAGGCAGGTGGTGATGAGTGTCCAGGAGATATCCTCTGTTATGTGCACACTAGGAAACTTTTGACTGCCCTGTCTGACTGGTCTCACCTCCGTTCACTGAAGATAAAATACAACACTCCGTTCACTGAAGATACAAAAATTACGCCGTCTTCTTTAACTGACATTCAAGTTACGTAGTGACAAAGTGTTCCAAGTAGAGAATTATTTGGGGCTAAAGAAAAAATCTTCAGGGCTACGGCCCAAATGCCCAGGCCAAGTTATGCCCCTGGTTGCTGATGAGGCTCATAACTGTAGTGTCATCAGCAAACCTGCTGATGTGATTTTAACTGTACTTTGCAGCACACTCATGAGTCAGCAAGGTAAACAGCAGTGGACTGAGCATTCAACCCTGGGAAGCGACAGTGTTCAGTGTGGTAGTGCTGGAGGTGGAGTTGCCGATCCTGACATACTGGGCTGTCCCAGTCAAAAAGTCCAGGATCCAGTTGCAGAGGGGGATTGTCAGACCCAGCGGTATCAGCTTTCTTATCAGTTGTTGTGGGATGATTGTGTTGAATGCTGAACTGAAATCTATGAACAGCATTGTGTAACATGATTAAATGATAAGTCATGTTTCTGAAAGCCAAGCACAGCCATGCTGTATATAAACTAGCCTATCGCCATGCTATCCATAGCTATTGACTTCTTGTTTTTGGTATGAAAGGGGGGCACAGCTTCACCTAAAAAAACAAAGAGGTTCAACAAAGAGGCTTCTTAAGGAAGCACAGTTTATGTTCTATGAACATCAAACTATATATAAACATACCCGTTTTTTATGGGGCACAGTTGTAAAATGTTGCACATTCTAAAATCCTGTTCAGTTTTTTATAAATTAATTCAGTAAGGCAAAACTATAAAATAATGTATAAATATGTGTTAAATGTAAATGTTAAATGTAAATGTTAAATCTAAATGTAAATGTTAAATATAAATATAAATATTAAATGTAAATGTTAAATCTAAATGTAAATTTTAAATATAAACCTTAAATATAAATGTAAATGTTAAATATAAATGTAAATGTTAAACGTAAATGTTAAATATAAATGTAAATGTTAAATGTAAATGTTAAATATAAATGTAAATGCTAAATGTAATTTAAATGTAACAGATGAAACATTTAACATTATATTTAATGTTGCAGAAAATCCACTGAAAGGAGATATATGTGCATGCTCACTCCACAAAGAATTGTGGGTGCTAACAGTTGCTTAGCTGTAGGCTAAGAATTTAGGAATGGTAACTCAGGCATACTTACAACAACCATGTATACAAGAATATTCCAATGCCTGTACACATATAAACATCGTATTCAGAATAGGGCTGCAACCAGAATACAGACCTTAAACGGAGTTTGATGTGCATGTAAACGTAGTCAGTGTTTAAATTACAACTCGGAAACTCAAGTGTTTTTTACTGCCTCTTCCTCGGAAGTTCATGCGTACAATTTTGGAGGCAGTGCTTTTGATTTGAGTGATTTACTTTTGGTCATCACTGACTAGAAGAAGAACCGAACAATTAACGTGCAAAATTACTAGTACTGTTTTACTGTCAGCTGCTGTAGGCATCACATTCATGCTGTGGCGAATTCCAACTCATCTTTGCAAACAAGCAGGGCTCTATATTGATTAGCAGTCTATTTATATTCGTGATTACTGCTGATTTATTAAACAATCAAACAGTCTGCACAATGAAGCAATAAATTTAGCCCACAACTGTAAACAGATATTACAGTCATCGATGATGTCACTCCACATACACAGTGCATGTTCAATAATACAAAGTACAGATAAGTCATGAGAACATGACAAATTATACTAATCTATTCATTTTCAGTATCCTGATCCAGAGAACCCAAAGGAAGTAAATCAGGGATACACAAACGTGAATCTCCACATAGACATTAACTCCTAGCTCTGTTACGTCCAGTATACTTCAGAGGGCAGTGTTTCATCACATTTCAATTTCAAGTTCATTGTGTACATTGTTTGCGTGGTATAGTCTAACTCTAATCATTCATTTGTTGTTCCCTACTGTTTATACAAGGGGAAATAACTATCTTAGTAAAAGATAAGCCTGGAACAGTAATGGGAGGCTCCAAATCTGACATTAAAAATGGATCGATCACAATGGCCTCTTTGTTATTAATATTATTTAGTATTTTAGTCTTCATTTAAGATAATCAGCACTTCATTTTCCTTCTGTGGAGACAGTCAGACTACTATGACAGTTTTAAACAGGAAGCAGCTATTCTGCTGCTTCTCTATATATTGTATGAAGTCTCTGTGACTGTTCCGCAGTGTGTCCAAAGTCTTGAAGAAAACAAAGGATGTCAGGAAGAGAGGAAACAGGACAATGGAGGGATACGAGAGCCACTGCCTCCCTCTCACACTGCCTCATTCACTGCCTGACTATGCATATTCCATTAACACTCTCATATTTTGACAGGGCCAAAAGGCTAGTGTCAAAGCAGACTAAGCAGAGGTCAGTTTCTGTTGATGTCAAAGCAAATAGCTCTTACGACACACACACACACACACACACACACACACACACACACACACACACACACACACACATATATATATATATATATATATATATATATATATATATATATATATATATATATATATATATATATATATATATATATAAAACAACATTTAAAATAATCACATTTTGTTGCTTTTCAGCCTGAAGTGAGGACGGACACAGTTTTTGTTTTATCCAGCTGTATTTACTCAGTGTAACTTATAACATCCAAGTGAAAGATATAACACCAACATGTCAGGAAAAAAAATAAATAAATAAATAAAAACAGAATCACTGAGTTAATAGTTAGTATCCTTATAGTTAGTTCCTTATATTTCGCCTGTCACGGAGTCCGACGCAGAAAAGATAGCACGCTTCATGAACCTGCTCACAGGCAAAGCTTTAAAATGGGCCACAGCAATAGCCAAGCGTGGAGGCGAGCCGGTGGCATCCTATGATCAGTTCACCAGCATGTTTTGCCGTGTGTTCGACCACTTGCTCGAGAGCCAGGAAGTGGGTGAACGCCTACTCACTCTATGCCAAGGCCCTCTCCGAGTTTCCGAGTTTGCTTTGGAGTTTCGTACCATTGTGCCCGGGAGTGGCTGGAACGACACCGCACTCAAAGCAGCATTTCGTCAGGGGTTAAACCAGGAAATACTCACCGAAATGGCATGTCACGATGAGCCTCTCACACTGGACTCTTTGATCGACCTAGCCATTCGGCTCGATCATCTGCTTCACAGTTGCAGCTACCTGTGAGATGCAGCTAGCTCCCCAGCTATGCCCGCCCCATCTGAACCCATGCAGCTAGGGTGTACCCGGCTCAGTGAAGGAGAAGGAGAGGAGACGCCGTGAACATTGCTGTTTTTACTGTGGCCAAGCTGACCATCCTGTCAGCCAATGTCCTCTACGCACCCCATGCAGTGCTACAGCGCTACCGGTGAGTCATAGCCATGATTTTGCTCCTCATGCATTTACCCTACCAGTGATTATAGAACACTCAGGTACTCCTCTTGTTCTTACAGCACTGCTTGACTCCGGGGTGGCAGCTTCATAGATGAAGAAACTGTGTTTCAGCTTGGCCTCCCCTCGATTCCTCTTCTCCAGCCCTCCATCGATGGAGGGCCCATCGGGGGAGGCTTCATCACTCACTGCACCAAACCCTTACATTTCCAAGTCAGCGCACTACATCATGAAGAGATCCAGCTATGGGTAACCATCTCCTCTCGACACCCTATCATCTTGGGATTACCCTGGATGGAACATCATAATCCACAGATATCCTGGGCCGAGAGACAAATCACTTGCTGTTCTCCATACTGCCACCATCACTGTCTTCATGGACCTACTCTGGTGGTAGCATCAACCTCCATAGAAAGTCCGGAAACATTTGCCTGCGTTCACATACCCCATGAGTATCAGGACTTCAAGGAAGTTTTCAGCAAGACAAAAGCTAGTGGCCTCCCTCCACACCGGTCCTATGACTGCGCCATCGACCTGCTGCCTGGCATGACTCCACCCTGTGGCCGAATTTATCCCCTATCCGTGGCAGAACACAAAGCTATGAAAGCATATATCCAGGAGGCACTACAACAAGGCTATATCCAGCACTCCACGTCACCCGCTGCAGCAAGTTTCTTCTTTGTGGCCAAAAAAGGAGGGGGTCTCCGACCATGTATTGATTATCGAATCCTGAACCAAGCTTCAAGTTTGAAGTAAAACCCAGAAGTGGAACAAGCCATGTCTAAGCTAAAAGCAGCCTTCACCACTGCCCCCATCCTCAAGCACCCTGATCCTTCTCGTCCTTTTATTGTCAAGATGGATGCATCAGAAACTGGGGTAGGGGCAATTCTATCCCAGCACTTCGGAGAGAAACCTAAACTCCATCCAGTTGCATTCTTCTCCAAGAAACTGTCTTTCTGTCTGTCAGCCAAAATAAATTACGATGTGGGGGACCGTGAGCTACTTGCCGTGAAGTTAGCACTGGAGGAATGGAGACATTGGCTGGAGTGAGCAGAACATCCCTTTTGTAACTTCACTGACCACAAGAACCTGGAATATTTGCGCACATCCAAGCGCCTCAACCCTAGGCAAGCCCGCTGGTCACTATTTTTCACAAGATTTCACTTTACTCTATCATACAGACCAGGTTCAAAGGGCTGATGCTCTGTCCCGCATGCACTCTGGCGATCCCCAACTCAGTCGGCCTGAGCTGATCCTGCCCCATTCGTGCATTGTGGGAGCCATACAGTGGGAGTTGGACCACATTCTGGCCAGTGTTCCTCGTAGCCAAATCCCCACTGCCTGCCCTCCGAGTAAACTCTTTGTCCCAAGCTCAAGATGGAACCAACATATCAGGTGGGCTCACACCTCCCTTGGCACGGGCCACCCAGGGGTTCAACGCACCTACTACCTGCTGAGGACTAAGTACTGCTGGCCATGCATGTTCCGTGATATCCATCAGGCGGTGAATTCATGCAGCACATGTGCCCAGACCAAAGTTCCCAGAGCCCTGCCTGCAAGTAAACTCATGCCACTCCCCACACCACAGCGCCCCTGGTCACACATAGCCATAGACTTCATCACTGACCTACCCAACTCATCAGGTAACACCACCATTTTGGTAGCCATAGACTGCTTCTCTAAGTCGCTATGCCTCATTCCTCTTCCCAGCCTACCTTCAGCCTTTGTCACTGCAGAACTGTTGTTCACTCATGTATTTCGCTATTTTGGTATTCCAGAAGACATCATAAGGGAGCCCCAGTTTACCTCCAGAGTGTGGGCCAGCTTCATGGAAAAACTGGGAGTAATGGTCAGCCTCACCTCAGAGTACCATCCTGAATCTAATGGCCAGGTTGAACCTGGCCAGGGGGTACCTAGGTAGGTGGTACCTGTCAAAGTAATATCCACATGAATTCTAGGACCCAAGGTTTCCCAGCAAAACATTGCCCAGAGCATCACACTGCCTCTGCCGGCTTGCCTTCTTCCCATAGTGCATCCTGGTGCCATCTCTTCTCCAGGTAAGTGATGCACATGCACCCTGCCATCCACACGAAGTTAAAGAAAACATGCTTCATCAGACCAGGCCACCTTCTTCCATTGCTCCATGGTCCAGTTCTGATGCTCACATGCCCATTGTAGACGCTTTTGTGGTGAATAGGGGTCAGCATGGGCACTCTGATTGGTCTGCGGCTAAGCAGCCCCATATGCAGCAAGCTGTGATGCATTGTGTGCTCTAATACCTTTCTGTCATAGCCAGCATGAACTTTTTCAGCCATTTGTGCTACAGCATCTCTTCTTTGGATCAGACCAGGTGGGCTAGCCTTTGCTCCCCACACGCATCAATGAGTCTTGGGCACCCATGACCCATGGTTCATGGTTCCAATTCATGGTTGTCCTTCCTTGGCCCACTTTTGGTAAGTATTAACCACTGCATACCTGGAACACCCAACAAGACCTGCTGTTTTGGAGATGCCCTGACCCAGTCATCTAGCCATCACAATATGGCCCTTGTCAAAGTCACTCAGATCCTTACACTTGCCCATTTTTCCTGCTTCCAACACACCAACTTTGAGAACCGACTGTGCTGCCTAATATATCCTAATATATATGGAATTCATGTGGATATTACTTTGACAGGTAACACCTACCTAAACATTGTTCCTCTTTAAGCAGGATAATGCACCCTGCCACACTGCAAACATTGTTCAAGAATGGTTTGAGGAACATGACAAAGAGTTCAAGGAGTTGACTTCGCCTGCAAATTCTCCAGATCTCAATCCGATCGAGCATCTGTGGGATGTGCTAGACAAACAAGTCCGCATCTGCTGCTAATGTCTTGGTGCCAGATACCACAGCACATCTTCAGAGGTCTTGTGTAGTCCATGCCTAGATGGGTCAGAGCTGTTTTTGCGTCACAGGCAGACCTACACTTTAGGCAGGTGGTTTTAATGTTATGGCTGATCGGTATATTTCATGTCCATCAGGTGGACATTTTTACAAGATGATTTCTGAATTGGACTATTCCATTGGAATATCCAATAATATGGCCAGATTTAAGAATTTATTCTAATTAATCAGCAAACCTATTAAACAATGCACACAACATTTTTATTTTAAAACCTTATTTATATCATGGTAATAATCACAAGTGGGTGAGCTATAGTTATGTGATTTAGCCAGCATGTACATTGTCTGTTTTTAGTGGAAAGACACTGTGGGCTGAGTGTTTTTGTGGGGCACATGGTTTGCCATTCTGTTGAAATATAACAGGGTCCTAAACAGCAGGAAACTAGTCTTCCGGGCATTAGAACACAAAAGCAATGGACTGGTACCCCCCTGAACTTCAGCCTGAACATATTGTTTTGTCTGAAAAGTTGTGTATTGTGTAATATGTTACTTTCCTTACTGGCATACAATTTTTTTTCTGTAACATAAATAATTTTTTAATGCTTGGAAACCTAAACATTAAATGCTTGGAATTCTACAATGTTTTTGTACAGACTCAATAATACAGATGTAATAAGTAATAAACATCTATAAGACAATTCATATTATATTAAAAATAAGGGTGCCTTTTGCACAGTACTGTATGTTTATACAGTCCCCTCCAAAAGTATTGGAATGGCAAGGCCTATTCTATTGTTTCTGCTGTACACTGAAGACATTTGGGATTTACATCAAAGGTTGAATATAAGATAGATCAGAATTTCAGCGTTCACTTCCTGCTATGTACAAAAGGTGCCATGTTCTAAGTTGTTTAACACATCTAGATGTAAATATCCAGAACTGAAAGCTGAAATTCTGCTCTATTGTCTCATATTGATTTTTTGATTAAAAAAAACCCATGAAGTCTCAAAAACAAAAGAATGTTTTTAGGCACTCTAACAATGCAAAATCTTTTTAATTTTTCATGTCCAAGTACTTAGATAATGTATTTGTAATGTAGTTGTATTTAGGCATCTCCATGCATTCTTGGTCGCCATTATATATATATATATATATATATATATATATATATATATATATATATATATATATATATATATATATATATATATATATCTATCTATCTATCTATCTATATATATATATATATATATATATATATATATATATATATATATATATATATATATATATATATATATATATATATATATATATATATATATATATCTATCTATCTATCTATCTATCTATCTATCTATATATATATATATATATATATATATATATATATGTGTGTAAATTGTAGTTCTATAAGTAGTTGCATAATCCCATCCTCCAGCAAGAGGCAAGAGAATGCATGATCTCACAGGCCAAGTGGCCAGTCACATGATTTGGTCCTTTCTGCTGAAGGGGACGTTTATAATGGCTTACCAAGAAAGCTCAGAATACATAACCTGTTCCATGGTTTACTTTTAACCAGCAGGGAAATGCAAGAAATGACTATAGCAGTGCCAGAGCACAGTCTATTATCTACTCTACAGAGATATGGAGCCATAAAGTACAGGAATGTTGCAGCCAGAGGTCAGTTTTTAAAACTGGTGTAGTCCAAGCAACACGAGAAGGAAAATTCTCTGCTTTGATAAGGGGCTTATTTTATTGAAATATCATTTTAAAATAATTAAAACAAAAGCAAAAGGACTTCAAAGCATGATTGGAATGTTAATGTAACAAGGCGTGGATCTGGACAGATTAAGGAACCTTCAGAATGTGAGTAAGAAGAAGAAGTATGACTGTAATGCCAAAGGTGCTTTGGTTATTATGCACAGAGACCAGTCAAACCAGATGGATTGCTTTACTCCTAGCTGTAGAAAACCTGTGCTGTTCCTTCTCACATGCTCTATTTACCGACATTGGATTGTTAAATCGTAGGAGATATAATGCAGGAATGAGGAAATTATTTTATTTTATGGGTAAGAATTGTTCTTAAATGTTGTCATTTGGTTTGTTTTCCTCCACTTTCACTACCTGAGAACTCAAACTGGGCAGTTGTGAGCAAAACACACACACACAGACACACAGACACACAGACACACACATACACACACACACACACACACACACACTGCTCAGGGTTGTTAAGTGAGATACTGACAGAGGCAGAAAGAGAGTGAAAATATGGGAGAGAGAGAGAGAGAGAGAGAGAGAGAGAGAGAGAGAGACATTTAGAGGTGGAGTTTATATACTTCCTCGGTGTAGTGTCTATTTTCTCTTCAGATGCATGCAACAAGGACACATACAGACTGTTCTACAGAGGCTTTTCAGAGAACCATGAGAGTTTCAGTCTTAGAACTGTGTGGGTGAGGGGAGAGTCCTTGCTCCCTGTGCTGAAAACATACTGGCACTCCTATGAAGGACGAACACACCGGCAGGAACGAGGGGTACAGTATGACAACTGTCGGCTTATCAAATAGCAAGATGAGCATTAGGGTCGGTGTGAGTGAGTGTCCATTTCTATCTACATTCTTTTGCTTATGGTTTGGTTGAACTTAATGGCAGTGTTGAGGTTAATGGCAGTGTTGCTGTATTTCATTTTTGTCTCAGATGGCAGTGCAGGATTCTTTCATTTTTCTTTTTTATCTCAGTTATTTTTGTTTAATCTAACACTCTCCATTTTTTACACTCTCTGACCTGCGTTTTTCTCTGTCTCTTGGTGATCACAATTTTTTTTTATTTGTTAGAATTTATGAACTTGTTAGCTGGTCTTTTTGGCTGACATGGGAGATATTCTAAACTTAGTGCCCATGCCCCACACTCAAGTTACAGGCTTTCCCTCTCTATTCATGGACAGTGACACACATCCCCACTCTAACAAATGGACATATGTTTTATGACAGACATTTTTGTTTAGTAAGGCATAATCATGACACTAAAATGACTAACAACTTATAAATAAGTAAATAAATAATTGGGTATTATTAGATTGTGACAGTAAAATACTATTACACATTATGTGTTAGATGCTGTTCTAGACATATGCAGAGACAAGCATGTCATATGATTACAACTAGCTAATTTCATAAGAAACAAATTTGATTACTCTGATTGAACATAAACATGGCAGAATAGGGAGGATTGTTCATTTAGAATTCATCTGCACAAAAGGCTGAGGAAAATACAAGTTACAGGGAGCCCCAGATTGGTATAACTAAGGCAAAAACACAATGCAGAAAACAAAAACAAAAAATAAAAAGGCAACAGAAAAAATGACTGAATATGTGTAATCTCTCAAGTACATTATGTGGTTTTGTGTAGATTATATTTCATGGTTAAGGAGTCTGCAAGAGTACTTACACAGCTGCATTGTGCAGTTACTCATTCAATGTATGTAGAATAAAACCTCCATTTACACCATGGTGTACTAAAGCCACTAGGTGATGCTGGAGAGCTGGCTTGTTCCTCTCATCACTTCCTGCTGGAAGTTTACAAAGGAAATTGGGTGAAAATAATGTGGATCTGTTGGCATCAGGACTGCTGAGCCCATAGCACAGCCAGACATCCTGGCATGGACAGTGTGTAGCTGTCAGCCTAAATACTGCTCACCCAGACAGGAAAAATACAGATAATTAGAAAGGAGGAGAAACACAATTAGAAAATCTGTCAAACATGGAGGGATATACTTATAAAGGCATCGTCTGTTTGGCAATGTTCTATTGTTGTTCGTGTTTGTAGTTAATCCAGGGCCACAATACTTACTTTACAGTAGCCACCCCCCACCCCCCTCCCCCCACCCGGCATAAAGAGCCACTGACCAACCCACACTAGCATACCAGAAGCAACACGCTCTTTCAATATTACATTTGCAGACCAGCCACAGAGAGAGAGATAGATAGATAGATAGATAGAGAGAGAGAGAGAGAGAGAGAGAGAGAGAGAGAGAGAGAGAGAGAGAGAGAGAATGAGACAGATGCAGAGAACAAGTTAGAGAGTATACTAAATGCTCAAGATGCATATGGCAGAGAGTAAGATTAAACACAGCGAAAAAAGAATAAATAGAACAGGAGTCTATTCCACTGGCTAATACCCAGCAAAGTTTAAGTGGATTTTTCTTTGAATGGGAGCCATTTATCAGCGGAGTAAGCGAGTTTGTTGTCCACATCATGGCATGCTGCTGCTGTCCAGCTCCGTGTCTGAGAAACTGCTTCTTGCTTTCAGGTTGGTCCCATAAATTTTTACAATGAAATGGAACTTGCTCACGCAGACGTCAGTTCATTTCCATGAAATATGGGTAATAGACCAACCCATGAAGGTAATACACATTACAGTGTGACCTTTGCTTAGGCTGTTTGTGCTCTCCTGTTTATATTGTGCTTCTGCCCTGTGATTAAACCTAATATTGCGTTGTAAAGGTTTTAACAATGATTTGATCTTGTTGGTGTTATTAATGACATGGGTTTGCTTTTTACTCCTGCATTATCAATAGTAAATATAATTAATTTTGTGGTTGCACAGATCATATCAGTATAGCTATTTCATATAATACAACTGATTACAAATCACTGAGTGATTACAAAACCCAGAATGACACAGATTTGCAGTGCAGGTTAAGATTGCACTGTTTATGTTGGAAACTAATGGTGCCTAAACTAACTGACCAGAGAATGCATGCAGCTTGTCAGTATATAATGTCTAATGTGTGTATCCACCCTTTGAAATCACCTTGTCCCTTAATTTTTTGTTTGTTTCTAAATGATCCCTTCAGTTTTCACACATTTAATCTGCTCTAACCTCTGACAAAAGCCTCCACTGCCCTTTCCATAGATATATCAACTCCTGAGCTCAATATGTTATGGGAAGAGCCCCCATATGCACTAACAAGAGCCAATGAGCTCTTTCCAGGAAATGATGTCATGGCCACTGGTAAGAAAAACAAGGTTTGGTTTTTATCTAAAACTGAAACCATTTGTTTTTATGAAATGGAATTTGTTGTACTAATTTATAAATTTATTGATTTATTACTTGCTACATAATATAACATCATAATCTGAGTTTATAGGTTGAACTTTCCATATGTGATGTACTATGTTCTCTATAATTGCTTTGACATCTGCTGTACATTTTAGAATACTGGGAAAGTTATATTCATTCTGAAAAAGAAGAGCACCATCTGACTGACATTTACAGAGCCACTATGATACTACTGTATAGTCAGTTTTCTGTTTTTTCTCAATATAAAACAATGAACCTGCTGTTATAAGATGAGTACAAAAACAAATGTGTCCAAGTGTGTGAAGACACATTGCTGTTGAATTTGATAAGAGTTCTATAATTCTGGTACTAATAATTATTTCAACAGCCTTTGTCTACAAAATGAACTTATGAGTGACATAAATTTGTTGACTACCCAACAGTTGCTGTCAAGATCTATCAAGATTTTTCTTTCTTGTACTAAGGAAGCTTTCCTCTGTTTGGCACAGATGAGGAAGTGGAAACAGAGGCTGAGGTGGAGGGTGAGGGGATCACTGGTGAGAGTTACTGGAAGAGGAAGGAAGCTCTCAGTACTGTCTCCTTGGCTGTAGGAGATCACTTCTCTTCAGGTATTTGCATCATGATTTCCACTGCCATATAGACAAGAGTGGAAAAGCTTCCATAATGGACAGTAATGGCAGGCCTGATTCAGCAAACTGTCAGAGCTAATGCCCTTTCAGACAACCCTAATGTCTGCACTCAGTCTAATCATATCCTGTCAGAGGATTCTGCTGTCAGTGCAAGACATAACATTATGGCTAGGACATGTACAGTCCTATAAATAGTTAAAATTATAATATATATACATATGTATTATATATGTATATCACAAAAGTGAGTATTTTATTATATCTTTTCATGGGACAACACTGAAGAAATGACACTTTGCTACAATGTACAGTAGTGAGTGTACAGCTTGTATAACAGTGTAAATTTGCTGTCCCCTCAAAATAACTCAACACACAGCCATTAATGTCTAAACCGCTGGCAACAAAAGTGAGTACACCCCTAAGTGAAAATGTCCAAATTGGGCCCAAAGTGTCAATATTTTGTGTGGCCACCATTATTTTCCAGCACTGCCTTAACCCTGTTGGGCATGGAGTTCACCAGAGCTTCACAGGTTGCCACTGGAGTCCTCTTCCACTCCTCCATGACGACATCACAGAGCTGGTGGATGTTATGGACCTTGCGCTCCTCCACCTTCCGTTTGAGGATGCCCCACAGATGCTCAATAGGATTTAGGTCTGGAGACATGCCTGGCCAGTCCATCACCTTTACCCTCAGCTTCTTTAGTAAGGCAGTGGTTGTCTTGGAGGTGTGTTTGGGTCGTTATCATGTTGGAATACTGCCCTGCAGCCCAGTTTCCGAAGGGAGGGGATCATGCTCTGCTTCAGTATGTCATAGTACATGTCACAGTACACTCCCCAGTGCCGGCAGCACTCATGGAGCCCCAGACCATGACACTCCCACCACCATGCTTGACTATAGGCAAGACACACTTGTCTTTGTACTTCTCACCTGGTTGCCGCCACACACGCTTGACACCATCTGAACCAAATAAGTTTATTTTGGTCTCATCAGACCACAGGACATGGTTCCAGTAATCCATGTCCTTAGTCTGCTTGTCTTCAGCAAACTGTTTGCGGGCTTTCTTGTGCATCATCTTTAGAAGAGGCTTCCTTCTGGGACGACAGCCATGCAGACCAATTTGATGCAGTGTGCGGCGTATGGTCTGAGCACTGACAGGCTGACCCCCCCACCCCTTCAACCTCTGCAGCAATGCTGGCAGCACTCATACGTCTATTCTGCAAAGCCAACCTCTGGATATGATGCTGAGCACGTGCACTCAACTTCTTTGGTCGACCATGGCGAGGCCTGTTCTGAGTGGAACCTGTCCTGTTAAACCGCTGTATGGTCTTGGCCACCGTGCTGCAGCTCAGTTTGAGGGTGTTGGCAATCTTCTTATAGCCTAGGCCATCTTAATGAGCAACAATTCTTTTTTTCAGATCCTCAGAGAGTTCTTTGCCATGAGGTGCCATGTTGAACTTCCAGTGACCAGTATGAGAGAGTGTGAGAGCGATAACACCAAACTTAACACACCTGCTCCCCATTCACACCTGAGACCTTGTAACACTAACGAGTCACATGACACCGGGGAGGGAAAATGGCTAATTGGGCCCAATTCGGACATTTTCACTTAGGGGTGTACTCACTTTTGTTGCCAGCGGTTTAGACATTAATGGCTGTGTGTTGAGTTATTTTGAGGGGACAGCAAATTTACACTGTTATACAAGCAAAGTGTCATTTCGTCAGTGTTGGCCCATGAAAAGATATAATAATAATAATAATAATAATAATAAATATATATATATATATATATAACATTTGTCATGCTTTATGTGTTTATGACCTATATGTTAATAAACAATACGTTTTTGACTTCAAAAGTCTGCTTCATTTACTTCAATGTGGTCCAGATGTGATACTGCTGTTCAGTGGGAGAAGGCGCTCCAATTTGGAGCCAGACAGTGTGCTGCAGGAGGCACTGCGCACTAGACTAAGGGTCGTAGAGAGCAACAGCCAAGATGTTATTCAGCTTTTTAAAGTAAGCTTTTTAAAGTATCTGTGCTAAATGCAATCAAATTGAGAATAGTTGCTTATGCTTTTTCACAGTACTCAATCATTCCCAATGATTCTTGGTCCTCTGTTTCCAGGATCTCTCTGCGCGCTTGGTTTCAGTGCATGCTGAAAAAGACCATTTTGTTATTACCTTTAAGACAGTGGAGGAAATCTGGAAGTTCTCTACATACTTGGCTCTAGGTGAGCCAGCACAAGCACACAAGCAAGATGCATCATAATATGATTATATGCTACCCACATTGATCTACCACAATATGCAATCTTGGTGTTGGTATCTCAGGATATGTGGCAAGGTGCTTGGAGAACTTCCTGTGTGACCAGTCTTTCTGGCTGGACCCTCTTTTGCTCAGTGATGTGGAGATTTGTGTGAGGGTAGATGAGGAACACCTAGCCACTCTCTATCTGGGGCTCCTACTTCAAGAAGGTAAGAGCCCCAGACCAATCAATACTGCACTATTGTACTGTATTGTAAGATTTACCTTTCTAAAGGATAATAAAGTTTTTTTAGGCCAATTAATGCAAAATAAAATATAGTTCAATACAATACACTGAGACACAATAACCGCTCAAGGTTTTCAGGAAGAATGTTGTGGTAGTCACAACATGTTGCTCTGCTGTGTGTAAATGTTAGCAAATATAGCTCTGTTGTGTCTCCCGAAATAATTTTTTGCAACATTGTTTATGTATTTGATCCAATTGATGTCATACCAAAAGCATCTTTTAATTTGTTAATAGAATTAACACACAGACTGTTATCCCAGGCCTACCACTAAACATACTTTGTAGTAAAGAGTGTGGACATTTATTCAATTTAACATATATATAAGCCTTAGAACAATCAAAGATCATAGCATGTTAATAATAAGTGCTACTCTTATGGTAAACAAACAAACAAGTATAATTTACTTGTGATTTTAATAAAGGAAACAGTCAGAATGGCTGATAGAAGAAGGATAATAAAATGGTGAAAATCATAGGACAAATTGAAGACATATAGAGTCTGAAATGTAAAGAAATCTGTGGAGTTGTATTGTGCTTGCTTGTAGGTTCATTCTTTGCTAAAGCTCTGGTTAACAGTGAGCAGTGTATAGAGGAAGAAGACGAACTAGCCTACAAGAAGAATGACCTTGTTATGGTGAAGGATATTGGACAGCAGTCCATGTGGGAGGGAACACTGCTGTCTACCGGTCGGCATGGCCTAGTGCCTGTTCATGCAATGCAGCCTCTGCCCTACCCTTTTTACCAGTGAGTGATAATCCCACTTAGACATGATATGGTTCCATTAAATGATTGCTGAACCATCACCCTATAGAAGTAAGGAGATGTTTCCAAGTATTGTATGGGTTTTGTGTACTGAATAGTATTAACAATGCTACTTTATTATTTAGTTCACAATTTCTATATTGGTTGAACAGAATAAATCCGTTGTGTTTTAAAGGTGGTTTCTTAGGAAGTACCATGGCAATGCAGGAGGGTTTTCATCCACAAAAGGACAAAGTGACCAACCTATAGGTGAGTGTATGTGAGATCTAGTACTATGTTTAAGTCATATAATGATTTGTTCTGTGAACATACAGAGACTTTTAGAGGGCTTTCTTACTTCTCTCTCCAGTAACAGGAACTTGCGTAGCAGTAGTGGATCATTACCCAATGGCTAAAGATGAACTGCACTTCAGTCAAGGAGATCTGATAGAGGTCGAAGGCTTGCTTATTTGCTCACTGAACACGTTCATTGGGAGACACCTCTCTAGTGGACAGATAGGATTTGTCCACCTGGCCCATGTGAGACCTGAAAAGGTCAAACCACTGTAAGAAAGAAATATATAAAATTAAAACATACTCAACATCCACTTTATTAGGAACACCTGTACACCTACACATTCATGCAGTATCTAATCAGCCAAGCATGTGGCAGCAGCGCAATGCATAAAATCATGCAGATATAGGTCAAGAGCTTCCAGTAATGTTCATATCAAACATCAGAATGGGGAAAAATGTGATCTCTGTGACTTTAACCGTGGCATGGTTGTCTCTAGAGTTTACACAGAATGGTGCAAAACAAACAAACAAACAAAAAAAAACATCCTGTGAATGACCAGACTGGTATGAGATGACAGGAAGTCTATAGTAACTCAAGTCAAGTCAAGTCAAATTTGAATTAAATAACCTTAATAACATAAAATAACATCATAAGACAAAGAATATAAATAAGTTTTAAGAGAAGATTTAAAAATAGCTAAAGACGGAGCGGACCTCAGGTGAAAGGGGAGACTGTTCCAGAGTTTGGGACCAACCACAGAAAAGGCTTTATCACCCTTTGTCTTAGTACGACAACAGGGGACAGATAGAAGAAGCTGATTACAGTTACAGAGAGTAAGGGTGAAGAAGGTCAGTAACATACTGTGGAGCAAGGCCAGAACGAGCTTTGTATACATAAATAAGAATTTTAAAATCAATTCTAAACTTGATAGGAAGACAATGAAGAGATGCCAAAACAGGGGAAATATGATACCCCTTTTTAGCTCCTGTTTAGTCACTCTTTACAACCATGGTGAGCAGAAAAGCATCTCAGAAGGCACAACACATCAAATCTTGAGGTGGATGAGCTACAACAGCAGAAGACCACATCAAGTTCTACTCCTGTCTGTCAAGAACAAGAATCTGAGGATATCATGTACACAGACTCAGAGACTTGACAGTTGAAGACTGGAATAAGACCAGTCCCCAATCTTTAACAACAAAGATTAATTTTCTCCTCTGACATCTCTTATCCACAAGTTGTTTTTCCACCCATAGAACTGTCATTCACTCAGTGTTTGTTTTTACACCATTCTGTGTAAACTCTAGAGATTGGTGTGTGTGAAAATCTCAGGAGATCAGCAGTTTCTGAAATACGTAAACCAGCTCTTTTGGTGCCAAAAACCATGCCACAGTTAAAGTCACAGAGATCACACTTTTTTTCTTCAATCTTATGTCTGACATGAACATTACCTGAAGCTCTTGATCTCTATCTGCATAATTATTTGCATTGTGCTCCTGCCACATGATTGGCTGATTAGATAACTGCACGAATGCAGGTGTTCGTAATAAAGTGGATGGTGAGTGTACATTCATGTTACATTATTTCTAATTGGTTATAAATATTCTAAAATATTTGACTTCACAGACCATCAAAACACAAAAAAATCATCTGACTCATGAATACAGTTATCATGATATTTTTCAGTTGACCTTACCTGAATCTGTTTGTGTGTTGCTGGCTACTGGAAGGGGGGAGTGTAGTTATGCAATGAGGTGATGAAGCAGTCAGAATGGGAGTCATGTGGTTGATAATGTAGCCTTTGTTGGGTCCTCATAGCAGTGGACAATTGGTCTTTCTGAGTGAGGAGGAGAGGGTGGCTCTCTCACAGTTTAACCCCTGCGTTGAACAGTGCCATACTGGTCTATTGGACAAACTCTTCTCCACTGACATCAGCACTGTTTACAGATTAGGTAGGAAACACAGATACCATTTGTCTGAGACATGCTTGACATTGTTTAGGTGGACATGGCTTTAATTTTAATGCACCTCTGATTAAAAGAATTTGACTTATTTACAGACAGACTGGATGACTCCGATTTTACCTATATCAGAAACCAACCAAAGCAAGGTAATCTGTTTACCTTGATTTATGAAAACATGCTAAATGTATACATCTGGCAATCTTCTGTAATTTTAAATTATGAACTATGTTTGCATAATCCCCCAGAACAGAAAACCCCAGTAGATGCCAGGAAGAGCATTATACTGGAACATGATACTCCATCCTATCACTCCTCCCCTCGACCTTCCTTCTATGCTTCTCAGAGTTGTCTAGACAGGGACAATGAAGCCTTCTCCTTCAGCCTGGAGGACACTTTCCGAGAGATGGACGAGTATGAGGAAGATCCCCCCTTTATGGATGAAGGCATCTGTGAAACTGAAGAAGCTGAGTTTGCTGACCCCATCTTAACCCTTCTCAACCTGGACTACTTCCAGGACTCTTTTCATGCACTATATGACCTCTCCTACTCCTTCTTGGACACAGTCTTTGGGGGTCTTCCGGTGGATGAGGTGCTCCTGCATCTGGAGAGCTTGCGGGAAGGAGCAAAGAAAGGCAGGATGGTGTGGGCCCATCGGCGAGCCTGCTTCCTTCTGGGCAGGTTGTGTGCCAAAAAGCTCAAGTACTCACAGGCTCGAGTCTACTTTGAGGAGGCACTGAATGTCCCTGTAGAGGGCTTTAATGACAAACCTCTGTTGATTGCCCTGTATACCAACCTTACAGCTGTGTACCTGAAGCAGAAGATGACAGACAAGCTGCCTTATACATTAGAAAAAGCAAGTGCTCTTATACTGTGCCTCCCATTGCATAACTTCTGCTCTCTTGACGAGTTTGAACTGCTCAAGCCCATTCTACGCAAAGCTATTGTTGACAATGATAAGCACCTTGAGGCACGGACTTGCTATTTAATCCTCTGTCTATTTTTGCATAACAGAAAGATTGAGGAGGCCTTGCCTTTTGTGGAAAGACTTCAGTTCCTCAATCTCACTCTCTCAGCAGAAGAAGGAAGGCCTATAGGGCCAGTTGACCTAAACTGGATACTATGCAGGCTCTACCACAAGAAGTATCTGCCATACCTTGCATTAGCCTCTCTCAGTCTAGATTCAGGTCAGGATCATTCTTTGGATAATGCCTTTCAAAAGATTGAACTTTTCCTGAAGAACTCAGTCAGACTGAATCCTCGTTGGAAGGATGGCTCTACTCTGCTCCCAGTCCAGGTGGTAGTTTACCTTCAGCAGGCATTGTTTATAGCCAACTGTGGAGAACACCTGAAGACCCAGAGAGACCTTTGTCTGAGTTTGGCCAGTGTCTACCAGCAGTATGGTACTTTGGAAAGGGCAGTTCTCTATGCTGAACAAGCAGTGCAGGCAGGGAGTAGCATTAATGAGGAGGAGGGCTTTGAGGCATCAGTGCTGCTGGCCTGGATCTTAGTGCTCACAGAGGAACCAGATAGAGCCCAATCTACATTACAACCTCTCCTTAACTCACTGAATAGAACAGACAGTCCAACACAGCGTGGAGTGGTCCACAATCTACTTGCGCTATGTCTTCACAAACAGGGGAAGGTCACAGAGGCAGCAAAGGACTTTCACTGTGCTCTCAAAATTTCACAGGAAAATGGAAACAAGCATAATGAAGCTCTGGCTCTGGCTAACCTGGGGTGCCTCGCCTTATCAGTGGGGGCTCCAAACCTGGCAGAGAGTTTCTTGCTCAGATCGCTGCACCTTTTCCAGTTTCTCTCTGAGAGCCCCTCAGATGAAGAGCATGTTCAGACTCTGTTGTGGCTAGGTAGAAGCTACAAAGATAGGGGAGAAAGTCAAAAGGTTAGGCTGTGCTACGAGATGGGTCTCCTGATAGCCATCAATGCCAAGAACCTGCACAGTGAGTGAAGCAAGCTTTTGGGTCTTTAGAAGTTCTTAATTATCATTTTTATACCTCCCCCAAACCAGCTCAAAGACTAAGTTATGCATTTACTCAAATAAATCTTTAATACTTTCATATTTTATATTACAGGTCAGATGGTAGTAGCAAAGGTGCTCAGTCGTCTATATGCTGACTTAATGTTGTATGGGCAATGCATAATTTACTATGAGCACTGTGTGGGGCTCTCCAGAGAACTGAAGGATAAACGTCTGGAGGGAGAGTACCTGGAGATTCTCAGTAATCTCTACCTATCACTTAACACTGAGAAGTAAGACACACAAGGCTAAGTCTCATATAATGTATTATGTTGCTACTGGTATTATTCTACATCAATACATTTGGTGCACCTTTGACAGGCGGACCAAACGTTTTGGTTTCCTGTATACTTGTGTATATATCAATTAGACTGGATACATATGCATAATGAAAAGAAGCTTAAATCAAACTCAAATAAGTCAGAAAATCTGATCCAAATAAATTATGTAATTAAATAAATTAATATACACCACTTGTCTTCACAGCTGTGCTTTGAGTAAAAAAAAAAAAAAAATCAGGATGAATGTATCTCACTGATGAAAAGGATTTTACTGATAAAAAAAAACCTTTTCACTGATGAAAATTATTTTAGGTCCTCACGGAAGTCTCTGGACTACACTAAGCAAAGTCTAAGGATTTCCATAGACTTAGGAAAGAAACAGGAGGAGTCAGAGACATGGCTACAAGTGGGCCGTATCTACTACTTGATCCATGAGGATGAACTGGCAGACATGTATCTTCAGGTGAGAGGAAGGCAGTGGTGAGATATAAGTGAGTAGCATATTAACTAGTGGTACTGCTAATACACTACTAGTATGAGTACTGTTGTAATAACAATTCTTGCAAGACACTCTAATATTTATATTTTGTATCATTGTTTTTGTAAAATATTTGTAATTTTGTATTCCTATAAAGTAAAAAGTACATCTCATGTAAATCTTTTATCATAACAGCCTGTATAAACTATCTTCTGCAGGCAGCTGTAAAGACAGCCCTAAGGATAAATGATCCATGTTTTGCTATGAACATATATGAAGAGGCTGGAGATGTCTTCTTCAAAGGACACAGAAACCGACTGGCTGCCGTTTCATTTTTTAGTGTATGCACTACCACAACCTTACAGCATGTGTAATAATGTATTAATAATATTTAAACACCAACTAATGTTTTAATATGCAGCCCACAGAAGCAGGCTTGTCTGGATTTTTTTTCTCCATAACTGGTTTGTGAAAAGTGTAAACTGTGTGTGCAGGACGGGGGTCTGCCATTTGCAAGATGTCTTAAGGATGTACATTCAGAGTTCAGGCTTTTGTGTAAACTCTCTGAATTGCTGCTGAAGGAAGGCCAGCACCAGGAGGCCCTGCAATATGCTACACTTGCGATGCAAATCAGTACCTCAACCGGTAATAAAGCTAAATTTCTCCTTAAATTTCATCATCTCATGTTACGCCAGAGTCTGTTATGACATTTGGCATTCTGTATGAATATACTGTTGTGCAAGTGTCTGGCTCTAATCTGAGATGTTTAATCAGTCTTTTGCTTTGGTATGAAGAAGCATCAAGTAGTAGGTAAAGGGATCCTTTACTAAAAGACGGTGCTGCATGACTTTATTTTCCAAACCCAGCACCATGCTGCCCCCTACTGCCAATAAACCAATACAGCAAAAAAAAAAAAAAGTGGAAAATTGTTTTCTAGGTTTTGTGTGTTATATTTAATTGCATAGCAGAGATAATTGTTCCACAGCATTCAACTGGAAGCTATGAACTATCATGGTACTCTTGTTCACTCCTTTAGGTGTACGCCTGAATGAGAGGGTGTCCTACCATCGCCTCGCCTCAATCTACTTTACTCTGAAGCAGTATGAGATGGCTGAGAATTACTATTTGAAGGCTCTGTCCCTCGCTCCCATTGCACTGGAGCATGCAGAAGAGGCCCGCTACTATGTCAAAGTTTATTGCAGACTAGCTGATCTAACCCTGCACAAGATAAAGGTTGATACCCAGCCATGTTGAGATATTTCATCAGTCTGAGACTGATCACCCTTAATAAAAATGAGCAAAAATACATAACACACAATTTGAGCTTAAACATATGAAAATGCTGTGCAAGGTACTGAAGGCACCGATCCGATACCCAGTATCAGTAGCATGCTGATACTAGCAAAAAATGGTGACACATATTGATGAGAAAACATATTGGATTTCAGATATTGGATCATGCAACAAATGGCAAAGATTGGAATTGGAAATTTTTATTTTAACTGGAAATGTTTGCATATTCTTATATTATATTTATACCTTATTATATGTACGAAGTGATTTTTGTGTTAAATCATTTAACTGTGAAGTGCTTCAGTTAAAAAAATTTAAAACTTGGTAGACAATATCAGTATTGAAACTAGTATCAGATTCAATATAGCATTAGTCTAAAATTTTTGTTACATTCATTCATTCATTCATTCTTCTATTATTATTATTATTGCTCTGATCATCTCATTGCCTGAGTACATGATTTTATATGTGTGCAGCCTCACATTAGAAACATTAGAGAGTTCCTGGATGCAAGGGCAAATTAAGATGTTTTTTTCCCCCCACCATCAGTAATTTTACCTTATATGTTTTAGAGATAATTTTTTTTTTTTAAAAGAGGATTTTGAGAATACTATTTGGTAGAAGAAAGGTAAGTAGTAGTCTAAGTGAAAAATTTAAATCGTTATGTGTAAAATTTAATTGATCTTACAGGGTGTCAGTAATTCTGGAGTATGACTGAATCCATGTATAAGCTATGATAAGCCATTGTATATAATGTTGATGCTGCTACTTATTTTGTGCACATAATTTATTGGATGTTATTACTGTACCATGCATTTACAAATGAAAATGACTTGCTTACTCCATAGGATGCTTTTGATGCCATGGGATATTTCCATTTAGCTCTGGCAGCAGCTCTGGAAGATGAAGGGAGCCTTCAGGCCAGGTACATAATTTACATGAAGCTGGCAGAGATCCATGCTAACTACTTACCTGATGTGGAGCTGAGCCAGAGATATATGGACAGTGCACGGAGCCTAAAGAGGGAGCTGGCAGGACACACAGACTCCAGTGACACAGATGATGAATATATGAACCATGCTGCTACAGAGTATGCTGATGCTAAGTCCATCAATCATTCCAGTGATGGGTCAAGGAGCTCAGACTTCAGCAGTAGAAGCAGTACTCTTGCAGGCTCCTTCATGATGGACACTAGCCGTACAATAACTGCACTGAAGGAAGCTGGGACAGAGGATATGGACACCTGCAACCTAGGAGGGACTGATGGTGGGCCTAGACACCATACAGATTCCGAAAACACTAACCAAAGACTCCATATCAGCCACACAGATTCTAGCTTTCTATGTACAGAATTTTGATCACACCACCCCAAACCCCCAAGGCACTTTGTTATGGAAGTGAAATGTTTAAATATCATAATTCATGTATCTTGTTCATGTATTTCATTCTTCCGTCAAATATAGGGGAAACGACTATTGTTAAAGTACTCCGATTTTTTTTTCCAAGGAAAGAGCACTTGTATTATAATATATGTAAATATTCTTGTCAGTTTTTATGTATATTATGTTTATTACATTGAAATGAATTTTTTTTCCTTTTTTTCTACTTTTTGAAGAACTTATTTGAAGATGACTTATTAAAGTCTTGTCAATACCTAATTCTAGTTCTTATGATTTTTCCTTATATACAACATGTTGTATATAAGTATGTGATGTATATTGACTTCTATCACACCAAAAATCATGGATGTGTAAATTCTTTCTTGATTTGAATGATCATATCTGGGTCAGGTGCAGATTTAGGAGGGTGCTGAATTGGGCTACGGCCCCCCAAATTTTTCCTACACCTCCCTAACATTCACCTCAAAACTTATTAAAGACTTTTTTCCTCATTATCAAGTACATTAATTAAATAACAGTCATTTGGCCCGCATAAAAAATACTGAAACAGCCCACAATATCCACTACACTATATTTTACAAAATCTAGAATTCTCACCATATTGTAGTGTCTGACCCAGCACTTGAAAGCTCACATCTTCAAATATGAAATCTTCCTCATGTCTCTATGCAAAGCCATATACTTTGAGCTACACAAAGTAGAATTTTTGCATTGTTGTATTCAGAAATGTGTCACAGCAAAATAATGCAACCAAGCACAAGCTGCATTCTGAGCGTTGCAGCAAGGGGCAGAGGCATGTTTCTCCCTGTCAACTGTCATGGCAGATCAGCAGTTAACCAGCAGTAAAAATGTATAGCTCTGAATACTCTTGCTTTGAACCCTGGGTTTCACCATTGAAGAATGCATTTGTTGTTAAAAAGGATAAACCAACATGGAGTGAAGGTATCACAATCCACCATTCGATTAAAAAGACTTCGAGCCCAGAAATATAGAGGCCATGCTACAAGATGCAAACAACTCATCAGCAGTAAGAATTGGAAAGTCACACTGGAATTTGCAAAGAAATATAGAGATAAATCACAAAATTTCTGGAACCAAGATTAACCTCTACCAAAGTGATGGAAAGGTCTTTATCAGGAGGGAAAATGTGGACAGTTTAAGACTGGCCAAGTCAATCACCAGACCTTAACCCAATTGAGCATGCATTTCGCCACCTGAAAAGGAGACTGAAAGGAGAAACCCCCCTTAAACAAACAACCAAGAATTTGGTGATGTCAGTGAGTCGCAGGCTTGATGCAGTTATTGCAAGCAAGGGAGATATAACCAAATATAAGTGTTATTTACTTTAATTTACTTCAAGACTAATCTGTCCCTATACTTTTGCTCACCTAAAAATTGGGTGGTTTGATACAAAAGGTTCTATGTTTTATGTTGTTTAACACATTTAGACGTAAATACCGGGAAATAAAAGCTGAAATCCTAAACTCTCATCTCATATCCATCTTTTGATCTCAAGCCCAAATGTTTTTGGTGTATAGCACAAACAAATGAACTGGCCTTGCCGTTCCAATAGTTTAGGAGGGAATTGTACTTGTACTAGCATGAAACAAGTTGCTCTGGGTAAGGTCTGCCAAATTCTGTAAATGTAATAGAGTCTAGAAATCGTTGTAAGTATTACTGTATCTGCAATTTTGTGATAAGCACAGTAACCACATACTACCTTATGGCCCCAGATGGCCTGGTATTCGGTGCATCGATACTTGTCTGCAAAGGTGAGGCAAAGAGTGTGCAGTTTTCTTTGGAGCACAAGGTGGGTGGACAACTCACGGGAAAGCAAAGATATCTGTATTCTCATTCACCCACTGAGACCCCCTATAGCAATGAGAGAGAGTAAGAGTTAGAGGAATCACTTAATAGGGATAAAGTATGCAAAAAGTAACCCAAAGTTGACTACAGATAAACTAATAATGACAAATTAAAAATGACTCAGTCAGTGTTTTTTTAAATAGTAACCTTTGTGTGTTCATGTTGAGCTGATGAGCCTTTATAGGCTCTAGAGTCTCCCACTGGGCTGGCCATAACACACATCCTTCAAGAAAACAACCAATCAGCACACAGATTGCACTAGAAACATAGAAAATGTGATTAGACTGTCAAACAGAACAAAGTTTAAAAACTTGTATTGCCATATAATATATCTACAAATTTAATATCTTGCCAGCTGGCAGTGCCTTGCAAGTATTTGCCCCACTTGAATATTTCCACATTTTATAGTGTTGAATATAGCCTAGAATAAAAATGTACCTTAGTGGTATTATACGTAACGAATATATGCAAAATGTTTTGGTGTGTGTGGTTTTTATTTATTTATTTATTTATTTTTTAACTTTGTGTCACAAAAAAAAATATTTTGCACCATCAAATTGTGTAAACTGTAAAATGTAAAATGGACAAGGGAGGCAGTACTTATGCAAGGCACTGTATTTTATTTCAACAGTTCTGTATTGCTTCAGAAATTGGTTTACACTTGAAACACACTAATGAATGCAACAACTAAATGTTAAGACAATCCACTGAGATTATATGTACTTTTCATTTTTTAAAGAAAGTATTGTAGTGTTTACTTAAAATATACAATATTTTTTTTTATTAATTCTTTTACTTTTATATTTATACATTTATATTTTAATTTACATTTACAACTTATGATACATTTAGGGCACACTGATGTGTAAATCCCAAATATGGATGAAATTTAACATATTGATAATCTGCCCTAAATTTTTATTTATTTATTTATTTTTTTGAGAGAGAGAGAGTTGGTGTGCAATATTGGGGTCTGCAGGACTGAGAGCGAGGAGCAAGGCATTATTTGGTACTATTTTAGCTTGTTTCTTTTAATAAATTCATAAATTCAATATTGGTCTTCCTAATTATTACTCTAATTTAACTCAGTGGTAAGTGTGTAACATAATAAAACATGCAATCTTCCCAATGATCACACAGATCTCTAGAACAAGGTAACTAGTTACATGTGGTCACAGCTTTATAAAGATGCTAAATGCAATTGCTTCAGTATATTTAATGGTTAAAAAAAAACTGTTTAAAATGAGCAATGGTGTGAGAGGTACTGTACCTCTTCTGGGGACAGTGTGGGAGCAGGAGCCCAGAGCTTCAGGAAGCGCTCCACTTTAGCTGAGAGAGCTTCCTGAGCATTTCCAGAAGTGTTACTCTTCTGTGCTTCAAGATGCTCTAGGCACATCTCTCTTTATCCTGTAAGACCAGAGAAAAATACACATCAGCCAAGATTTTTTTTGGATTTCTTCCAACTGCCATTCCATTTCTCTTTACTATTCATTACTCATAGGTTGTGTTATTTGGCCCTGAACCTGAGTTCAGGATGATAAACTTTGATAAACTTGCCCTGAATACCAAAATAAGCAAAGAACAGAGTTAATTTTGTTAATTCAACTCAAAAATATCTAAGACTTAAAACTGAATTTTAAACAGTCTAAACACAGCCAAGACTGGAACCATCTTCTCTACCAATTTATCAACACAGTAGACAAGTATAAGTAAATTTCCTTATTGTAGTATCAGAGAATCACACCAGATGGCCTTATCATTTATTACTAGTCACAACAATCAAACTTGTGTATTTAAGTGACTTATCTGTTTATTACCTGCATTGTTTTCTCATCAAACTTTAAAACTTTGAAACGAATCTATGTAATGTGACTGTTACAACCCGTGGGGTAAAGGTGAGAAGCAGGATGCACTTGCAGGAGAAAGTGGTCAGTTTATTAGGAACAGTTCAAACAATAACAAACATAAAAGACTCCATCCAACATAAATGCATGAACAGAAATGTCACCGTTATCCAAAAGGATATTATACTGGGCCGTTGAGGCAGTGATCCAAAAAAAAGTAGAAGTAATCCAAATGAAAACGAAACACAGTAATCCACAACGGGTAGAAAATCCGAAAAAAAAAAGGAAAATATACGCTAGGCTAGGCGGTGGTCTGGAAACCACGAACTACGAGCTAAGGAAATAAAAGCGCATGGCTAGAAGGTGGTCTGGAAACCACGGGAAAAAGGCTAATGGAAAAAGAACGCGAGGCTAGAAAGGTGGTCTGGAAACCACGAATGACGAGCTACCGAAATAAATGCTCAACGCTAGAAGGTGGTCTGGAAACCACGGGAAAAGAGATAAACTAAACTAAACTAAGCTAAAGCTAATACTCCGCCCCGAAGCGGAAACGGAGTGGCGTATTTAAACACATATCAATCACCTCAATCACATGCCCAAATCCATAACACCTGACCTCAATCCATATGAACAAAAATGTGAAATGAGGAGGCGGAGACATGACACAAACAAAAACAAACGCGCATGGGGAAACACAGGAGGCGGAGACATGACGTGAACGAAAACATGAGTACACATGGCAGAGGTAAACAAAACGTGAGTTCATGAATAAAACGTCCATCGGAGAGTTTTTGAATAGCGCTGGAATGCGCACAATGGAATGCGGAAGCACGCCACTCGCTACTCCTTGCAGCATAGCAAGAACTAGAGAAGGGGAAACCTAACAGTGACATTATCCAATAGGTGCCCAATAGAGTTTATATTAGAAAAGTTTTTACTTGACAGGTCAGAGCAACAGTTTTGATGGTGCTAAATACACACCAGATAGAGCTTTTGTGGAAGCTATAAAAGAAGAGTACTGAAGAGGGGATGTCTGTGGAAAGTGGCATGTGGTAGATTTCACCTGAGGTGGCAGTAAGCTCTGATTTTTCTGTGAAGGAAGAAAACACAATAAGCATAAAGTGGGATGAATAAGTTGATAATTGTAATGAACACAAGGTAACGAGCTATACCAGAGCCATTTCTTGCTATAAGCTGTATACACCGACCAGCCATAACATTAAAACTGCCATTAAGGAATACCATTGCCATGAAGGGGTGTACTTGGTCTGCCACAAAATTCATGTAGGTGGCATGTGTCAAAGTGACATCCTCATGAAAGAGAGGACCCAAGGTTTCCTGGAAGACATTGCCGTAGTGCATCCTGGTGCCATGTCTTCTCCAGGTAAGTGACGCACATACACCCAGATGTCCACATGACGTAAAAGAAAACATGATTCATCAGACTAGGCCACCTTCTTCCATTGCTCCATGGCCCAGTTCTGATGCTCACATGCCCATTGTAGGCACTTTTGGCAGTGAACAGGGGTCAGCATGCCCACTCTGACCAGTCTGCAGCTACGCAGCCTGTTGCCCTGTTCACCGGTTGTCCTTCCTTGACTAATTTTGGTAGGTACTAACCACTGCATACAAAGATCTGCATACCGGGACAAGACCTGCCATTTTGGAGATGCTCTGACCCAATTTGGGCCTTGTCAGAATCACTCAGATTCTTATGCTTACACATTTTTTCTGCTTCCAACACATCAACTTTGAGAACTGACTGTTCACTTGCTGCATAATATAGCCCACCCTTTGACAGGTGCTATAGTAACGAGATAACCAGTGTTATTCACTTCGTGTGTCAGTCGTTTTAATGTCAGTCGTTATGGCTGATTGGTGTAAGTGGTCGCTTAGGGCCCCTCGACCACCTGAAGGCTACCATTATTTAAAAATAAATATGCAAAAAAACAGACTTTACTAATATTTGGCAAAAGGTTTATGTATCAGGCAGTCACTGGTCCCCTTGTGGTGCGAAAAAAAAAAACAGAAACTGCAATTTACATAAGTAAGTTAGATAACTAATGTGATCCTGTTGACTTCCTCACTCCAGTTCTTTTTTTCTGTCAACAGCATTTAGAACAATTATTTTGTAAACTTATTCCAAGTGTATATATACTGTATGTAAGCCATAACATTAAAACCACCTACCAAATATTGTGTCAGTCCCCACTGTGCCATCAAAACAGCTCTGACCCGTTGAAGCATGGACTTCACAAGACCTCTGAAGGTGTGCTGTGGTATCTGGCACCAAGATGTTAGCAACAGATGCTTTAGTCCTGTAAGTTGCGAGGTGCAGCCTCCATGGATCGGACTTGTTCGTCTAGCACATCCCACAGATGCAGATGTTTTGCTACGACCCCTAACTGCTCCGTTCTATGTAGCTCTTCAATTACTCTTTTATATTCACGTCAGCAATTCATTGCCAAGTGACACCATCTTGTGGCCGGAATATGTAACTAGCATGCAGTTGGACGAGCAGAGCGTTCCTGCACCTGTATTGACTTTTCTGCTAGGTGTGCAGAAAAGTTCTATCCTTTGTAGCCAGGTCCTCTGAGAGATTCCCTTGTAGGGACAAATTCTGGTGGCTTTAAAGCCCCCATTTAATCAAAATTGAAGTTTTGTAACTTTTAGTATGAATATGTTAGTCTTAAGGTAAGTGACAGTGACAATAACAATGACAAAATATGCATTTAGAAGACATATGCATGTCTCTCTCTACCACCAGTATGAATCAATAATTTTGATGACATCATTCTGCACTTCAGCTTCTCATCAGATTTATGTGCATCCAGACTCTAGAGAGGGTTAGTGAGAGTGAGAGCAGTGTAGTTTCTGTAGGGGAAAGTCTGGATTTCTCAGGCGGAGATAGCAATCCCCCAACTCCGGCATTAGAGCCCTCACAGCGGGGTGAATGGGTGATGACTCGGCGGCATAATCGCAAAGCCAAAGCTAACGCTAAGGCTCGCCCACGTGAGCACCACTCCTCTCCGCTTCACGTGTCCAACAGGTTTGCTCTCCATAGTGAAGCACCTGCTGAGAAACCTGAAAGAACTCTGGTTATAGGAGACTGTATCTTAAGGTACATGAAATTAGCTAGGTCGTTAGGGGCTCCAGCAGCTTTAGTTAGGTGTATACCGGGAGCCAGGGCACTGGACATAGCAGGTCTTAGGAAAGCACAGGTTTTCAAAGATAGTTATTCATGTAGGAGCTAATGATATACACCTTAATCAGTCAGAGGCTACTAAGAGTAAAATTGTAGAGGTGTGTAAATTAGCGAAGGCGATGTCCGATGCAGTAATATGCTCTGGCCCCACCCCAATGCGGTGTGGCGATGTAGCTTACAGCAGGTTATGGTCGCTGAACTGCTGGATGTCCAGGTGGTGCTCTGAAAACAATGTGGGATTTATAGATAATTGGAGCAGTTTTGAGGGCAAGGCTGGCCTGTTAGGGCGGGACGGTATCCATCCCACTCGGGAAGGTGCTGCTCTCATTTCTTGCAGCATAGCACATAGTCTCAGAACAGGCCGAGTTAACTGTTGACTATCCAGAGCCAAGGCCAGGGAGCAGACAAGCAGGCTAAACCGACCGTTCACTAGCTGCACTGAGTCGTCACCTAGGTTCCACAATATCGAGACTGTGTCTGTTCCCCAAGCTGAACAAATATATAGAAATTTTCGGAAAGTTTGTTATAGTAACCTAATTAACATAAATTAGACCATACTGAATACACAGCCAGCACCTTTGATCTGAAGCTAGGACTATTAAATATTAGATCTCTTATGTCTAAAGCATTTATTGTTAATGAAACCATTACTGATCAGGAGTTTAATATAATGTGTTTAACAGAAACATGGATTAAACCAAACGAATACATAACACTAAATGAAGCCAGTCCTCCTGGATACAGTTTTATACATCAGCCCCGTCTAACTGGCAGAGGAGGAGGTGTCGCACTCATTTATAATGAAAATCTAGGCGTCACACAAGAACCTAGCCATAAGTTCAACTCCTTTGAAGTTCTTCATACTAGTATAACATATGTAACCAGAAAAAATAAGTCTATCGAGTCGATTCCACTTATTATTATTTACAGACCCCCAGGGCCATATTCTGAATTCCTTGGTGAATTTGCAGATTTTATCTTGAACCTGGTTGTTTCTCTAGATAAAGCATTAATTGTTGGTGACTTTAATATTCATTTTGATAACCCGGAAGATCCTCTGAGAACAGCGGTTGTGTCTATTCTAGATTCAGTAGGGGTCAATCAGAATGTAATAGGACCCACTCATAAAGGTGGTCACACTCTTGACATTATACTAACATACGGATTAAATATAGAAAATATAGTCACACTTCCCCAGTCTGAAGCTATCACAGATCATTATCTCATCTCGTGTAAATTGTGCATTGATCATAATATATGCACTTTACCACGCTACTGTGTCAAACGTACATTCACATCAGCTACTGCACAGAGTTTTATCAATAACCTCCCAGAGATATCAACTATGATTCGATCACTGTCTGATCCCATAGAACTTGATCAGGTAACTGAATGCTTAGAGTCAGTGTTCTGCTACATGTTAGATAAGGTAGCTCCACTTAAAAGAAAAATAATTAGAGAGAAAAAGCTAGCACCCTGGTATAATGATCACACACGTACCTTAAAACAGACCACTCGACAATTAGAACGTAAATGGCGTCAAACCAAATTGGTAGTATTTCAAACAGCATGGAACGAGAGCCTCATGAACTATAGGAAATCTCTAAGTGCTGTTAGATCAGTCTATCTCTCTACCTTAACTGAAGATAACAAAAATAATCCTAGATTCTTATTTAATACTATAGCAAAATTAACTAGGAATAAAACAGTCACAGACACATGCACACAATCATTATATAGCAGCAATGATTTCATGAATTTTTTCATTGGCAAAATTGAAAATATTAGACAAAAAATTCAGACTATTAATTTAAAACCAGGCAGTCTAACTAACCCTGTAGATAATAATATAGCAATATCAGATCAACGATTAGAGTGCTTTACTCCCCTTAGAGAGACCAAACTTATTTCATTAATTTCTTCATCAAAATCATCAACTTGTATACTAGATCCCTTACCTACATTTTTCTTCAAACAGATTATTCCAGAAGTAATCAAACCCTTTCTAAAAATAATCAACTCCTCCCTTAGCACTGGCTATGTACCTAAATCATTTAAACTAGCAGTTATCAAACCCCTGATTAAAAAACCTGACCTCGACCCCTGTCAATTGTCCAGCTACAGGAAAATATCAAATCTCCCCTTTATCGCCAAGATCTTAGAAAAGGTTGTTGCACAGCAGCTATGTTCATACCTAAATAGGAATAACATTCATGAAATATATCAGTCAGGATTTAGGCCTCATCATAGCACAGAGACAGCACTGGTTAAAATGGTAAATGACCTACTGATGGCCTCTGATCAGGGTTGTGTCTCCATGCTTGTCCTTAGTGCAGCTTTTGATACAATTGATCATACTATTCTCCTTGATAGATTAGAAAATGTTGTTGGCATTAAGGGAATGGCCCTCTCCTGGCTCAGGTCTTATTTGTCTGATCGTTATCAGTTCGTAGATGTAAATGGTGAATTCTCGATGCATACTGAGGTAAAGTTTGGTGTTCCGCAAGGTTCTGTTTTAGGCCCACTTCTTTTTTCCTTATATATGCTACTTCTGGGTCAAATTATTCGTAAACATGGAATTAGCTTCCACTGTTATGCTGATGACACACACTTGTGTGTTTCAGCAAAGCCAGATGACAGACACCAGTTTAATAAAGTTGAGGAATGTGTAAAGGACATTAGACAGTGGATGCTTATTAACTTGCTCTTACTAAATTCTGACAAGACAGAAGTACTTACACTAGGACCACATGCAGCTAGAAGTAAGTTTTCTGATTACACAGTAACTCTGGATGTCCTTTCTGTTTCATCATGTGCAGCAGTAAAAGACCTTGGTGTGATTATTGACTCCAGTCTTTCCTTTGACGCCCATGTAGATAGTATTACTAGGATAGCCTTCTTTCACCTCAGAAATATTTATAAGATAAGAAATATATTGTCACTACATGATGCAGAAAAATTAGTCCATGCTTTCATCACCTCTAGATGGATTATTGCAATGCCTTACTGTCTGGATGTTCCAGTAGGAGCATAAACAAACTCCAGTTAGTCCAGAATGCAGCTGCAAGAGTCCTTACTAGAACCAGAAGATATGGCCACATCACCCCTATCTTATCCACACTGCATTGGCTCCCAGTGAAATTTCGCATTGATTCTAAAATACTATAGCCGTGGTCAAAAGTTTTGAGAATGACACAAATATTCATTTTTACAAAGTCTGCTGCCTCAGTTTTTATGATGGAAATTTGCATATACTCCAGAATGTTATGAAGAGTGATCAGATGAATTGCAATTAATTTCAAAGTCTCTCTTTGCCATGAAAATGAACTTAATCCCAAAAAAACATGTCCACTGCATTTCAGCCCTTCCACAAAAGGACCAGCTGACAACACGTGCAGCCATCATTGCTTTGCACAAAAAGGGATTCACAGGCAAGGATATTGCTGCTAGTAAGATTGCACCTAAATCAACCATTTATCGGATCATCAGAAGTTGATTGAAAGCATGCCAGGGCGAACTGCAGAGGTCTTGAAAAAGAAAGGTCAACACTGCAAATATTGACTCTTTGCATAAACTTCATGTAATTGTCAATAAAAGCCATTGACACTTATGAAATGCTTGTGATTATACTTCAGTAACAGTTAGTAACATCTGACAAAAAGATCTAAAAACACTGAAGCAGTAGACTTTGTGAAAATTAATATTTGTGTCATTCTCAAAACTTTTGGCCAAGGCTGTACTATTGACTTATAAAGTGCTAAATGGCTTCGTGCCACAGTACCTAAGCGAACTTTTGGTCTTTTATGATCCGCCATGCCTACTTCGATCAAAAGGTGCAGGCTATTTGTTGGTACCTTGAATAGTGAAGGATACAGCAGGGGGGACAGCTTTCTCTTACAAAGCCCCACAGTTA
The DNA here is from genome assembly GCA_023630585.1 of Cranoglanis bouderius. Classification (NCBI taxonomy): domain Eukaryota; kingdom Metazoa; phylum Chordata; class Actinopteri; order Siluriformes; family Cranoglanididae; genus Cranoglanis; species Cranoglanis bouderius. Next base: position 17,069,615 of record CM042561.1, read on the forward strand.
TGGAACAGCCTTCCAATTAGTGTTCGGGACTCGGACACAGTCTCAGTGTTTAAGTCCAGGCTGAAAACATATTTGTTTAGTCAAGCTTTTTGTGAATAGTTTTTTTCTTAGGTAAAGGAGCAGATCTAGAGGTCTCACAGGCATAGTGTGTTGTGGTGAACTGGGATGTTTAGATGCTGTCGCCCCCCCACTTTCACGCGTTCACCCAGGTTTGTTGATGGTGGAGCGGCTGGCCGCCTTATGTTCCAGGGAGCCCTCATGTCTGTGTTACCTTCTGGCTCTCCCTTTTAGTTATGCTGTCATAGCTAGTCTTGCCGGAGTACCTGCTCACAAAGTACAGAGTACTCACACAAAGTACACTGTCCTTAACCATTATGGGACAATAAGCATACCTAATTCTCTCTCTCTCTCTCTCTCTCTCTCTCTCTCTCTCTCTCTCTCTCTCTCTCTCTCTCTCCCCCCCTCTCCCCTTCTGTTGAGCTACACATGATACTCCTGAGATGCCAGTGATCCTGACCCCTTCTGCTCTCTGGACCTGCCTGATCCATCCTGATACCCTACTTCTGGTTGGAGATCTCATCAATTGGAAGTCACATGCTGCTGCTGAGGATGGCCCCACACTGTGCAGCCTAAAGATCATTGAGATTACTGAGGATGGTACCACTTAAAAACCATAAAGATGGCTTTGGAACTCAATTCATATGAGCAGTTATGGTATGATGGCTTTAGGACTACAATTGCCACAAACAGTTTGGCACTCAAGTCTCCATCAGTGAACAGTGGTGAAGTTCATCAAAACAGACTTCATATAAAAACTGTAATGAATTTTCATGGTTTCACAACTGCTATCTGACCATGTAGTATTGGTACATTTATAGAAGGGATTTATTTATTTATAATCGCACTATCCGGTGTCACCCAGATGAGGATGGGTTCCCTTTTGAGTCTGGTTCCTCTCAAGGTTTCTTCCTCATATCGTCTCAGGGAGTTTTTCCTTGTCACCGTTGCCTCTGGCTTGCTCATTGGGGATAAATTCATAAATTTAAAATCTATGTCCTGAATTTATATATTTCTGTAAAGCTGCTTTGGGATAATGACCATTGTTAAAAGCACTATACAAATAAACTGAACTCGAACTAAATAAACTGAATTTAATGTCCAATCAATTGCTCTCTAGAATCGGAATCTCCGGGTCCTGCCCCCAACATCATAAAAATCACCTTGCCGAAGTTGCCATTGTTGAGTGAGAGAAATCATATCAGCAAGAATGGGTTGTAAGTGTGCCTTTCACTGTTAGAACGTGTGCATTTTATACAGTTTTCCATCTGTAAGTTGATTAACAAGGAAATTACTTGAATTCATTCGCTTTGAAGAAGGAGGTATTTGTGCCAGCTCATGGCTTTGTGACAGGCATTCTCCGATGATTCTCCGATGTGTTGTATATCGTATGTTGCCTTCCTATGTTGTCCAGTCCCCCTGTTGTCCCTGTGCCTTGATCTTATAGTGCTTGTCTTCCGTCCTTGTCACCTCAGACACTACCAGTTCCTTCCTCTTTCCTGCTGGCCCTGGATCAGTCCCATGGATCTTGGACCACCCAAGACCTGTCCTTTCTGTCTGGACGATCTCTTTGTGCTGCAGCCTGCTAATTGCCAGATCGACTTCAGCATGGGCTTTCCACTTGTGGCCCATGTGGACCTGGACATTTGTACTCTGCACTGCCTGGTCAGTAGACTCCATCAGCTCCAACACTAGCCTGGTCTTGTCCTGCTTGTAGCCCATGCTGATGGATTGCAGTGGGAGCTGCAAGATGTTCTTTCCAAAGAGACCGGTTTCAGATATAAGCATCATTCATCTTGCTTACTGTGGATAAGGGGATTTCACACAATTTCAACGACCACATTATTCTCTTTTCTGATACAGTGATACAGTGATACAGTTGTACTTTCCTGTAAGCTGGCTTTGGTCACTCCTTGTAAGACTGTCAGAAAGCTGTTTCAGCATGTTCTTCCCCATGTTCTTGTCAAAGAGCTCAGCTGTGTATTATCTCCCAAGGCTTTTGATGGACTGTTCAGACTTTACACACAGATGAATAAATGAATAAAATATCCCACTATCCCACTGTCCTCGTAGACGACTTTGCAGAAATTAAAAGTCAAATCAAATTTAAACAAAACATACAGCAGGGAGCCTGTAGTTCTTCCTTATGAACTATACAAATTCTTCATTCTTCATATGCAATTATATTTTATTGGCAAGCTCAGGGCCATTTCTTCCTATAAGAGGTACAAGCGGTTGCTTAGGGCTCTGGACCACCGAGGGCCCCATGAGTTTTAATGCACAAAAAAGCACACTTCACCATCACTATGAAAACATGTTTGTTATTAGGCCCCTTGAGGTATGAAAAGAATAGAACCATGCTTGCCATGCTAAGTAGCCTAATAGCTATTGTCAGGAATGAGGAATGGTAATGGTAAAACAGCAAAGGGCAAATCCAAAAATGTAGTCAAAAACATGCAAAAAGTCAGGTGATCAGCAAACAGACAGAACTGAAAGGCTAAACAAGAAATGAAAGTATTCAAAAATGAACAGCCAATACAAAATAGCAGTCAGAGACTAAAGGCTTAGAATCACTGCTAGGGTTACGCTAGGAGCAAGACTTGCAAGCCCTGAATGTAAGAAAAAGTTCAGTATTTATAGGCAGTGTGTGATTAGCAAAGGGTGTGCTGAGTAATCATGTGAACTGGGAAGTACTGTAGGTCATGTGTACTGATCATGTGGTGGAGTTGGTTGTACTGCTGGGAAATAGAGTTCAATGCGGTTGCTTGGTTGTGGTGTGGAATTCTGGGAGTTGTTATGAAAGCAAGTGACATAAGCATCATTTTTCAGGTGCTATTAGGAAATATTTTGGGGCCTTGTCAGTGTTAGAACCAACTAAAAGTGATGCAGGTACATTTTAACTAACTTTTAGCTGAATTCAACTCATTCATTTGACTCAATTCCCCCAGTCATGTCTAAATTATGTTAGCTAAGGTTTGCTTAAAAAAATCAAAGAAGCAAAAAATTTTAGTCTTAAAGTGCATTGTAGTTTATTATTGTATTTATTTCATATTATTTGAAATAAATACAATATAAATAAATATATATGTACAATTTAGTTGTGTAACAATTGTTAAAAAGTTGTTAATAGTTATTTTCCATTATATAAATTTCAATACATTTTATTTCTAATCATTAACTATTTAATTAAGTAAGTTGTTTATTTGTTTGTTTATTCTAATTTACTTGTTTAGAGAGTTAATTCCTTGTTCAGTTGTTTTTGATTTTATTGTTCATTAAACTGTTTAGTAAACTTCACCCAATAATAATAAGTTATTAATGCTGTTCATTCTTGTATATAAAATAATGACCGGCATAGGTGGGGGACCACTGATGAAGTTGTCACTTAGGGCCCCTAAATGTTCAGGAATGGCCCTGGGCCCTGGTAAACAATGCCCACCAGACATTTTTACTGCATCCCAATTCAAGACTGAATCTGGCCCTGGTCAAGCATCTGTCATTTATCTTGTGTGCTTGCACTACAGTATATATATATTACAAATAACATTCCAGATATTCTAGAACAGACCTGGGGCCTCATTGCATAGATTTGTGCATAAACCATGTGTATACACAATTGATAAATACCAATTTTCTTGTGTGTACAGATGGGTCTTACACACAAATTTAGTACTTGTTTTATGCATGCTTATGCATGATCCCTGGTGTCCCACTAGGGTAATTTACTGAGAACTACCACAAGAGAGCAGTGTTGATTATAAATCTCTAGAGAAATCTCCTAGAGAAAAAGGGAAGATAGATACTGTAAATCAGCAAGTAGATTTACTTTCCAGAAGGTTTTAAAAATGTGAAAAACTGAAAAGTGTTTCTTTGAAATTAATGTCACTACTGTACATGTTTTTAAAGCAGCATTTCTCTACCACAAAATGTTATTATCTGTTCCCTCATTCTCATAAATATGTACTGTACAGTTCATTCTTTCTTACCACTATTTCTTTCTTGTGCCTGGATGTTTAGGTGAGTTGAATGTAACAGTCTGAGCATATTACAGTGGGAACATATGTTTTGCTGGGGCTGGGGCTGTACATAGTGCTTTATATGAGCTATAATTCCCCCATGAAATAATGCATTCATGGGCTCAGGTCTAGCAGGAATGGATGCATAAATTAATGACAACATCAGTCTAAGTCGCTTTGGACCACAGTCTGGGTTTTAAGGAGAAGATTAAAAAAAAAAAACTAAATAAAAAAAAAAAGCCCACCAAGCTTGTCAGGGATTTATTGTTTGTCTGTGCAGTGATGCATGAGCACTGGGAAGTGACACTGTGCTTCCACCAGCTAGTTTAGCCACTCTCCAAATGCTAATGTGATGGCAAACAGTTCACTCTTTCCCTGGTTTCCCTGTTTATCCTCTATTAATTGTTGCTTTGGATAAAAAAAATAAATAAATAAACAAAAAACATCTGTCATATAAATAAATGTTATAGTGAACAAACAAAAATGGAACAAAATTATTTTGCAACTTTTTTTTTTTTTTCAAACCATTAATATCAAATTAGAATTTTTATTTTTTGGAAAATGCTGTATTTTCTACCAGCAGTCACATGTATTGTTGTGTGTAGAATGTTATGAAACACTGTTGTGAAAATTTTCACTTAATTTTTCACTAAGAGGACAAATAACCTCCAGCACATCATATCAACAGATAAAAAGTGTTTAAGTATGAGTTTGTATTTGTATTACACCTTTCTCATTCCCAAGTCTTGCAGGAGTTTTAGGAGCATTGAGGGAAGCACTGGACTACAATAGGACTGTAGAAAATCCTTAACCCAGAAACCAATACAGTGCTATGTTACACATAGGCATATACAGGTTACCTGTAGCTCTGACCATAGTCACAATCTGTTATACAGCTCCAGAATATATATAAAAAATTTTATTTTAATTTTTTTAAAAGCCTGATGTGTACACAGTGAAAATTAACTGTACATATACAGTTAAAACAATAAACTCCTCCCATAGCACTGAATATCTACCTAAGCCTTTTAAACTAGCAAAAAACCTGACCTTAAAGCTTAAAGCTAATTATAGGCCAATATCAACCATCCCCTTTATCTCTAAGATCCTAGAAAAGGTTGCAGCTCAGCAGCTGAGGTCATACTTATAGGAATCACATATATGAAATCTTTTAATAAGGATTTAGGCCGCATCAATATACTGAATCAATATTGTGTGTATTACATGAGCTCAATGCAGTTTTAATACTAAAGATCACAATATTCTTGTAAGATAATTATTAATTTTCTTGCAGTTAATAGAACAGCTCTTTCCTGGCCCATATTGTATCTGACTAACCATTATGGCTGACTGACCATTTGTACAGTGCCCTACATTATTATTGGCACCCTTGGTAAATATGAGCAAATAAGGCCGTCTTTATTTTTTAACCTTTTGATCTTTTGTTAAAAAAATTCACAAAAACACTCTGCTCTCATGGATATCAAACAGTTGCAAACAGAAAACAGGTTTACCCCCCCCCAAAAAAAAAAAAAAAAAAATCTTATTGCTATTGGCAGGAATATGTCAGGAATGGGGCGAGCAGGCGGATACAAGTGCAGTAAAAGGCTTTAAGTCCTAAAACAGGCAAGGGTCAGGTGATGTACAAACAGAGACAACAAGGGAAATCCAGAAACACAAAACCAGAAACCAAAAACGAGATCACAAGACGAGGAAGCAAACATGGAAACAAAAGGCTGTGTAATGTTCAGGCAGTGAAACAGTGAAACAATACTGTGCCGGGAACAAAGACACAAGGGGTTTAAATACACAAACTAATCAAGACTAAACACAGAGCAGGTGAGACTTATTAGGGACACAACCAATAACAATACGGGGTGGAGACATGACATAAACCATAACAAAAGACACATGTACAAAGTAAACAAAAGTTTGACAACCTGGAAGCGGCCATAGCGTGACAGCAGACAGGAGAAATCTCTGACACAATACATGTGCTACCTCCCTTTGTCAAGATAATGGCTCTGAGTCTTCTCCTATAATGCCTGATGAGGTTGGAAAATACATAGCAAGGGATCTGAGACCATTCCTCCATACGGAATCTCTCCAGATCCTTCAAATTTTGAGGTCCACACTGGTGGACTCTCCTCTTCAGTTCACCCCACAGGTTTTCTATGGGGTTCAAGTCAGGGGACTGGAAATGTCATGGCAGGACCTTGATTTTCTGGTCAGTAAACCATTTTTGTGTTGATTTTGATGTACAGTTGCAATCAAAATTATTCAACCCCCATTGCAAATCAGGTTTATTGTCAAAACTTACAGACTTTCAGCTGTTTGCAATGAACAAATCAAATAAAAGCAATTGAAATAGTTCAACACAACAAATGCTTCAAGTGTTTTCCCCAAATTCAACTGAAAATGCAACTTATAAAGAGTTCTCCAGTGTCAAAATTATTCAACCCCCTGAATAGAATCCCTCACTACAACAAATATGCAAAAACAGGTGTTGTCTCAAGCACACTTGATGCAACTAATCAAGGGCTTCATTAGTTGCACCAGGTGTGCTTGAGCTGGAACACATGAAATACCTGAACTGGCTAGGGGCAGAAAATACATGAAATACCTGGACAGGGCAGAAAAAGGAAGCTATCAACGACTGAAACCAGATTTCTGAGAAGGCAGGTTGTGAAAAACGCTTGAGTGACTGCAAAAGACCTGCAGCAAGACTTGGTGGCAATAGGCACTGAGGTTTCAGTGAGCACATTATGGTGCGTACTAAACACAGAAGGTTTTCATGCCAGAACTCCAAGAAATACACCACTACTGACCCAAAAAAACAATAAAAGTCGGCTAAAATCATATAAATAATCCACAGAAGTTTTGGGATTCTGTTCTGTGGAGCGATGAAACAAAACTGGAACTTTCAGCGGTATGTCTGGAGAAAGAGGAATGAAGAAAGAACACTCCGTCCACAGTCAAGCATGGTGGTGGCTCAGTGATGCTCTGGGGCTGCTTTGCATCCTCTGGCACTGGAAACCTGCAGTGTTTGGAAGGCAAGATGGATTCATTGAAGTATTAGGAAATCCTAGGAGAAAACGTCATGCCGACAATGATCCCAAGCATACCTCAATTTCCACCAAGGCTTGGTTGCAGAGAAAGTCCTGGAAGATTCTATAGGGCCATCACACTCACCTGAGCCCATAGAAAATTTCTGGCCAGATTTGAAGAAGGTGGTTGCAGCACACAAACCCAAGAATATTATTGAACTGAATGCCGTTGCTCATGAGGAATAGCTAAGATTCCTCAGGAATGCTGCCAGAAGCTGATGTCTGGCTATGCATCTCGTTTGCAGCAGGTCATAACAGCAATAGGGTGCTCTATTAAGTACTAAATATGCTTGCTATGATGGGGCTGAATAATTTTGAAACTGGAGAAGTCATAACTTTCAGTTGAATTTGGGGAAACAACTTGAAGCATTCATTGTGTTGAACTATTTCAATTGCTTTTGTTTGATTTGTTCAACAGCTGAAAGTCTGTACATTTTGACAATAATTCTGATTTGCAATGGGGGTTGAATAATTTTAATTGCAACTGTATGTTTTGGATCATTGTCCTGCTGGAAGATCCAACCACGGCCTATTTTAAGCTTTCTGGCAAAGAGCCTGAGACGGTGCAAGTGCAGTAAAGTTTTTATTTTAAAAGAGGCAGGCAGACAAATCCAAATCAGAAGGCAATATACGTGGTCATAAACAGGCAAAGGTCAGGCGATCGGCAAACAGGGTATACTAGACAAAACCAAGAATCATAAAACATGCGGATGTAAACAGGATAAAAACCATGGAACTAGAAACAAGGATAAAGGCTTAGTACGGGTCTGGTGAGAAACACAGAAACACTCAATACTTTGCTTGGAACAAAGATACACAGGGGTTTAAATATACAAACTAATCAATGGGGAAACGAGAACAGCTTGTCTCAGGCTGGAGCTCTGGGATTGAGGTCACCATGTTGACCTCTGGCTGTAGCTCTGCAGGGGAGACCACCTCGTTGGTCTCAGGCTGGAGCTCAGGAGATGAGGTCACCACGTTGATTTCTGGCTGGAGCTCTGCAGGGGATACCACCTCGTGAGTCTGAGGCTGGAGCTCTGGGGTTGAGGTCGCCACGTCGGCCTGGGACTGGATCTGTGCTGTGGAGGCCGCCCTGTCAGCCTGGGACTGGAGGTGGGCTGTGGAGGCCACCACATCGGCCTTTGGATGGAGCTAGACTGTGGAGGCTGCCCTTTCGGCCTCTGTCGCCCTCTCATAGTATGTGGTAAACGGCAGACAGGGTTTGTCTGACAGGCTGGCCCTCCCCCCAAAATTCTCCAGGTTGAATTTAAAGTTCACTTTATCAGAAATTTCCCTCATAAGGCAAATAAACTTTGTTATGCTCCCTAGACCAAGGTTGCCTGTGGCGATTAGGAGCTCTGCCCATTGGCGAGCTGAGCCAGAGAGCTGGGACAGCAGGAACATGAGCCATTGTCTCTCTTTGAGTTTGGAGTTTGATAAGCTCTCGAAATAGATTTGGCTCTGAAGAAAGAATCCTTTCAGGAGGTCTTCAGAGCCACCGAAGGGGTCTGGGGGATACGCAAAGGTCCACTGGGGGAAAAGGTTTGAGTTAAGTGCTGGCATGGTTATTTTAGTATGACGCCTGTCATTCAGGTCCAAGGGATTCATTACTGGCTGGTTCGAATTGGGCACCGGCATGGTTTTCTTAATAGGATGTCTCCTCCACTTTCCTGCTGCACACATGGTGTAGGCGAAGTATTCTGTCACATCAACAACACATTGCCTCCCAGTAAAATTTCACATTGATTTTAAAATACTGCTAATGAATAATAAACAGAGTTGGGTAGACTAGCCAAAGATTATACTCAAGTACAAGTAAAACTACTTATAAAAATTATTACTTTTACTGTTACATAAATAATTATGTTAATAATTACTTGAGTAAGAGTAATAAAGTATCCAATGAGAAGACTACTAAAGTAGCAAGTTACTAGTTACTAGTTAAATCCTGAATCTCAGACTACATGGAGAACTGTAAGTCACACCTGTGTGCTTGTGTGTGTGCGTTTGTGTGTCCTGCCTCCATCGACACTCTCGCTTCTTCCCCCTATTATCTTCGAGGTCTGAGCCGCTAAAAAAGTGAGCGGTTGTTGTGGACGCATTCAGAAAACTGCAGCATATCGCGAGACTCACGACTTCATTATACGTGATATAAACTAATTATTAAAACTACATATATTCATTAATATTTAAGAGTAACGGAGGAACGCCGCCGAATGTAGCTAGAGAAGTAAAAGTACATTTCTGTGATTAAAAACTTGAGTAAGACTATAAGTATGGCCAGATAAAGTAGCCTACATTTTTTTCAAAAAGTTACTCAAGTAAATATACATTTGGCAGACACCCTCATCCAGAGCGACTTACATTTTATTTCATTTATACACCTGAGCAGTTGAGGGTTAAGGACCTTGCTCAAGGGCCCAACAGCGATAGCTTGGCAGTGCTGGGGTTTGAACTCTCAACCTTCTGATCAGTATCAGTGTCTTAACCACTGAGCTACTACTGCCTTGCCCAAATATAGCATGTTACTACCCATCTCTGCTAATAAAGCACTGAATAATTTTGTCCCACTGTACCTGTTATGATATATATATGTATGTCTATTATGATATACCACATCTGCTTTGATCAAAATGTTCTTTAATAGTACCTAGAATAATGAATGCAGGAGGGGACAGAGCTTTTTCCTACAAAACCCCCAGGAATAGCCTTCCAATTAGTGTCAGGACTCAGATACTGTCTCGAACTTTAAGTCTAGTTTGAAAACCTAGCTAAAAGTGCAGATCTTGGGGGTTTATGGACCTAGTGAGCTATGATAAACTGGGATGTTTTGAGGCTGTACCTCTACTTGGAGCTTTCTGTACTTGTGACTCACTCTTTGATAGCTGTGGATAGTCTCACATGGATACCCAAAACATTTACACTTCCCAAAACCCATTTATGCCCAAACGCCACCCTTACATCTTATACAATAGACTGTTCTGTTCTGTGCTCATCCCAAATCTCCTATTCACAATATGCTTATCTCGAACATCCTTTCATCACTGTTAGTTCTGTTTGTCTGTAGTCTTCTTCAACTGTATATTGTAATGTACAAAAAGTTCCACTGAAGGTTACTCTTGTCATCTCAGGAAGTTTTTCTTGCCAATGTCAATTCTGGACTGCTCATTAGGGCACTAGATCTGTATATGAATTTCAATTAAGCTGCTTTATGATAATGTCTGTTGCTAAAATTGCTATATAAATAAAATTGAATTGAATTGAATTGAATACACAGGGCCCAGAATCCAATTCCACTTTAATCTGCAAAACAATGTGATTGATAAGCTAATGGCACATTCATTTAGGGTTGAAAATACACATTGTCCTAAATCCATTGGATTGGGACTGGTGTGTGACACTTTATCTGAGGTTTATGTGCAATAGTACATAATGCTTAATATTTGATCTGTAGTTGCCATAGATTTATTGGTTGCCATAGATTATTTATTAGTACACAAGCTTACTTGTGAGAGATGTCAAAGTAACAAGAGCTAGGTGACCTGTTACACAAGACTGATACCATTACATTTTAACTAAGTAGGGAATGTTAAATATCTAAATATGTAATGAGTGAATGAGAGAACATTTGAGGGAACCCTGGATAGTATTGCTTTTTTAGGCTAAGAACTATTCAGTCACACATTAAAAAAGAAACTGAACTATGAGTGAAAAAGAATGAAAATGAAATGTGTAGCTTAGTATTTTTCACATTTCTTCAGTGCACCTCGGTATTTGTATTCTACTGTATTATAATTGTGGGTGGTACAGTGGGTAGAACTGTCTGTTTGGAGTTTCACTTGTTCTGCAACAAGTCCTGTTGTCCTGTTCACTTGTTCACTTGTTTTGCATGGGTTTCCTCTGGGTTCTCTGATGTGAATGTGTGTGGATTGTGCCTTGCAATGTACTGTCGTCCCATGTGGTGTTCATTCTCCCTCTTCTGACCAGTGTTACCGGGATGAGAGAGGCTTCCGATTCACCACAACCCTGACCAAGATAAAGTTGTCACTGAAGATGAATAAATAAATGTATAAATATATTATGATTGTCTGATTGCCTACTATATACACTATATGGCCAAAGGTATGACACCTGACCAGTCACATAATTCTGGAATGAGATGTTCATGCAAGGGCTGACTTAGCACTAGGCGAAGCTAGGCAACTGTCTTGGGCCCCCAGAAGCCAAGGCCCCCCTAAAAATAGTGGTCAAATTATATATATTTTTAATTATTAACAGGGGTGGACTGGCAATATGGAGCACTGGGAGTTTGAAGAAAGGTGGAGCTGAAAAGCTCCGTGAAAAAAAAGTTTAAGGCGTTAGAGGCAGATGCTGTGAAATGTTTTAAATGAACAGATTTTGCGTGATGGCAAGTTGCAGTTCTGCAGGGTTCTCTCTCTCTCTCTCTCTCTCTCTCTCTCTATCTCTCTCTCTCTCTCTCAGTCCCTCCTAAAGCTCTGCTAACCTGCTCCCAAAAGAAACCTTGAACTCTGCAGACATGACCATAGGTGAGTTTAATGTCACATAGTGTGCCATTCAGATGTGGATTCATGTTAAAAAATAAAGTTTCAGTCCTGATTCAGGAGTTGTACAGCTGAGTGGTGCAACGCCCCCTTAAAAACAAAAACTGTCTCTTGGACAATTAAAGTACGATTAAAGTATTAAAGTACAAAGTATTAATGTACAATTAAAGTAAGTAATAGTACCTCCATTGTAACACTAAAAAGAGACTGCAGAAGAGCAGAAAGGCAATGGAAGAGCACAAAACGTATGGTTCACCAAGCTATCTATAAAAACAACTTGAAAATACTTAATAACGAAATGAGGTCTACTAGAAAATCTTACTTTTCAAGTTTAATTGACAGCCACAAAGACAACCCCAGATTCCTATTCTCCACCAAAGATAGACTGCTAAACCCCTCACCTCAAATATCATCAGACCTTTTGACAACTGAAAAGTGCAATGAGTTTGCAGCTTTCTTCAGCGATAAAATTACTATCATAAGGCAAAACATAGCCAGCACTTGTCCTTATGGTATGTTTTCTAACTCTCCACCTATTGCAGTTAAATGTAATCTATCCTCTTTCTCAGTGGTCAGCCCTAACATGCTTTCCCAGCTTATATCACTTATGAATTCTTCTAGCTGCTCTCGACCCATTACCCACCAGCTTTCTTACATTGGTTTTAAGTTCATTATTACCAGACATCCTGAGCATTGTTAATCTGTCCCTCCAGCAAGGAATTTTTCCACACACCTTTAAGACAGCTATTGTTAGGCCTCTGCTGAAGAGAAACAATCTTGATTTTTCTGTGCTCAGTAACTACAGACTTATAGCTAATGTTCCATTTCTTGGCAAAATAATTGAAAATGTTGTGTCCATAGAGCTCAATAACTATCTCAACATCAATAATCTCAATGAAACATTTCAGTCTGGCTTTCGGTCCAACCATAGCACAGAAACTGCTCTTTTAAAAGTTTTAAATGATCTGCAACAAAATAAGGACTCAGGTAATCTGTCAATTCTAGTTCTTTTAGATCTCGGTGCTGCCTTTGACACAGTTGATCATGGGATTCTGCTTGACCGACTGCAAAACTGGGTTGGCTTATCAGGCCTAGTCCTAGATTGGTTTAGATTCTACTTAAGCGGCAGGGAATATTATGTTGCACTGGGTACACACAACTCCAGACGTCATGCAGTATCTTGTGGTGTTCCCCAAGGCTCAATTTTGGGTCCTTTATTATTTAACTTATATATTCTTCCATTAGCTGGCATAATTAATTGATATAACATCTCCTTCCATCAGTATGCAGATGACATGCAACTCTATCTCTCACTTGCACCAGATGACAACAAGTCAATTTGCATCCTTGTAAACCACATAGAGAGCATAAACTTGTGGATGTCTGCTGACTGCTGACTGCTGAAGACTTTGCCACCTTTTATGATGGGAAGATTGAAAAAATCTGCCAGACCTTCACTTTTACCCCAACTCCTACACTACCCAATGAAGATTCCTCTTCTCCTTCCCTGGCACATTTTTCTGATCTAGCATCAGAAAAGATCCTGCAGGTCATCTTGTCCTGCAATCCTACTACCTGCCCATTGCATCCAATCTCTTCCACAATGCTCCAGACCATCTCACAAGACCTCCTCCCCTTCATTATGAATATCATCAATGGCTCCATATCATCTTGCCATGTACCAACTGCATTCAAGAGAACAAGGGTTATTCCCATCCTGAAGAAACCCACTCTGGATCCCTCTGACATTGGAAACAACTGACTGGTATCACTTCTCTTTTTTCTTTCTAAAATCCTCAAACACACTGTTTACAATCAACTGTCTCTCTATCTCTCACAGAACAACCTCCAAGATCCCAATCAGTCTCGCTTCAAAGCAGCACATTCCACAGAGACTGCCCTTTTGGCTGTCACTGAGAAGCTACATGCTGCTAGATCAGCCAAACTGTCATCAGTCCTCATCTTCCTTGACCTGTCAGCAGGTCTCTCCTGTCCACCTTCATGAATTTGAGGTGCAGCATGGCAGTGGTTTGCTTACTACTTGGAAGGTTGCTCATACCAGGTGACATGGAGGGGATCCACATCTGCTCCCCACAGACTCTCCACTGGTGTCCCATAAGGCTCAGTACTTGGTCCTCTTCTATTCTCCCTCTATACTCAATATCTTGGTGAGGTTATATCCTCACATGGGTTTTCATACCACTGCTATGTGGACAACACTCTACTCAGACTGTAACCCTATCAAACGGAAATCGCTGGAGCTGTGAAGCAGCTGTCATGTCAATACTGGAATTGGTGTTGGCCTATGAATACAGCCACTGACTACAACTCATTACATTATACATCTGAGCCCAAGAGTGGCAGCTTGGCAGTGCTGGGATTTGAACTCATGACCATCCAATTGGTAGTCCATCATCTAAACCACTGAGCTACCACTGTTCATGTGACACTTCAGCACATGGAGTCATGTGAGCCAGGAATCAAACTGCCAACGATTAGTGGACAACCCACTCTACCACCTGAGCCACAGTCACCCCTAAACTGCTGGGATTCATGTTTACCTTCAAAGTGATTGCACACACAGGACGTTCATTTCACCACCACATTGCTAAGTATATGCTCTTTGTCTTGTACCTGTGATACCAAGCCTTATTATCCTGCCATAGTGTTTTCTGGTTGTTTCATTAGTTTATGGCTTTGTCTTTTGCCTTGATTACTCTGATTGCACATCACCTGACTACTGCATGTATATTGACTTCAATCTTGCCTAACATTTTGGATTTGTTTGCCTGTTGTAATAATAAAACTCTTAACCCACAACTGTCACCATCTCTGCCACCTGACAGCAGCAGTGGATTGCACTCTTCTGATTGATCAGAAGAGTCAGGCCACATCAGAAAAGTCTGATTTCCATCAGATAGCATAAGTAACTCACTAATCTGCTTGAAACAATGGCACAGATGGAACAGTGCATGGTGAGTGTAACACCTGGTGTAGGTCCCTCTGAGGGTTGCACAGATCTTAATATGGTAAAATATGTCAATAAAGAAAGCTGAAAAAAAAGCACTATTTTAAAAAGTCCTCACACAAACAATGTGGATTTCAAGGGGCACTATCCACTATGAATGGCAGAAATGGTGACCATGGATCTACCAAGGTGATTATGAAGAAAGTGTTGGTATATGTAGCATCCCATTAGTTTGCATATAACAGACTTACTGACTGTGATTCTTAGAATTTTAAATGGCTTTTCTGACTGTGTCACATGGCTTGCTCCCCTCAGAAGTCCCCAGTTAAAGTCATAGGGCTAATTTGATGTGTCCTATCATAATGAGTTATGTTGTATATTGTTAATATATTGCCTAAGCAAATAATGACTTGGTGTCCTTTTAGCTTTGGCAGGAATTGGCTTAAGGATGGATAAAGGAATGAAATAAAGAATGACAAAAAGAGAGGTAAGGTCAGTAGTAATTATTCAGCGGTGCAATGAAACCCTCACCTCACCACACCTCAGCATACCTCACCACATTCAGGACTACCACTGAACCTGAATGTGGTGAGGTATGCTGTGGTGTGGTGAGTTGGGGGTCATGAGATGCACTTGTGAAAGTGCACTTGTGAAAAAGTTTGTTGTTGTTGTTGTTGTTGTTGTTCTCAGAGCCAGCTGCAGATTCACTCGGGTACCATTCATTTAAAAAAAAAGTGTCCTTCATTCTGAAACACTTGATGAATTACAAAACCTGTCTTTAATTAAATCTGTCTTTCATAAATATATTCTCTGGCGAGGTATGCTGAAGTGTGGTGAGGTGGGGGTCTCATGGCCCCCCATTAAAATGTAATTGGCCACCTCAGTACCCCTCTTCCCTACATCCAGGCATCATTTTCAACAACAACAACAACAACAAAAAACTTTTTCACAAGTGCACTTTAACAGCAACTAAATGGGAAGAGAATATATTTATGAAAGACAGATTTAATTAAAGAGAGGTTTTGTAATTCATCAAGTGTTTCAGAATGAAGGACACTTTTAAAAAAAAGAATGGTACTGAAATACCATAAACACATAATTACATTATTATTTATAGTAGTATGCTATATGTGTAGATTTAATACAGTCTGATAGTACAAGTATCGCAAATTTACATATTTAGTAATACCCAAATGGGTATTCTATACTGTACTATACTGTAGCTAGTATAGCTGGTTTGCTGGTAGCTATAGGCTGGTAACTATAGCTAGCTATACATCTGTTTGACCAGTCTCTGTATATTAATGAGTTTTGGTTGGGATTTGATTAGACTATATTAGAATAGATCGTATTGTTTTTATTTGTTTGATATTTTCCATAGCTGAAATGTGGTATCGCTCTAAAACTACTTAGCAATGTTAGACTGAGAAACTATTTGGTTGCCATGTCATCCCCCTCAGTTCTTTTAACACATCCTTTTGATTGTAACATTTTTATTTCTATATAAATAGGCATATTATTCATATTAATATGCACTGCATTCCATCTAATAGAATGCTAGGATGCTTTTGAAAATTTGCACAATATCTAACTTTTAAATATTAACAAATATGCAAAAAAAAATTAAAAATTGGAGTGCAGTAAAATCACGTAATTTCAGAATTTTTTTGTATCCTGTTCTTGAGTGTGTCAATTTATGCATAAGAAGACTAACTAATATAATCTCACTTGATCAGCTTCAACTCATATAAATCCTGATGAGTTACAGCACTTTTATTTGTGGATTATGTTGTCAAGTTTACATAGCTGTTAGGGTTTCCCCTCGCACTGTTTGCATTCACAGACAATCGTTTTGTTTATGTTGCCACGTGTATCTTTGTTTTGTTTCATGTCATGTCTCCGCCCCTGTGTGTTCATTGGTTTTCTGTTCTTATATGTCATGAGTTTCAGGTGTTTTGTGTTAAGCCTCATTTTCATTCATGTATTTAAGCCTTTTGTTTCTTCCCCTCATGGCAAAGTACCTGTGCACTCACCTTGTCTCTACAAAATACCAAGCGGATTTATACGGACTGTCTATTCTGGTTTTGAACTTTGCTACATCTCTCGATTTTGGATCATTGCCGTTGCCCATGTTATTGCTGTTACTGGTTTTGGATTCTTGCTAAACGTTTCTTGGATTTCGGATTATCGCCTTGCCCTGTTTATTACTATGTCTGGTTTTTGAACTTTGCTAACGTTTTGGATTCCTGATTTTTGCCTTGCCCCGGATATATCTGCTTACTTGTGTTTTTGAACCCTGCCTGTTTTTGACTTTGCTTTGGCTTCACGTTTTTTTCATGAGTTTGAACTGTCCCATTAATTCTGAAGGTGTTCCTAATAAAGTGACTTTTCCCCAGCTCGTGCATCCAGCCCCTCCTTCCGTGAATCTAACAATAGCTTGTATTTGTAGTTGCACACACAAATTTAATGAAACCTTTCTGAAACCCAGTCATTTCATATTAAAGGCATTAACTGAAGGAATATTAAATATGAAAAAAATCAAGAAAGCAAGCCAATATATAATCAAATATATAAGACAAATAATATCAGTCATTCAATTAAGAATGCCACTGTATATGAATGCCTTTGCAAGAAGTCAGGTCCATCTGAGTTGGCATATTTTTTCTTCTAACGCTGCGCAACAGTGACCTATAAATGATGAGCATGATCTGGTATGTTTCAAGTCGGTATGTTTGTGTGTCATATACTAGTGTGCTACAGACCATTCACTTTCTGTGGGCACATGCTCTTGTCATGAAGTAGTGGCTGAAGCGGATGCAAATGCAATTTAGAGTTTAATTAAAAGGAACTGGCAAACAAATCCAAAATGTGAGGCAAAGATGTAAACATAAGTCAGGCAAAGGGTCAGGCGATCAGCAAAACAACAATCTTAGGGCAAATGCAAAATGCAAAAATTAGATAGCAGTAAAAGATCAAAACCAGAATATAAACACACAGAACAAATTGTTTGGTAAAGTCAGGTATGGGCACACTGAGCGTTACTTTGCACTAAGTGGGAACTTGTGAGTCCTGTATATAATGACAGGTGTGATTGGATACAGGTGTGGCACTTGGCACTTGGCTTTGGAAAAAAAAAAACAGTTAAACATTTTCTCTGTGTCATTTGCTTGGTGTCAACCATCACCTGGGTACAACAGATATATTTTTTTCTCTGTTTCATGTCAAACCACTTTCTTGTCACCTCACTTACTTCACTTAATTCTCAGGCTTCAAGAGAGCAGATCATGAATGATTACCCATGGCACCATTCATCTTTACATTGTATGGCCTTACATTTCAGCTACAGCAGTGGGTCTTGCCATACTCAGCAAGGGAGAGGAAAAGGAGAAGCATGGATTAATTAAGTAAGGCATAATTGATGACGGGCCGTTGAATTATTAGAAAATAATTCAACAGACTGGAGTCAATTATTCCGCTTATACCACAGTTACCACACCTCAAGACATGTTTTGTTTCAAGATATTTGTCAGGTTTTAAAGTTGTTTTAAAACACTCTTGTGTGTGGAACTAATTTATTATGCATCCCATCTCAAGTCCGAAACGTCATTTTAGAACTTGTCATGGAGGCTTGAGCTATTGAAATGCAGTTATTGGAGAGAGAGAGAGTTCACGTTTTTTTCCCATTTCATGCTGATAATATAGCAATAGAATAAATAATATTAAATATTGATAGGCCTACTTGTTCACATGGTTTTTCATTTGTTTTATTACTGCAGAAAATACAACGAATAAATAAATACATTTTGATACTTGTTCACCAGCTTATCACACACACTCTCTCATACTCTCTTTCTTTTTTCTTGCTCTCTCTGTCTCTAATAACTGCATATCAATAGCTCAAGCCTTTGCTTCGCCTTGTGGCCGCATTACCACCTCAAGTGTGCATTATTTTTCTAATAATTCAATGGCTAGTCATTAATTATTACTTACATATTTCTGGAAAATCAAAATTTCATTTTGTTTGCTGTTAGTTCTGTGTGCTGTGGTGGATAGTAGGCTAAAATTTCCGTTATTTCAGTTCACCTGGTGAAGTGATGTGGAACTGTAATGCAGTCAAGACCTGACTGGAACTACTTTAGTTGTGCATGTACTGAAAAATAATTGCACACCTCAGAACGTCTGTCAGCCAATCGAAATTGAGAATTCAACAGCTCTGTGGTATAAGAATGAATAAAGGATTTTGAAACCTTGTTTTGAAACAGTGTTTTATATATTCCTTTGTGCCAGGATCTGGGGTTTTAATAATGTTTAATAAAACCATATGTTTGAGATTATTTTGTTGTTTGTTTTGATATCTGATGGATATTCATAGAATTTTATTTTATTTGTCAAACATGATATATGATGTATATAAAATAATTTACATCTACAGAGAAATTGAGTTTAATATTTACATTTTCAAAATGTTATACTTTATAGTGGGATTTTGGACGGCATTGCCATTAATAACAAAAAAGGTCATGTAGATGTGTTTGGCTCACTACAGGTCCGAAAAATAGTAATTGACATTGCTTCAGTTTCATACTCTCTTACATGTCTCTTTGCTTTGTCCCCAGTGTCAAGTTTTCCACATCCCATTTTTCCATATCATTTTTTTGTGTTGAAATTATGTAAAAGTTTCTTTCTTTAAAGTGCATTTGAAAACAGGTGACAGGGATCAATCAAAAACACAGTACTCAAGTACAGAAGTTAGGTACACAAGAATATCAGACAGAGTAATAAGATCCAGATCTTACACAGATGCTTGGGTTGGCAAGATATGCTAATCAATATTATATATTATTATTATAATATTATTATTATATACCTTGAAACCAGGAAGTAAAATTAGAAAGCCAAGTACAGAAAAAGTGCTGCTCATTATCAATGAGATTGAAATTTCTGCTGGTGGAAATGTGCTGCCTGAGATGTAACATATCCATACATTGCACATAATACCCCTGTATGAAAAATGGAGAAAATTCAGCCCACCTGATTTTTAACTACAGTATTCTAGTGTGTGCCTCATCCAACATTTCACAGGACATGAAAGTCTTTATCTCACTCACTATAAATGGCTTCTCTTTATCTGTTTATGACAATGAATCTCTGGCATGTATTTATTTTGCTAGGGTTTTGAGAGAATGTCAGAACCCCTGGGCATATAGCTGTAAGGTAAACACAAAGAAGAAGGAAGATCTGAGAGAGAGACAGACAGACAGACAGACAAACAGACACAGTCTTCTTCAGTTGAAATGAAAGGCTTACCTACAAAACAGGTCTCACACATAGTGCCTCTGTTAAACACATACAGTGGTTTTAGATTCACTGATTTTATCAGATTTGAAGTAGAACCTGCACAGATCAAACAAACCAAAAGTCATTTACGAAATATGAATAATATATTATTACAAAATACATTTTGATGTGGTTGAACAGGAATAACTTAATCTATGGCAGGTACATTTGTTATGTTGTAGACTCTAATTAGGGAGGTAGTAAATTGCAGAATGTGATTCAGATATCCAGTGTTGTCTCCTTTTCATTCAGATGCATTTCAAGACATTGATTTCTGGTAGGAGTTTTCAGCAGTGCCATCTGTGAAACATGTTCTAATGTTTTCCATCAGTAAGACCAAAATTAGTTAATATGTGACTAATTTGATCAAAGTAACAGTCTCTCTGTTACTAATCTGATATACTCAAACAAAAGATGGGCAAAGTTAATGCAAGTCATTCATTATGAAACCTGCAGATGGGGGCCTTTATTGATTTTAAAGGATTCCTCTTGAATGCTTCATGGCTCCTGAAATGAATGTGAATGAAGACTGCTCTGTCTCAGCTGGTTGAGGATGGTGTGAAAGGCACATGGCACACAGCATGTTCTAAAGGCAGAAAATAAGACACAAAATTACTCTAATGTCAAAATCATTAAGCACCTAGAGGAGACCCTGCACTCTTACTTTGAGAAAATGAGAGCAATTGTGTCTTTTGATAATGTCTTTGCAGAGTTCCCTTTGGTTGGCTTTGGTTGTTGTTTTTTGTTTTTCTATGTGAGTGTTCAGACACATCAAGAAGCTTGTCTACCATTTCGGAATTCTTTGGTTAATATATGTTGCTTCCTCCGCATACTGTCCAAACCTTTTCTCTGCGTCTTTGAGTACTGCTTTTAAGTGCAATGTTTCTTATTAACTCTTGTGTGGCCCTTGGGTCAAATTTTGAGTACCATTTATTATTTTTAATAAAAGAAACAATACAAAACAAATATTTTTTCAACCTGAAACTTTGTGGCCTTACCTTATTTTTTTGTTAGAAACATGTACAACAAAAAGAAAATAATTTTTTTAAACACACATCCTACACCCCCCTACACATTTACATACCTTATAAGGTCCTACGGTCAATTTGACCCAAGTATAATAAATGGTTGCAAAGAGTACTTGAAAACAAAGGGGTCCTGGTATATATGAAAGTATAATGAATTCAGGTAGATATGGCACAAGGTAAGGCACCTCATATCCAGAGAAGAGAAACAGAGAAGTCCCAAGGTCCTGAGCATCTGCAGTCATGGTCAGAAGGATTAAAGAGGAGGCTCCTGTTACCCCAAACTACACATCCCAGACAGCCACCACTTCCAGTGTGTAAAGTAAATGTGAGTGACTTTTTTGTTATCAGTATGTGGAAATCTGTGAACATTTTAGGAGTATTAGGTGTCGAACAAAGACTTTTCACCAATGTAGGTTGCAGCTGGTGGTGAAAAGAGGAAGGGTTGTGAGGATTTCGTAATAAAGGACATCAAAACACCTTCTACATGTACCAAGTGCAGCAAATACATTTAATAATGTACAAACTGTACGATTTTACTCATCATGTGCTGTGTAGTCAGACATGCACATTTAAATTGTTTGTTTTTCCAGTTCATTATTCTAGTTACTATAATGTAGTTCATCTACTTTAGACATGAATGCATACACACAGTTCTGTTTTATCCAATATTATTTCAGAAGGATGTGATTTATTTTTTGTAAGGATAAATGAAAAAGAAACAATGCAGATTTGATTGTGTGTTTTCTATTTGTTCTTTATAGCTGGGATTTGTTTAGTCATAACCAATACTACTTTGAATATAACAAAATAGAGATTAAAATTTAGAGTAACAGTTAAACACAATAGTTTTCAGTAGTCATGAAAACCTTGTTTCACTTTCGTTTTACAAGAAAAATGCTACAAATATTTTGGTTATGTTGCTTCATTGCTTATGTCACACAAAAACAGATGACACTTTCATTGTTAAAAGTGATCTATCAGAGGTAAATTTAAAATATTCAACAGATTCACCATTAATATTGTTTGTAAGGGAGTTAGAGACCATATATACACTCTAATTATGTAATTGTTTACATGTCTGTGGTGTTTTAAATTCTTAGTTTTGTCACAGGTCAATTTGACCCGGTGGACCCAAAGAGAGCAATAAGTGAAGGGCCGTACAAGTGTCAATAGACTACATGTACAAGATAAACTAATACCCATCCAGGCTATATTCCACCTCATGTCGAGTGTTCTTGGGATAAGCTGGAGATCCACTGCAATCCTGACCAGGAAAAACTGGTTACTGAAGATGAATGAACAAATGAATTCATAAGCTGTGCAGAGAATACTACATACTATACTGTATGTCTAACACATAACACAGGAGACATATGTATCTAATATGGGAAAAGAACACAGTGGGCTGTTTGAAGGGGATTTTGAATTTTTTGTTTTGATCTTCAGGCTAAACACAAGGCAGCTCTGATGCCTTGCTGTTTTAACCCTAGGGCAGGGGAACAGTTTTTATTATTTTGGCCTGAGATAGTCCCTCTGGGCCTATCCCTGCTAGCAGACAGTGTGGTGCCTTGGTGAGGTTTGTCCCTCTCTTTTCCCTGGAGGATGGGTGGACGATCTGTTTTCATTTTCAAAAGAACTTTATTGACATGACCAGCGATAAAGTATTGTCAAGATACAATAATTTTATATGTTAACATGTATTTAAATGTATGCATATATTATTTTCTCATTGTGAGGCAGCTCGTTGTACACCAGGTTATGCTATAACATGACAAGAGCCATGGGAAATCAGTGACAACACTAATGTTATTTGCATTCTGTCGTACAGAATCATCGTCGTAATCATTTACAGTTTATTTAATATGATTGACAGTGCTCAGATGTTTCACTGCTTTTAAGTGAGTTGATGCAGAAATTTAAACATTTTTATTAACTGTCAGAAATGTGCTGGTAAAGCATACCAGGAGTGCCAGGATAATTGGATTATATGATCAAATCAAATAAGTGCTTAGAAATAACAAACATTTGTCTACAAAAAAGTCTAATAAGTGCACTTATCCTTTCTCAGCTATCTTGCAGCAGTAAGAGGAATAAGGAGCTCCTTATTTAAACCATTAGGGTGGGAGCTATGAGAGCATTAGGGTGGGAGCTATGGCTGAGCTGTGTTTACTTAATGACTTGGAACTGAGCACAGGTTAATGGATTGGTTACACATGCACACTTGCACACATACATGTACACTTGCCAGTTACTCATTAAGTGGGTGTTACTTGAATATTATCATATTACCAACTAAGTCACTGAATAAAAACAGCAAAACATGGCTTTTAAGATTTTACCTCAGGCTTAAAAGTATTTTGTGTTGCTTGTTTTCAAACTGTTGTTTGCTTTAAGAATTTCAGGGCTTGTGTCAGGCTTCTGACTACAGCCTGGTAATTATGAAAGGCATGAGCTGCACAATCCTAGCATTTCCTCCTATTCTTCAGTTTAAGAGGATAATACAGTGCTCTTGTTCTTAAGCCCTTATGTTAAAAGTCCACTTTACACCATTAGTTTTAAATTGAAATTGGGTTAAGGTGGTAGAGATGATGTCCTATTCTAAGCAATGGTAGTCCCATAGACACAGGTCATGCCTTTTGATTCTATCACAGATTCATTCATTCATTCGTTTATCTTCAGTCACTACTTTATCCTGGACAGGGCAGCAGGAGTGCACATATAGTACAGCTCCACAGAAAGAACAGATTGTTCGATATGTGCTTATCCTACAGTGGTTACACTGAAGTCAGAATACAAGCAGAGACTCTGGCAGGTCTAGCTATGACAGAATAACTAAAGCAGAGAGCCAGAAGTTAACACAGGCATGAGGGTTCTGTGGATCGTCACACCACCACTAACAATTCTGAGAGATCTTGTGAGAGGGAGGGCGACAGCATCCAAACATCCAGTTTACTATAACTCTTTATCTTTAACAAAATATCAGGCTAAACAAGTAGGTATTCAACCTAGACATAAATATGAATCTTGAACACTAATTGGACTATCTTCCTGAAATTTCAGCGAGGCACTGGAGTCAATAAATACAGTAAGGTATTTTGCCATTGCACAAGATATAACTGAAAGTTATTAAAGTTATTAAAGTTATTAAGTTATTAAACTATTTCTACAGAGGTTTGGTTGTTTGTGGTCATATTTTGTTTAAGAACATGAATGGATCACATCTAGTACACAACTTAATGATTTCATGTACTAACCCCACTAAGTTGGGATTTTTTCTAAAATGCAATAAAAACAAAAATCTGTGATTTGTCAAGTCTCTTGAAATTTTAATTAACTGACAACAGTACAAAGAAAATATATTCAGTGTTTTTACTGACCAACTTAATTGTATTTTGAAAATATAAACAAATTTAGAATTGGATGCCTTCAACACACTCAAAAAAAGTTGGGACAGAGGTATGTTTATTACTGTGTTATATCACCCTTCCTTTTAATTACACTTTTTAATCGTTTGGGAACTGAGGATACTAATTGTTGCAGTTTTGCAAGTGGAATTTTTGCCCATTCTTGCTTGATACAAGACTTCAGCTGCTCAACAGTCCTTGGACGCCATTGTCTGATTCTCCTCTTCATAATGCACCATAGGAGACAGATCTGGACTGCTGGCAGGCCAGTCAAGCACACGCACTCTGTGTCTACGAAGCCACACTGTTGTCTGAATGAGGCCTGGCATTGTCCTGCTGAATTAAACATGGACTTCCTGGGAAAAGACGCTGCCTTGATGGCAGCATATGTCTCTCTAAAATCCCACTATACGCCTCTGCATCAATGGTACCTTCACACCTATGCAAGTCACCTATGCTGTGGGCACTGATGCACCCCCATACCATCACAGATGCTGACTTTTGCACCTGTCGCTTATAACAGTCTGGTTGGTCTTTTTCATCTTTGGTACAGAGAACTTGACGTCTGTTTTTCCCGAAAACAAGCTGAAACGTGGACTCATCTGACCACAGCACACGTTTCCACTGCCTTTCAGTCCATCGGAGATGAGCTCGGACCCAGAGAACTCGGCGGTGTTTCTGCATAGAGTTGATGTGTGGCTTCCTCCTTGCGTAATCACAGTAGCCTGATGATTTCTCAGGCAATGCCGCCTGAGGGCTTGAAGGTCACACACATTCAACAATGGTTTCTGGCCTTGCCCATTACACAATGAGATTTTTCCGGATTCCCTGAATCGTTTCACAGTATTATGAACCGTAGATGGTGAAAGACATAAATTCTTTGCACTCTTGCATTGAGCATGTTTAGAATGTTCTTTTTGAACTGACTCACAATTCTCTCACAAAGTTTGGTACAAAGTGGTGAGCCACGACCCATACTTGCTTGCAAAGACTGAGCTTTTGGTGGACGCACTTTTATGCCCAATTCTGATACCCTCCCCTGTTACCAATTAACCTGATCCTCCAAAATGGTGTTACTTGAATATTCTATAAACTTTTCAGTCTTATTTTGCCTCTGTCACAACTTTTTTTTTTAATGTGTTGAAGGCATCAAATTCTAAATTTGTTTATATTTACAAAATACAATTAAGTTGGTCAGTGAAAACATTGAATATCTTTTCTTTGTACTTTTGTCAGTTAAGTAAAGTTTCAAGAGACTTGACAAATCACAGATTTTTGTTTTTATTGCATTTTAGAAAAAATCCCAAATTTTATGGAAATGGGGTTAGTAATTAAGTAAGTAAGTAAGAACATTTTATTTATGAATCACATTTAAAACAATGTGTGGTATTATGCTATATAAACAAACAGTGTGTTATATTTAAACAAATATTTTCCACCATTTACTAGCAGTCAGCAGTAGCTGTGTTGTTCAAGGTCTAGAAGCAGTATGAGGAGGGACATCTGTGAATTATATATATATATATATATATATATATATATATATATATATATATATATATATATATATATATATATATATATATATATATATATATATATATATATATATATATATATATTTATTTTTATTTTTTTCAGATTGTTAGATTGGGGTAAAGCATTCTATATTTATTCATAAAGTTCCTAAAAATGCTAAAATCCTAAAAAAGTAATTGCTACTACATACTGTTGATATTTGTACTAGGCTTATTCCTAGTCAACTTTGCTACTGTACTGAATCTAGGATTATTTCAGTTGTTTTCTTTTAGGGTGGACGACCCAGCAGATGATCCAGCAGCAATAAGAGCTTTTCTAGAGTTAAGAAGGCTCTCCTTCCATGCAATTTGGAATACTACCTAATTAGTTCAATGCCATTTACATCTTTCAAATAGTCTGTTTTAAAGTGTGAGTATGATGATTATAACAGGGTTCTAGTTTTTAGCCTTAATTATTTCTCTTTTAAATGGGGCAACATTATCTAGCATGTAGAGAAATGGTGACTTTGAGCATTCAGTCCCTTGATCAAGTTCTGTGGGGTCAGAGGGTAATCCAGGGTGATCAGTATGGAAGATTTTTAACAAAACTGGGTATAGCAATGTACATGATTGCATGTTTAATGCTTTAGGAAGCTATGTGCATCCATCCATTTTCTGTACCTCTTATCAGGGTCGCAAGGAACCTGGAGCCTATCCCAGGGGAGTTGGGGCACAAGGCAGGTGACACCCTGGACGGGGTGTGAAGTGCATATAGGTGCATTTTAATTGAAATGCAGTAGTGATCAGCGATAAATTCAGACTTGGTTGTTTTCTGTATATATATATATATATATATATATATATATATATATATATATATATATATATATATATATATATATATATATATATATATTATACCAAATGTCAGTATTAAATCAAGGGTGTGTCTATTGTAATCAGTGGTTCCTGTTCTGATTGACCACTTGACCTCTCAGAGGGCCTTGTGCATTATTAAATGATTATTGAAGTCTCCAGTAATTGTCTGCTACAACAAAAGTCCACAAATTCCTGTCTAATTAGTGGAAATTCTAATGGTTTAGATGCTTTTAGTTTATTTTTTCCCCTCTTTCCATGCTTGTTAAATTATTTTAATACTGATACATTTTCTGTTTCTATTAATGATGAAAATCCATTCCTCTTACTGAGTTTTACTGTATTTATTGATTTTTTTTGCCATTTAGGTCCTATTCAATTTAATGACGTTATCATGCAGAGGTTTATTCAATTAATCTGAATGAATACTTTTGTACTTATCCAGATAAGGTGATGAATCATGTCCCATGAGGAATGATAATGCCACTTAAATAATTTAATAACTTAAATAGTAATATGACACTGACTGTCTGGTAAGTTCTTAGTATTTACTCCAGAAATATATTTGAAGAAGGTGTGGATGTGCTAAGAAAACACCCTCATTAAAAATGTCCCACAAGCTTCAGTTTGCTTTCTGTGCTGTAACAAGCAGTGGTATATCTGCACTTGAACTGCATTACCGAAAGCTTTAATTTAAACAAGGAATTATCAGTTTTTCCATCCACACAAGAGTGTTACCTCATGGAATACATTAAACATCATTTATTATTGACTACAAATGCCATAACACATGCCATAACACTTGTATATAATAAATATTACTGGACAACCTTTTAGAACACCATTAGCTTAATAAAATAGTTATAAATATTTTGCAAAAGTAGCTAAAAAATAAACATAAGTAAACATTAAACTGTCATGAACTTATGCATGCCACAGAATGTCAAAAGATCTGCCAACCGGTCTGGAAATTGTGTCAAACAAGAGCACATATCGAACTGTGTCTGTGTTTATAATTTAAATATTCAGTCATGCTGATAAATAAATTGTGTAGTATTAGTAATCAAAGCAAAAGTAGAAAATTGGAAAAATATTGAGGACATTTCATAACTCATCCAAAGGGTGTCATGAGCAATCTGCTAAGAGTAATGTTGGCAGTATACTTCAAATGACAAATACAATTAAATGATAAAGAACCTCCGGTGAACATGCAGTTGTTGCTATACGTAACAAAATTGGTGTATGTCTTTCTCGGACACTCAGGCCTGTTAGGGAGTGAAGAAAAGTGATGAGACATTGAAGCAATTGGCATCTATGAGTTTTCCCTTGAATGTGTTTGCTCTGCTACTTCCACAAGCCCACTCTCAAACAGCAGACGCAGAACTACTTTGTGCAAGCATGCGATATTTAAACCAATACTAGATCGGGAGCAGTCTCAGAACAAAAGGCATGGTGCTTGGGAGTTCTGTTTTAAAGCTTGCACACACAATAGTGTATGAACCCACCATGTCTCTCATTCAAAAGATGTTTTTTCTTCAGAATGTTTTCCGTCTGAAGTATACCACAGGCTTAACTTTAACAGAAAGGTAGATTGCAAGTTGTCTGATTTATTCTCTGCAAATACCACACTATGTGCATTATCTCAGTTGTACAGTGCAGTCATTATAGCCACTATAGCCATGTGCTATAGTACCATAGTTCATATGCCTGTCTATTGTGTTCAATACATACAATACATTCCATTAAAATATTGAATGCACATAATTTTGGCACTTTATTTCAGAATTACATATCAGTGAAGATAAGGCAAAATTTTCAAATATGAACCATTATCACATAAACAAACCACAGACCACAAACAAGCCACAATACAGCACAAAAGATATTTGAAAAGAGCAACATTCACAGTTTCAACACCGCTTGCTGGCTTTGCATCAATAGATATAGCCATGTGCACAGTTTAGCACACAAATAGGCATTTTAAATGGCTGTAAAAATACATAAATACGAAATACAAAATACAATATCACAAGGATACACACAGACATTGTTTTTGTTGGATATTTCTCAACTAACGGAAGGTGGTTCTGCCCACAGAAAGACCTGAATATAACATTAGAACGTATGCAGACAGTACCTCAGCTGTTTTATGTAGTAGTAACTAGGAACAATACATACAGCACAGTTCAAATAATTAAATTTGAACTGTGCTGTATGACAATACAGTGACAATTCTGTTGTTTTGCCTTGGTCCTGTAGCTCATGTAATTACTGACTATGAGGTTAGAGTAAGCTTCAATTTGAAAGCATCAATGTACAGATCAGGTCAACTATGTAGGAATACACACTGTTTATACATAATCATCTGATTGGAAGGTACCAAAGCTAATTAGACAATTGGTTATTTAGTTTAAATGCCACATCAGCTTTACTTTATTTGTAGGACAGCTTTAAAAATATCCAGGTGCAGTTATAGACTGATTATTTGCATTTGGAGTCCAAATGTTGGTGCTGGAGGACCCATGAGGTTTCAGTTCTAATAAAGCAGAGTAACTGTGCAGCTGTAAAATGTACTATAAAGCTGATCCTACGCAGCCATAACATTCAGCCATGTCAATCATATTTACTTACTTAACACAACACAGGACACATAATACCCTTAAATGTAGACATCCAAATAAAGTGAATAAGTAAATAATTAATATTTAATTAAATCATGCTTTTATACTTTAGCCTCATATTAATTGTTTCATTTCATGTGCAAGGATGGACAGACCAATGACTTGCTTTTTGACAACCTAATTTAATTTTTCTTTTTTTTTTTTTTTTTAGAAAACAAAAAAAAAAAGTTGCATATACAGTAGCTTAAAATCCTTATCCTTATTTTTCACATTTGTTCACGTTGGAGCTTTTTTAATTACAATTAAAGTGGCTTATAGCTTTTCTCTTTGTAGAGTGG